>CAWUFW010013312.1:0-483784 GCA_963921515.1 Calotriton arnoldi
TTTTAGCTTTACATTTATTTCAAACAGTATTGTTTTCATGCACTTGATTTACAGTTTTTTCAAACAGTATTGTTTTCATGCACTTGAGACAGGCTACATTTGTAGCGAGACATGGGAGCTTACAGGTCTAAAGGTTAATAACTTTATCCAAGATGTCCTTTGTCTCAGCTGATTCTTAATCACTGACTCTCTTCTAGAATTATCTTTCTTGAGCAAGCTCTAAGGATGTCTCTTTATCTCTTGATTTTATGACTTCCCCAAAGGATATGAGGATTTTTACAACTTGTTCTTTTTTTGTCAAAAGTTTCAGGGCACTTATCCAGTTTTTGCCTACTACTTTAAGGCTTTGTAAGGTTTCCAAATACATCTCTATGCAAAATATCTGGAGGTTCTAGCTTTTGTACAAACCTTATTTCTTTTAGTGAAATGAAATGTCTCTTGTGGTCTTGTAAGATCCTAATGTTCACCAGTGTAAGGTATTCTCCTGTCTAGTAGGAGTATAATCTCTGTTAAAGGACAGTAAGCCTTTACACTTATTTCAAAGATTTTAAGCCGGACAGTTCCTTGCAATGATAAATTAGACACAGTTCTGACCTTCAGATAGAATAAACCTCGAAAGTATTAAAGGCAGGATGCCCAAGGTTATTTCTCAGTATTTTCTCATCGAAAATGGAGGTGCATAATAAAAAAATGTATGCTAATGCCTGAATATGCTCCAGTATTAGGGAATCTGGACACCAAGGAAACCTATTAAACTTGTGCAGAAATAATGCAAGCGAGTCACATGATTCCACTATCAAAAATGTCATGGTGAACAGTAGTCAAAAGGTCTCAGACAACCAACATTGTTTACAAAAGCCATGAAAAACCCCAGTGAAGGCACCGTAAATTGTCGCACTCTCGAATGCTTCACACAATTAACAAAAGCACAATACCGTATGTTAGAAATGGGGTCTCTAGTTGGCAGAGGTTTGCACCCTGTCCAAGTAGGGACCACCACCCTAGTCAAGGTAAGTCAGATACACACCCTAAATTAACCTGGGCTCACCCTCTGGTAGCTTGACACAGAGCATTCATGCTTAACTTAGGAGGCAATGTGTAAAGTATTTGTGTAGCTCTTAAATTACAGTAACTAAATGAAAACACCACAGAGAGACCCCACACAGGTTTAGAAAAATAAAGAATAGTTATCTGATTAAAACAAGACCAAAGTGACAAAAATCCAATAAGTAGAAGTCGAGATTTTTAAATGATTAAATGTGAAAACAGTGCTTAGAAGTCAGTTCAGTTCAGTTAGTCTTTATTTCGATTATAAAGTCATAAAAGACAATACAGTCAGTTAAAAATTAAAACAATATAAAAATGCAAATTTAAAAAAGACTAAGATCAACAGAACACTACCATAATATAAAAAGACCACAAGGGAAGGTACAAGAAATTATGCACTGATACATCGGTCGACCCAGCGGTGGTTTGTGGATACAATAACATTTAGGGTATCAAAACACCTAACCAGTGTTTTGGGCATACAACTGCCGCGGTCTACAACAAAATCGCTAGACCCTAGGTCAAACATCAGCAGAGGGGCATAATCGCCTCACACTCATCCCTCAAGTTGGCAAAAATAGGGTGGGCTCAGATTATAGTTCCTTTAATTTTTAGCCCGAATGGCCCATGCCCAGCTCAAGAATTTTGCCATGGCAACAACAATATAATCCTGAGTACATGTCTGCAGAATCTTTAGGGCCACCATGGCCGATTTTGTACCCAAATTTGCACTGATTGGCTTGAGCCATTTCTTCCTAGGTGACCTATAGGCCGGGCATACAAATAAAATATGAGCGATTGATTCAGACTGTGCTAAACATAGGGGACACATTTCTGACGTTGGTGAATGCCATCTACTAGTAAAAGTTTTAATCGGGAGGGATCCTACCCTAAACTGATGCTATAACTTCCTTACAAGTGGTTTCTGAAATGATATCCCAATAGGGTTCAAAACCACTCTCGTGTTTAATCGTCAGGAAGTTCCTAGACAGGGTAGGCCTTATAATAGAAGAAAAACGCTTCATTTTCACCAGGTCCAGATAAACTGCCTTAAACTCCTTTTTTGATGGAAAGGGGTTGACTTCTGGATTATCCCACAGGGTGCACATCCCCATTTCGGTCAAAGTATGTTTTATGTGCTGAAGCCATTTGATCTTACCTAGGCACCCTACCCTCCTGAAATCCAGCAGGGCTTTGGCATACAGGGAGAGCTCAGGAGTAACCCAGAGTCTTCTCCAAAGAGCTATGGGCCTAAATCGAGCCAAGTCCTCTATACATAGACAGCCTAGGTCCAGGAATAAGGGCAGCAATGGAGTGGATTGTGGCAGACCCATTAGGACCCTGGCAAATTTGTTCTGGGCAATCACCAAGGGAGAAATATCCTCGTTACCCCAAAGTTCGGTGCCATACAGAATTGCACTAGCAACTTTGGAATTATATATCTGCAGGGCTGGGGCAATTGGCTTGGTGAAGGAGAGCCTGTGCTCTTTTATAAGCGCCCCTGCCAACTGGGCATGTTTTAAAGCTAGCATGTCAATCTGTGGCTTCCATTTTAACTTCCTATTTAGGGTTATCCCCAAGTAAGTAAATATTTCGGTCTGTTCTAAGAGGACACTGTTCATGGTCACTTTGCTTAGAAGTCACTATTGGTCAAAAGGTTACTTGAGGTTGCGAGGGACAGATGCAAACCCAAGTTCAGGCCAATCACGATGGAGGGCAAGTGGGCTACAGAACCCACACAGGGTGCACTGAAAAAGTACCTTGAATGGAGCTTTTGTCGACATTGAAAGTCTACTGCATCATCGTTGAGCCGTGCAGAGTGGGTCCCGCGTCATTGTCAAGCTCCATTGAAGTGAATGCAACGCGTCGTAATCGAGCTGCACAGAGCATCATCATCGAGCCATGAAGGCTGTGGATTCTTCATCGCTGAGCAGCCTCTGCGTTGGTGTCGAAGGGACGATGCAGCAGAAATTCTCATGCAGTCAAAGCAATGCGTCATTTTTTGCGGAAATCAGTTGCAGAACCCATTTCTGAGGCCCAGGGCTGGAGGGGCCACCTCAGGCAAGGGTAGAAATCACAGATGGCACAGTCCAGCAGCACCAGCAGTATTGCAGGAAGTCTTATGTGTCTCTGAAAACAGGAGGTAGGCCAGCAAGTCATTGGGTTCAAGTGAGAGAGTCCAGTCCTTGTACTCATCAGGACAGAGATCAGCAGACAGTAGGGCAGCTCAGCAAAGCAGAGAAGCAGTTCAATCAGTCACAGCAAAGTGGCAATCCATTCAGCACAGCACAGCAGTCTTTACTCCAGCAGAGTACTTCCCAGGTCCAGTAGTGTACTGATATGGTAGGGCCAGAGCCCTAGTACTTATACCCAAAAAGTGCTTTTGATGTAGGGGTGCTTCAAGGGAACTCTCTGAAGTGTATAATGATCCCTTTTAGCCCAGCCCTGGCTCTAGACTACCAGTAGGGGGTAAGTCAGTCCTTTGTAGTACGGCAGGACACAACCTATTCAGATGAAAGCGTGAGCCAACTCTCCCCCTTTCTTGCCAGTAAGGTTATCAGTATGCAGATGAATGCAGATAAATCCCTGTCACACCCATCCATTCCTGTGTTGTGGCTGTCTAGAGGGAATGCACAAAGTGTAACTCTCACCCAGCCACGACGTGCATTGGAGACCGGCTACAGGCACACAGATAAAAGTTAAGGGCAGACAAATGTCCACTTTCTAAAAGTAGAATTTCTAAAATGGTAATGTCAAATCCAACTTTACAATTAAAAAGGATTCATCACCACCATTCCAAAGATATTAAACATGAAGTAGCGACTCCTTTCCAATCAGGAATTATAGCTTAAACGTGTTTTAAGGAATCCCCAATGCTAGCCTATGGTAGGAGTAGGCCTCACAGCTTGAAAAATTAATTTAGCTGCTCGTCACTGCCAGGATATGTAAAACTTACAAGTACTAGTCCTGCTTTTTAGGTACACAGCACCCTGCCTTTAGGGTCACTTAGGGCCTACCTTAGGGGTGATCTATGTGTAATAAAAGGGCAGTTTCAGGCTTGGCAAGGAGTTTTAAATGCTAAGTCGAAGTGGCAGTGAACTGCACACACAGGTCCTTCAATGGCAGGCCTGAGACAGGTTTGAAAGGCTACTTATGTGAGTGGCACAACCAGTGCTGCAGGCCCACTAGTAGCATTTAATTTACATGCCCTGGGTACATGAGGTACCACTTTACAAGGGACCTAAAGGTAAACTAAATGTGCCATCAGGTATACACCAATGTCAACAAGTTTAGGGGAAAAGCACATGCACTTAGCACTGATCAGCAGTGGTAAAGTGCTCAGAGTCCTAAGGCCAACAAAAGGTACAGCAAAACGTGGAGGTAAGCAGGCTAAAATTTGGGGGAAGGCCACCCTAAGGATGATGTGTACTTTCTGATTAACAAGATAATTATTGAAAATCCCTGCAAACTCCTGGCAAAGGCTCCCAAACTATGATCTTTTACTTGGCTCAAACATACAGCAATTGTATGAAAAAACTATTTACCAAACACCAGCATTTACCTACCAAATGTGTAATTGTGATAATCAAGCAAATACATTCTCATTATTTAGTACTGTTTTGCTCGCTATTCATAGACATGTAACTTTGAAAGGTGTGCCCATAGTTCACAGAGAATTTTATCAAAAATCCCATGGGTGTGTGGCCCCCACATTTGACTTGCATTCTATTGGTTGCACATTACGGTCCACCAGTTGGGCACTTCTAGCTTTACCTAAACCCAAATATACTTGCTCTAGCCATACATCATTTTGGTAGCCATGTCGAAAGTGTGGACTTTCTTTTTGGTCAACCTGAGAATACAAAGTTCCTTTACAAATTTTGGGAAACCCCAGAAGATCTGGCTTTTTACCCTCTAAATTTTGTTTTCATGTTTTTTTTTCTTCTCTACCAATAACGGGTATGTTGTTTCAAACCTAGAGCATCAGGAAGCTTATGAGGTGCAGATCAGAATTTGCAGATGGGTAGCACACTAAACTGTGCGTGTGCTTGGGTAGAAGAGTGGGGACCTTGTTGTAGAGTGCTTCTGGTGGCTTACTAATACATATACTCCGGAATTCTATGTTTGAGCTCATGGTCACAGGGTTGAATCTGAGCATTATTACTCAGGTTTTCATCTTTCTGAGGTCAATAAAATGAGTATCATTGAGCTGGATCACAATAAACACCTGTTATTGAGCCTGAAAATGCTCTAAGGGGTAATTGTGAGGTTTACAAATACAATTTGTTTTATGTTATGCTGAGGCCTACGTAGGAAGTCTTTAAATGTTGTGTTTGATGTTCAGAGTTGTGCTTTTACCATATTTTGTCACTGCATCATGATATGCATTGAATAAAAAGAAGTGCAATCTGGGATGCCCCGTGTTAGACCTGACAGCCGTAGAGTGATCATCCCCACACTATTGCCTTTGATGGAGTGAGGTTTGCAAAATACATCCTCATGAAATTAAGTAACCCCATAATAATGTATTGACTGCATGGACTAACCAACCCTGAATACACACACATATGGGGCAACCGCATTTTACCTAATATATTAAACCATGATGGCATGAGCACGTTTTAGCTGTTTGCGATTTGCAAAATCGTACTAATGTATGATTATGCTATGTTGTACATTGCACATTTTGCATGTTGTGCACGAATAACGAGAAAGTTGCTTTAAATTAATAGCTTTCGCTAGGAAATAATTGATACAGGGTATTAATATGGTGGGAGGTATACATAATCGGTTTTATTTCATGAATTAATATTCTTTTGTGTTTATTTACTTTAGTACGAGATTGGGCCTGCATGAAAATGGCCTCTTGTCCGAACCAGCATGTGGTTGTCTTGGTCTGTACGAAAGACACATGCGCCTAATGCTCCGCCTGCTTACGAACTGCAGAGTGCACCAGCTGATGTAATCCGTGTGAAGGCCATGTTGACCTGTGTCCTATTGTTTACGTGCCAAGATGCGACAGCGACTGTGGGAACTGCCATCGCTACGTGCAATTTGAAATGTGGAACGGATGTCATAATACGAGAATGTTGCAAAATGTATAACTATTGATATTAGTAGTATACGATTGTATTTATCCTTAATACTTCCTTTGTTAAAACCGGTATGGGATGGATTTGCGATGAGAACCTGATGATGAGACCCTAACATGACCAGTGTCAACCAATCACAGGCCGAGTTTCTACTGACTCTGCAACATTGTAAGATAGTGAGCTAGGAATTAGGGTATAATTGATATCCCAATTTGGGGTGTGTCGGAGAGAACATCTAGAACATCAAGAGAGAGAGAGATCATCGAGAGCATCGAGACACAGAGATCGAGAGAGAGAGAGAGCACCAAGACAGAGAGAGCGGACCAGCATAGAGTCAGAGAGCACCTTAGGTACAAGAACGTTGCGGGAGTGCTTGGGAGGAGACTGCGTCCCAGGAGAACTAGATCAAAGGTAGATAGATTGGAAATGATCTTTTTGTCTGCCAAGGTTATTGAAAGACTTAGCTGCATCTGTCCTGTTAACTTTGTCCTCTGAGCCTATCTCTGGGGACCTCTTGGCACAACCTCGGCCAAGGAAGTGGTTTTCCTGATTCTTTGGTGGGTATCACCCTCCTTAAATGCTTTAATTTCGCAATATATTACTGCAAAGTATTTCTGCTGTACCTTCTCTTTCCCTATTCCTATGCACGCTTTGATGTCGATGCAAATGATTCATTTTGATTACATTGCTTGATAAATTGTTCTCTTATATGTGGTCTTGTGTGTGCACTGACAATCTGAATTATGAGCATATAATTTTAATGAGATAAAATTATTAACCGGATAACGACTCTGTGGTTATTTAGTTAAAAGTGTTAACTATTTAATTAATCATAGTCACCATCAACTCGTCAACTAATGGTCCATCGACCAAAAGAAGACAGTTGGAATTAAGAATAGCTAAGAATATATAAAATGTGTTATTAATGTGAAGTATAGTACTGTACATATACAAAACTGACAAATTAAACCCCCTAAATCCAGCGCCCGTCTTCAGGGATCATTTATGGGTAATGCGTGATGGGCCCCGTTGTTTTGGTAAATGGTTTATGTGTGATGAGTATTCCTGGTCCCTGGTTCATGAATTAGGGTTGTGCTGGATCACCTTCTACCCTCCTGTTTTGCTGAAATTAGGTTTTGTCGGCTTGAGGATTCTGTGCACTTTACCACTGCTAACCAGTGCTCATGTGCTTGTGTTCACTCCTTTAAACATGGTAAAATTGGCTTACACCCAATTCGTATTTTACATTTCACTTATAGGATTCTAGTAAAGTGGTGCTACATGTACCCAGGGGCTGTAAATTAAATGCTACTATTGGTCCTGCAGCACATACTGTGCCACCCACTTAAGTAATTATTTTAAAACATGCCTCAGGCCTGCCATTGCAGCCTGTGTGCAGCTTTAAACTGACATTTAGACTTGGCAAATTAAACCTTTTGCCAGGCCTAAACCTTTCTATTTCATAAATATACATCACCCTTCAGGAAGGCCCTAAACTGCCCTTAGGGCAGGGTGCAGTGTATTTAAAATATTGGACATGTGCTTTTCAGTTTTGCATGTCATGGCAGTGAACAACTCTTAAAATTATTTTTCAATACTTCAGGGCTTACCTATCCTTTATGATAACATTGGTTACCTTATTATAGCTAATAAGTGATACCTTTTGTTTGGGAACAAGATGAAATGACAAGTTTACACTTAAATGAATTGTAATTTAAAAAACCTTCTTTAAAGGTAAAGTAATATTTTAGGTCACAATTTCGAAAATGGCAGTTTTAGAAAGTTGGCATTTTCTTGCCTTAATCTTAACCACAAGGAGCCTGCAGCCTGTATCCTGAGTCACATGACTAGGTGCAGTTGGCCTTTGTGTATTACTCCCAGGCAGCAACACAAGGGGGGCTAGGTGTTGGCAAGATGAGCCATCCTGCCAGGATGGAAGAGGTGGAGCTGTGCACAGCTCCACATACTTTTCAAAGGAGCTGCATCAGCACATTCACAAAGAACTTCACACTAGCTTTTGCAACCCAGACATCCTGGTACCAGGGCAGGGAGGAAGGAAGTTACAGGAAGGAAGTCAAAAACCATCTGTGGGGGAACATATCCAGAATACTGGCACCAGGTGTAAAAATTGGACTCTCAGACCCACTCTTCGGTACACTCGTGGACCTGTGGATACTGCAGAAGAAGGACTGCCCCGCTGTCAGAGAACTGCCCTTCTGATTGAACCCTGCCCTGCTCTCTGAGAAGGAAGGCTGGGCATGCTCCCTTCATCCCAGACTACCTGAGTGACCCCAAGGGTCAGCTTATGGACCTCCTCTTCTGAGCTACAGGGACACAGCAAGCTCCAGTGGCCTCCCTGCAACTGCCCAGATGACCTGCTGAAACTGGACCTGCATCAACTTGAAACTGGACCTGCCTGAGCTCTTCTTGCCATCAACTAAAGTTAGTCCCTTATCCCCAAAAGGTGCTTCCCCATGTCCTTGGTTGGCGTAAGAGTGCACTCCTATGCAGAAAAAGGAAATATCCTGAAGTTTTTGGCTCTTGGTGAACCAAGTCGCTCGCGCTACAGCGACCGCCAGTACGACCGGCACCGCAAGATCTGTTACAGAATCGACAGCACAAGGCGACCACCACTGCGAAGAACCAGCAACGACCATCTGTTACGCCTGACAGGAACTACGCATTACAGCGACGACCATCTGCGACGCCCGGCTTGCTTTTCTCACGCCAGGAACGACCATCGATGACACTCTCCCTGCTCATCGCAGCCTCCACCAGCCTGAACTGAAATCTTTGCTCCGGACTTAGAGAAGGTAATGTTTCAGTAGGACTAACCTGGTCCCTATAGCCAGCCGTGCTCCATCACGGTCGGTCTGAACTTGTGACTTTTCCCCAGTCTACCCAACCACATAACCGTGAGTGGTGCTTTGTGCTTTTGGGTGCCATACTTACCTAAATGTTTGAAACTGCATATCTCTGGATATGCTGATTGCATTTTTGTCATTTTGGTCTCATTTTATTTATTGAAATTTAGTCTGTTTTTCTAAATTGGTGTGAGAATTTTCTTGGGTTGTGTTTTCACTTTATCACTGTTTGTGTGATGCATAAATACTTTACACATTGCCTCTAAGTTAAGCCTGACTGCATTTATACCAAGCTACCATGGAGTTAAGTAAAGGCTAATTTAGTGACTTTTGTGGTCCACCCTGACAGGGATTGTGGTTGTTGCTTGAGGGGGATTGTCAACTCCCTTAATCAAAAAAACAATTTCTCACACCCAAGCATATACTAGTTCTAGTGCATGGGTGGAAAATGATATACATGAGTTTTAGCACCCCCAGTCATACATTATAAGTATATTGCAAATCAAAGTGAAGTTCTGTGACCATATGGAGGAGCAAGACTGAAATCTTAATTCCTTGCAGGTTATGAACCTCTGTGTGACTTGCAAAATCCTTTAACATATGGCAGAACATATTTTACTCATTATAATATATGGGCACAGAGTGACCCTTCCCTAAAAATAGCTTAAATCCTTGATGTCTTACTCTGTCATATAGGAGAGATAGTAAGTTTGCAGACATGAAAAATAAAAGATATGTAGTACAATATTAACCACATCAAAAAGCATTTCATAATTCTTTTTTATCAAAAAGAGATTTTTTCATTCCTATAATGAACTACAGCATTAAAAAAATATACATATTGCCATAAATACCTACTCTCTGCAGGTCATTGTTCAACGAAGAAAGCCAGTTCTCATTTTAACATTGCTTAAACTGTAAATATTGCAACTGTATATATGCCCTGTAACCTGCCTTTTACATTTGCCACTGGCTCTGTCAACAGGCATTATGAGATCATAACTCAACTGTAATACGTTATTACAATTTTTCAGTAAAATCATTGTGCCATTACAGGTGAGGAGAAACACAACAACTCAACTGTAATAAGGAAATTAGAGACATGCTTGTATAACGAGTTTGCAGGCTCCCTCGTATTAAAAGAAAGCTTCATGGAGTAGTGCAGTCCATGCACTGTGCATGTACTGGGGTGCATACACACAAAGGGGCCCAACATGTGGCCCCCTGCATGTACCCCATGGCCCAGAGGCAACCGGGGGCCCTGTAGGGCGGTCCTTAGACTGGCAGACTCATAATCAGGAGTGTTTGCATGTATGACAGAGACTGCCTATATTGTTTCAGGGTGAAGGTTTAGCAGTGCTTATGCAAGTGGAAGGAGGGAAGTGAGGGACAACAGCACGTAAGCTGTGCCTTCCAATCTTGGTTCATTTATTCAAGTTTCTAGTGGATACAATCCTGAGTCATGAGCCATCCATTTCCTCATAGTGATGGTGCATGGACCTATCTGCTGATTGTGTGGCATTACATCCTCTGACTGGGAGGAGCCACTCCTGTATTTTAATGCCACATTTCCTACTGCAGGACAGATGAAAAATAATGTAACTTTATGCAGTGGGAAATGCTGTCAGTTGCCTGTACTAAGAAAATTTACAATACTATTATGTTTCCCTGAAAAGTTTCTGAACTGTGATACTGTTCAGAAATGTATTTTGGGTACATGGCTAACCTTTACATAACAGATGTGAATGTCTGAGGTTGCAGAATATTTCAGAACACAGGATCTAATTTTGAATTTGAAAGATAACAGTAGGATAAAAATTCATTTGAAAGAAAGATGGCACTTGGAATATTGCAAAGAACTGCACTTACAACAGAATATTTCCCCAATCAGCTTGTGTTCCTGCAGATAGGATTGAATTCATGGATACATTTAAACATTGATTAGAGGTGAAATATATTGCATGTAGATAATTATTTGCAACTATAAACTAGTTTACTGTAACCCAATCACAGTACTACACTTGTTCCAATTCTTTCGAGGGATTCGCATGTTTGAGCAAAACAGTAAAGAGGGAGATTTGAGGATACCAAAGGGAGATGATCGATGCCCAATCAGCAGTTCACTTGGAGAATTTGAAAGTTGCACGCTGATTTTATGTACGTTGTAATGTATGTCTCAAATGATATTAAAAGTGGACATGTCTGAAAGCTATATTGAAGTTATTACAAATAGACAATAAGACATTTTTCTTGGTGAAATTTCCTCATGCTCCTCTGTTAAGACCAGTTTAACAATTTTTCATTGTATACAGTGGAGCTTACTACTTGAGTGATGTCTAGAAAACCTAAGCCCTCATTACGAGTTTTGGACTTGGCATTTTTGGCAGGTTAATCCCCTGACATTTTGCTTTTTAGTCTCCTGTTTTTGACTTTGCCTTTGCTGGTTTAGTGCCCTGTGTACTTTTTCACTGCTATTTAGTGCTAAAATGCAAGTGCTCCAACTGTACATTGTGTTATGATTGGTTTTCCATGATTGGTATATTTCATTTACTAGTAAGTTCCTAGTACAGTGCACTCTGTGTGCCCAGGGCCTGTAAATCAAATGCTACTAGTGGGCCTGCAGCACTGGTTGTGCCACCCACACAAATAGCCTTTCAAATGTGTCTCAGACCTGCCGCTGCAGTATCTGCATGCCGATTTTACTGCCATGTCAACCTGGCAAGTGCACCCACTTGCCAGGCCCTAAACTACCCTCTTACTTCTTGCAGGGCACCCCTTCAGTAGGTCCAAGGTACCCCCACGGGCAGGGTGCAGTATATGTGAACGGTAGGACATGTAGTTGTATGTTTTACTTGTCCTGATAGTGAAATACAGCCAATTTCGTTTTTCACTATTGAAAGGCTGTCTTTCCCATAAGTGGTCATTGGAGCTGCCTTGTAACATTTATCAAGTGTAACTTCTAACTGGGAATAGATAGAGGTATGGGGTTTAGGCTCCCTGAGCTCAGAATTTAATAGCACATCTTTTAGTAAAGGTGGTTTTTAAATTGTGTGTCTAAAAATGCCATTTTTTGAAAGTGGGCATTTTCTTTCTTAACCCTCCTCTGTGCCTCTGCCTGTTTGTGTATTAACTGTCTGGTTTTGGAGTGACAGGAGCTGGGGATGTGCATTCCCTCTAGACAGTCACAAGGGGGGTTGAAGTTGAGGTGTGTCCTGCCTTTCCTGGGTGGCTCATAGCCAGGCTGAATAGACCTTTCTGCATTTAGAGTGGTGGGAGGAGTTTTCACTAGCACCAGAATAGGCTGTGTCTGCTCTGCACAGTGCTGTCCCTACCTCCTGTAGTGAAGCTATATACTTCACCTCTGGATACTGTTATTTACCACATAATGGTAAATATCCTACTTTATTTTGATAACTTGAAATGAGAGCCATAGAGCCTGATTCACAAAAGGAAGGACAGGTTGGGAGTATACCTATAAACGTGTATATTTAAAACATTACCATTGATAAATTCTAAAAGTGAAATAAGCACTCATCAAGTTCGGACAAGAAGCGGCAAATGCTGTAGTCAGTGCAACAGTAGGGAATGCACTGGACTTTGGAGGGGTGAAATGTACTATTCCCACTCCGGTCTAAGCAACAATAGGAAAGCACATGACCGTGGGTTCCAGAATAAGTCATGCCACATTGAAAGGCAGAGAAATCCAAAAGTCAAATTGGTAATTAAATACTTGAATTAGTATTTGCTGCTGGTTACAAGTCTGGACTACATTCCTGTCCATCATTCTTTTTTCCTCACTGTGCCACTCCAGACAGGCAACCATGTGCTAATTAGCCTTTGTCCTACACCATTAGGAATAGTTCTGCTATTTAGCAAAATCCCCTCTGAATGAAGACATAAGCAATTCCAGATTGGCCTCAGCCTTGTTGGGCCTCATTTGTAAGGTGCAGTTTGAATCCTATGGTACTCTTACCTATGGGACTCATGTTTTTCTGGACACATTTACGGTGTCACAACAAGAAAAAAAGTGTGGACTGCTTGAGTTGACCTCTGCCACTGTTAATAACTCTGGGCTACATTCCAGTCCATTGTTTTTAGCTCAATAGACATCTTTAGACATGGATGAAACATAAATAAATCAGCCTTTGGCCTGCTCCAATAGGAACAGTTCAACCTATCCGCACTGAACAGGAGTTTCAAGGAATCCCAAACCAGTTTTAGCCTCCTTCAGCCTCATCAGTAAAGTGCACCATGATCTAAGTGTCCCACATCTGGTCATACATGTCACATTTAGATCACTGAGAAAAACAAAAATGTGATGTGTGGAATTCTTGAATTAGTCTCAGATACTGGTTAGGACTCTAGCACACATTCCTGCCCATTATTTTTCAGCTCTCTGTGCCACTCCACAATGGAAGCAACCATATGCAAATCAGTCTTGGTGTAACCCATCATTTGTTTTCCTTTGAAATGTAGAACATTTCCCAGAAGAGGGTAAATCCAAAAAGGCTCAACATTAGATTATTATATAATAGAATAACCATCTTAGAAGCGTCCCCAAAACATGTTAATTGCACAAAGCTTTCCAGCCTGATGCCCAGCAAGACTGGCTGGCCTCCCACCACACTTCCCACAAGCAGGCATGGCAGCATGCTTGCTGCACTTGTCATTCTCCCTGCCATGCAAGTGTGGGATCTTAATGAGTTTTAAAACACCTAACTACAAAAAGGCACAATGCCTATGCCATGCACGGGGCACCTACTACAGGGTTATGTGTCCATGTGTGGTGAAAATTATTTGAAAAATGTGACTGTCGTGTGCAATAAGTATTTGGTGAAATTATTAAGAAATCCAGTTCTTTTCACTCTTGGTTACTTTTTTATGGATAATTGCCTCATTATGTTCAGTTTTCGATATCTAGAATACAAATACTAGTCTACTGTTTAATATTCTTGCATTTCATCTGTATAACATTCTCACTTTGATAAGGTAATTGTCAGCATACTAGTCCTCCCTAGAATTGCACAATTTGATGTAGTCAGTGAGAGAACCTAGTATCCTTGTCTTGCCCTTTGATATCCCTGCCGCTGATCTTGGAGGTTACCCTTCGGCAGTAAAAAGAAGGCTGTTGAAGGGACAAATGTGATTCAAGGGGTCAGGCTTGTGATGAAGAGATTACTAAATGGTTCTATATAAACTACTTTTTGCACATTCTTTTAATGCTGTTTCTGAATACAAAGCGGTAAGTTCTGTAACGAGTAGGCATTTTCAATCTCAATTGTCAGTGAATGTGAAAGAATGGCACAAAGTGTACTCTAAAGAGCACAAGATCCTGGCTTCAAGCCCAAGTAGAAATGGTTTCCGAAAGCCTTTGTTAAGCTATGAATATATGCTTTATGTCACAAAGAACTCAAGGTGGTCAAATCTCTTACCAGTAGCCACATGGTGGGGCATCTTTGCAAAGAAATGCACGGCGCTGCAAGCAATTTAGCAGCGCCGTGCTGCGTCATTTCAAAAACGCAGAGAATACATTGCACCCCTGTGTTATCCTGTGCGTCGGCACAAAAAAAGCTGACTAGCGCCAACGCAGACACCCTTGCGATATGGTGAAAGGGTGCCTGCGCTGCAGGGATGATTGTTTATGTGAAGAAAGGGACACCTTCCTGCACATAAACAATCATTAAAGGAGATTTGCTCAGTCTATTTGTGCTGTAGAATGCAGCACACACAGAAAGACCAAAAAACGAGAAGAAATAAAAGTATTTCTTCTCATTGTGCCATTCTAACCCCTGCTTTTCAATGGTGTTAGTTTTTGGCGCTGCCTCTGATTTACAGATCTTTGTAAATCTGGGGCAGCGCCAAAACAATGGGTGTTGCAGTGGAATGCCCACAGCAACGTCCATTGCAAGCCCCTTTCACGCAAAGTGATGCGTGAAAACGTGCCGTATACAAGCCCATGAAAAACCATGCAGGGTGGATTTGCGTGGCCTTGTAAATATGGGCCAGCACACTGCGTCACCAGAGCATCAAAAAAGTGATGCTCCGGTGGTGCTAGGGGCTTGTAAATATGCTCCTGTGTGTTAATGATTGAGTTACGGGAATGCAGATATAGACACGGATGAAAAGACAACTGAGGGGCTAGGAAAAACCTAGCAGGCTGCAGCGAATGCAGTAATAATTCACCAAATTAAATATAGTACGACTTCAGTAATTATTACCCAAATTAAAAATATATCTCCAAAGTAAATTATCCCATCAGAAAAGTTCTCAGGAGTTTTCTCCTGAGCTTCTGACGGCTGAGACCATATTCTCTGTTACATTTATGCATTTGCCGTGTTTTCTTTTCCTTCGTAAAAGCAAGTTGAGGAATTCCCTGAATAAGCATTTAAAAAACCTTTGCGTACTTTCGGTAGTGTAGGGTGAATAGCCCCGTTGGCAACTTTATAGGTGTAGAAATAATACATATGCATCCTGTGGGAACCATCCCTTTCCCAACAGAGAACGATGTGTATGGATTTGAAGAAAGTGAAACCGAGATCTTTATAAAACATGAATCGTGTTTTCACATTCAAAATGGATATCAAAGGAAACGGGAGTAGAAATGGAGAGAAAAAAATCTCAACCCCTGAGCTATCACGCGAGCCGCACTTGAAAACGTCCCTGATGCATTTATAGAAAAAACACATTTGCAGCAAAGCAATTAAGACCCCAGGGCTCTACTCATGCGAATGGTCAATTTGTTCCCATTTGGGTACACGTTGCTGATTTATTATTGAAACATGTAAGGAAAGCGAGGAGAACCGGAGTTTACAAAAACGTCAACAGCTGCAGCCATTCTAGATATTATCAGGTCAGAATCAAAGATGCGGAAAAATACTTTATCGTGTTTCGTAAAGCAAATAATCCTGCCTGTCAAAATGACCTGGAAAGAGTAGCAATCATTTTAATCTGGCCTGATTTAATACTGGGAATGTTTGTTTGGCATTAGAAGCCTGCAGAAAAAATACTTTGGGCCACTGCTTAATTTGAGCTGGTGGTTTCCTTTGCTCCGCACCTGCACCTAATTGGTTTCCGGTGCTCGGGACCCGCACTTAATTGTCATCACCACACTTATGACACTCTGCCACATTGTGGCGCTGCTCATATAATTTATATGAGCAGAACAAAGATAGTTTCTGAATATAATATACATTAAAAAATACTAATATCTGCCTCCCCAGCTATTCCTTTAGCTTTGGGGACCTGGAATAATCTGATCTGCCGCACTTGCAGGCAAGAGAGATGGTTAGTAGTTGTTTTGGTTCCGTCATTGGCAGCGATGATGGGGCAATGGATGGGTCAAGCTGCAGTGGCCTCCTGGTCAGGGCTCTGGCACTTATCATTTTACAAATTAAGCACTATTTTGCACTGATTTAGAGTTAGGTGGATGGGTTACTCTGACTCAAAAACGACGAATATCCCGTCCATCGGACTATAAGTGTATTATATGCTATGGCACTTGTAATAAGGCGCAAGGGCTATCCGTCACATTTGTGACAGAGTACCCATCTACCAAACTCTAAATCAGGCCATTATTCACCATTTGTGTTGCAAACAGTGTAGCTAAATAGTGCTAGTTGATGGGTCCCGTCCACCAGCTCTATTTGCCCTGCCACCCTTGTGCCCCAAAACCATAGCTGCTGCATGTACACGTAGGTTACACAGAAAAACGGACACTGCACCTTGCCACATACATTAATTTGTCCAACCACCTTCCATTGCAAAGCAGAGTTGTTTGCTTAAAACTCTGACTATGTATGTGTGTTTGTATACATTTACATTAAAACATAAATATGTATGCACACATACATACAAAGTCAAATTGTTGGGATGGAAATGTCCACTGTATAGTGGCGAAAGTGCACCCCAGTACTGAGCGGCCCAGCTGAATGGATATCTGGATCCCTGGTACTGATTTTTGGTCAATGGCAAACAAGGCTCATGCATGTGCACCATGACCTAGACCTGTCTCATGACATGCTGTATGGTTAGCCCAGGACGGGTGCACCAAGCGCTACCCTCATAGTGGTAGAGGGCTACTGCCCTTGCCAGGAGTTAACTTACATGAGTGCAGTGGTGACAGCATATCCGTTTTGTGTTTAGTAAGATTAAGTATTGTTAACAGGCCTTTTACCTGTGGCACTAGAGTGGTGCCTACTGGCCCACTCATGTAAAGTCCCTCTGTTGTTGTGTTCTTAAATCACTGTTGCACTACATGATGACTGTGTGAGGTGTCTCACAGTGATACTTTCGTGTGTGTGCTGAGATATGCATGGCTCATTGCTTAGCTACTTGTGGGGTTAGGCCTGGGCATAAAACTCTGCTACACTCACGGAGTTTGTGGAATTCGGAAACTGTTATTGATAAACTCTGCACTCCGCAATGGAGCGGAGTTTTTTTTCCGTTTGGCGCGCTTGTAATGTCGTTTCATTGAAGTGGGGAGCACAACGAGACTTGCCGGGTGCTTGCGAACGTCCACAAAATTTTCTGGCCACCCGCGAGCTCCTGTGAGATTTTGAGTCCGCTAGCACAGCTTGAGGCTGCACCAGCAACTTCCGGTGCTTTTTTTGTGTCGTAGGCGAGCGCGATTGAGTTCAATCGACCGCGGCTGCAACGTGGAGAAGATGCTCTCCTCAAGAAGCCTCTAAATCCATGCAAAAATACAATTTGGAGGTAAGAAACTTCTCAAATGGACCGTTTGCATTGGTTTTTGTGCGAGAAGCCCTTTTTTTATTTTACTTTTCATTTTTCAACAATGAAGAAGTGCCCATAGACTCCCAACTTCCTGTTCCTGTCCAACAGGTTCCTCCCAGTGCTTTGTCCACCTCCTGGTCATTTCTCATTTGGATTTGGAGCTGGAAGGATTACTCTGTTTGTCTGCTGCATATATACGATTGGATTTGAGGACTTTGTTTTAGTGATATCACAAGTAAGTTAAAAAACTGTTGCTTATGGGTGTTGTTTGTTGGATAGAGGGCATGCACCAGGATTTATTTGTACTGTTATTCGATTTAAAAAATTATTGTGGTGCGTGGCCTGCAGTTTTAGTAGGAACATAGTTATCTTTTTGCATGTAAGTTTTCTTCTTTTATAAAGGAAAAATTCTGCACAGTTCAGAACATTTTCTCCATGTTTTGTAATACATTTGCAAAATCCATTTAATTCACTATGTGGCCTAGTCTGCCAATAGGCCTTCCAGTCAGTTGCCCCAGTATTAGTCATGGGTGCATCAAACAACTGTTTCTGTGGTGTCTGTTGAATTGAAGCATTATTCAGACCATGGATGGCATTGGATTAAATGTCAAAATATGTGTTTTTGGGGTATTTCATGTCTTTTTCTGCAAACAGTGTACAGATGGGGTAATATATCTGATGCCTTTGGAGGATGTGTGCTATTGTAATTTTTTTTAGCCCAGTTAATTTATGTTTTTTAGCATTGCTGCATTAATGCCGTTTTCTTCTGTGTTACCATGCCTCCTTTATCTGGCCAGTGCGTGAGTGTGTTTGCCATAGGCCACCATTTATCTTTGTTCCCCATGGCATGTGGCTAGGGGAAATTTTGTATAGTCAGTGTCCAAAGGCCTGCATGTGTTCTTTGTTTTCAATGCATCCTGCTTGTTGTTTGTCCGTGCCGCTGGTGTCCATTTTGTGTAGGCAGACAGAGTGCTTTTGCCATAGGCTTGCATGTGTTCTTTGTTGTGTCCATGACGTCTTGCTGGTTGTTCTTGATGTTTAACCATGTGGCTGGCTGCCATTTCGTGTAGGCAGCCAGTGTGCTTTTGCCATAGGCCTGCATGTGTACTTTGATGTGGCCATACCTCCTTGCTGGTTGTTGCTGTTGTTTGACCATGTGGCTGGCATCCATTTTGTGTAGCCAGCCAGTGTGCATTTGCCATAGGCCTGTGTCATGTAGTTCCTATAAACCTATATAGGACCTGCATGTTTAGACAACATACACTGTAGGATTGGTGTCTGGACTGATTCTAGACACCCCCACCGGGTATTTTAGCCTGTTGTACCAGCTAGCTCACAGTGCCACTAGAAACCCCTCTTACCAAGGAGAGAATAGTTCTTGGCAACTATCGAACATGACAACCCTGATCCCTCAGGATCGTGGAAACAGTGTTATAGTTTTCGCTCAGTCACTCGTGCTCACTTTGTTTCAGAGAGATACACAGAATAAACGATGGGGACATTTTCCAATAAGCATTTATTGAACCAGCGTCATTCTAGTGTAAAATAGGTGTGCTGAAACAACCATTAGACAGAAACAGATATAAATGATTAGAAGCACTAACAGAGTAAAAGGATGGTAGATTTCTACCATCGTGCTAAAACAATGAATACAGGCAAGTATATAAAATACATGACAGTAAGAAATGCGTACTCCTATGATGCGACCCTGATTAGAAGTACCTAAGTGTACCTAGCATGTATGTAGGTGTAAAGCCAAGAATCCCTCTAGGATAAAGTCAACCCCATTACCTGAAGTGAGAGACTGTGGGACCCCGTCTTGGTCTCGAGAAGGACACCCCACAAGGGATGTCAGACCATTGTGAAATGGAGTGTCTGCGTGCAGGAACCTCAGCTTCTTGTGTCAGTGTGTCTGCATGGAAGTCCTTTTCTCCTCTGACTACCTCAGCAAGATATGGTGTTTATATACCCAAAGTGGTACCCTCAGGGGTTTTACCTTGCTGTGTCATGTTGGACCCAGGATGACGGAAGGAATGACCCTTATACATAGTTATTATGCAGGAGATGGTAGTCCTGCTTTCCAAGAATACTCATGCATAATGGATGAGGCCAGTTTTCAGGGAAAACCCTATATCCTGTAAGCAGTATCGTAACTAGGTAAAAGGTCAGTCCCGAGAACGTTATGTGGTGTAATGGTAGGGGAGAATATAGGTGAAAGTTTAGATGACTACCTGAGCCTATATTGAGGTACGCATATGAAACATAACACCTGCATGTGTTCTTTGTTGTAGCCATGCCTCCTGCTTGTTGTTTGACCATGTGGCTGGTGGCCATTTTGTCTAGCCAGCCAGTGTGCTTTTGCTTTAGGCCTGCATGTGTTCTTTGTTGTGGTCAAACCTCTTTGCTGGTTGTTGTGGTTGTTTGACCATGTGGCTGGCGGCCATTTTGTGATGGCAGCCAGTGTGCTTTTGCCATAGGCCTGCATGTGTTCTTTGTTGTGGCCATGCCTCTTTGCTGGTTGTTGTTGTAGTTTGACCATGTAGTTGGCGGCCAACTTTGTGCACCCAGCCAGTGCGCTTTTACCATAGGACTGCATGTGTTCATTATTGTGGCCATGCCTCCTTGCTTGTTGTTTGACCATGTGGCCATTTTGTGCAACCATCAGATTTCAAAGCAATTTTGTATGTAGAGGCGTAAGCCTTTTTGCTTGTGCTAATTTTTTTTTACCTTTCCCTGAGATCAGTTTAATAAATTAATACGCTTGAGGCCTAGTAGCTCAATGCTCATACTAAATGTACTGTGTGAACAGTGTTTAATATTATTATATACTTTGTTTGCATTTTTTACCTGCACCACTCCTTGCCTCCCAAATCCCAATGCGTTTCTCATGGTAGTCCCGTAGTACAGCAGCTGTTATAATTTTTAAATGTTTAGTTTTTTCATACTTTTTTTGGTAATTTTCTTTTTCACATTTTCCTAACATCTATCAACCCCATGTCTGCCATAGGTGCACAGCCGCACAACAGCATTCATTTTCTAAGGATTATTCCATTGTTACCTGCCCCTCCCTGAGTGCCACATCCCAACTTGATGCACACAAAGCAAACAGTTACATCTGTATGGTTTTGCTCTTTTTGTTATCCTTCTTGAGTGTACATGAAAGTTTAGGTTGTTGTGGTTTTGCGAATGGATACACTGTATTGTTGTTAATTATTTATAACTTAAGTAACCACACTAAATGATACTGTTTGTACCACTAATTCAAACTGCAGCAATGCCTCATTTCAATGATGTTCTTCTTGCTTGTTTGCTTTTAGGTGCATAAGAGAAGAGACATCACCCATGGTACTGCCAGACAGAAGGCTATGAACGTGACATGTGACCACACAACACAGACATCTCTTCAACTTGTGAAGCTAAGTGTAACTGCCAACTGACAGCGTAAAGCTGGCCCCAAAGAAAGGTGCTACCAAGAAAGTGGCCAGTGATAAGAAGGAGCTCACCGCCACTGGTATGTCACCCCAGACTTTTTCGGGAAAAACGTGCGCCTGTCGAACCGGCCTCTGGGTAGAAAGCTGAGAGCAGCACTCCCGGTCAACGGCCCCACCCCAACCTAAGCCCAAGCCATTGTCTGGCACAGAGGCAGCCACTCTAATCACGACAATGCCGACGAGCGGTGACATTGAATTGGAGTTATCTCTTTCACAAAGTAGTACCCAATTGTTGCCGGAAACTGAGCTAAGTGGACAACAACAGCGCAGCCAGGAATAGTAGTTACACCCGAAGTAGGAGCACTTCAGGATATTGGGCTTCATGCTTAGGAAGTAGAAGAAGCCCCTCTTTCAGAAGATCCATTGCCTTCCAGATCTCCAGCAAGAAATGGAAGGGTACTCCATCATCTTCTTCTCCAAGCTCCGTTTCTGATGATCAAGACTCCACTTGGAACCGCTTCAGTGTGAGACACACGAAAACACTTCTTCCGACACTGGCAGTGGCACCAGTGTCAGAAAGTTGACCTCCCCAGTTTGGGACTTTTTTAGGTTATCAATAGGAAGCTGAACATTGCCATATGCTCCATTTACAAAGCAAGTGTTAGTCGGGGTAAGCTTGATACGAATTATGGTACCAGACTCCAAACAAGCTATTTGCAAAAACATAACACAATCTGCTGCGAGGCGCACATTAGCCAAAAACTGCAAGTGGTGTTGGTGAAGGTGGTGAGAGCAGGGAATATGATCCAATCATGGTGGAAGGAGAAGGTGAAGAAGAGGGTGACATTTTCATTATGCAAATCAGCTCTGTCCCCAGCAGTGCAGTAGTATCCCCACATCAGCAACATTGCAATGGCACAAGACTCAGAGTCAGGTTGAGACACCAAGGCAAGAGCATACAGTGACTGCTCCGCTGAGATGCACATTGAGCCTACCACCTTCTGCTCTCAAAAAGTCACCTGCATCAGTGGCACCAGAAAAGAAAAAAACCCAGGATACTAGTCCTGGCATGTTTAGGCAGGAGGGGCAATACAAATGCAACAACCCAATGGCATGTTTATACAACGGGAAGCTGGCTAAAATGTTAGCGCTGGACCGCCTCCCTTTTTCTTTTGTGGAAGGAGTGGGTTTTCTAGAATTTGTGGCTGCCATCTGTCTGAAATAGAAGGTTTCCAGCTGGACCTATTTTGCCAGAGTTGCTGATCCAGCACAGCATCTTGATGTGCTGGAATTGGTTGGAAAAGCTTTGCAGAGGAGTGATGTTCACACTATCCACCTGATGACAGACATTTGCCAAGCCACTAATTACATGTGCATCACTACACACTGGTTCTCTTTTGTGGGGGTTGGAGAAATTATATCTGCAGGTGTTGACACTGCTGAAATTTTTAATGGCACTCGTAAGCATGCAACAGTAGCCATGTCCGCCATGGAGAAATCCCCCACAGCTGCAAACATCTTGGCTGACTTTAACAACAAGGTCTCTGAATGGCTTTGACGTAGAGGGCTTAAGATTGGATTTGTTTCCACAGAAAGTGGCAGTAATATAGTTAAGTATTGTAAATAATCTAGGGCAACTTCAAAACAGTGAGAATCTCAGAACATGTCAAAATAAAGAATGTTAAAAATAAAAATTAAAGAATAAAAAATAGTGACCCTAGTGTTTAGAAAAATACAAAAGTAATTTATTCAAAGTTCATAATTCTGTTATAGATATAAAAACATGATAAATCTAGTGCTACAGAGACCTAAATCTGGACAACATCCTAACTACACACATCCATCATACATACATACTACACTCTATTATTCATATCGATATGTATCATCTGTTTGGAAACTATACGAATCACAATAAGGTACAAGATGATATAACATGATATTTCAATGAAAACATGATTATTAGGGTGGTTTCCAGATTATCTCTACGCGCGTTTCGGCAGAACACTGCCTTCCTCAGGAGTTCCACCACTGAACGTTGTACTCAGAATAGTAAAAATTTCGACAGAAGAATGATGTGGGGTGAATAAATATGAGAGTTTCCAGGTTCAAACCCAATATAATATTGAAAAAAGCGGCGTAAAGGATCTTCTCTTTTAACCTCTAGACTTTTAAACTGGCAGAAAAAGAGAATACTGGCTAGATGGACGAGCTGCCAATCCACTGAATATTGCAACATGTGCTGGATACGGTCAAACTAGAAATCTGGCAGACAGCTCTATTGCCGATAGCAGTCACATAGATTGAGACGCCAAGAATTACAAACGCTGTTTAAAAGTCTAGAGGTTAAAAGAGAAAATCCTTTACGCCGCTTTTTTCAATATATTCAGCGGACTTATATATTCCGTCCTCGTGTGAGAAGTGAATACGCGGATTGAGGATTCTAGGTATACATCATCTACCATTATATTGGGTTTGAACCTGGAAACTCTCATATTTATTCACCCCACATCATTCTTCTGTCGAAATTTTTACTATTCTGAGTACAACGTTCAGTGGTGGAACTCCTGAGGAAGGCAGTGTTCTGCCGAAACGCGCGTAGAGATAATCTGGAAACCACCCTAATAATCATGTTTTCATTGAAATATCATGTTATATCATCTTGTACCTTATTGTGATTCGTATAGTTTCCAAACAGATGATACATATCGATATGAATAATAGAGTGTAGTATGTATGTATGATGGATGTATGTAGTTAGGATGTTGTCCAGATTTAGGTCTCTGTAGCACTAGATTTATCATGTTTTTATATCTATAACAGAATTATGAACTTTGAATAAATTACTTTTGTATTTTTCTAAACACTAGTGTCACTATTTTTTATTCTTTTATTTTTATTTTTAACATTCTTTATTTTGACATGTTCTGAGATTCTCACTGTTTTGAAGTTGCCCTAGATTATTTACAATATGTATTTCCCTGTCTAGGTGAACTTTAATTAGTACCAGGGGCCCCTTTTCTTTGCAGTAATATAGTTAAGGCCATGTCGGAGGGTGGCTATGTCAGGGTCCTGTGTTTGCTGGACTGCATTAACATCATTGTACAGGACTTTCTGAAAAAGGCAGCCAAGTCAGCAACTTATTGGCCACCTGCAGAAAAATCTGCACTCATTTCAGTCATTCTTTTAAAGCCCGGAAGCAGTTGAGGATAAATTAGCGTGATAATAGAATGCCAGTTAAAGCACTCATACAGGAGGTGCCAACACGTTGAAGCTCGCCTTATTACATGTTGCAGCTTCTGTTTGAGCAGTACAGACCGATCAATGAATATGTCAAGTAAAGAGAGAATGCAACTGTGAAAGGCATGATCATTGAGACGGACAAATGGGGCCTAGTCAAATGCCTGACAGAGATGCTGCTTCCTTTTGAGGTTTTCATACAGGGAGGATAGTACCATGGGCCAAACTATCCCGTTGCTGCATATGCTACAGGAACAGCTAAAGGAGGTGTCTGAAATGTATGCAGGTGTGGACGAAAAAACAGATGTGCATGAGCTGGTGGAGAAATTGATCCTTCGCTTATCTGTTAATACAAAACTGCAAAGAGACATTGTGTCATCCAAACATTACATCTGTGCCACAATTCTTGATCCGTGATACAAACAATTACTGGCCACTTTCATACCTTTGTCAGACAGTGATGTTTCATACTACAAGACATGGATTGCTGAGCAAGCCAGCGACCCAGAAAAATAATGGCTGGGAATTAGAGGCCCACTCTAAGTTCTATGGTAGACGTTCTATGGTCCATAGAGCCTTTGGGCAGTGCTGTTGGCTCACAACATCCAAAACCAACAACAAGAACACCAGCAACAACAACAACAACAGCAGGAACAGGAGCATCAGCTGCAAAATCGGCATTTGATTGGTTTCTAAAGGCTGGACTTAAATCCAGTGCAGAGGTGAAGGCAAAAGAGGTCAAGCAAGTTGAAGCACTATTGACTATTAAGAGGATGGTCCAGCCCAATCTGGATGACCTAACAGGGGTTTATCGGGATTAAAAACACATTGGTGTATTGGTATGGGAAGAGGTGCCAATGGGCAGTGCTCAGCAGGCTGGCAATAAAGTAGCAGTCCGGATGCTAGTATGTCTGCTGATCATGCGTTCAGTGCAGCTGGTGCAGTTGTCACAGTGAGAAGGACCAGTCTCTCACCCAAAAACGTGGAGAGATTAACCATGATTAAACTGAATCATCACTTTATACCACCGAATTACACCATACCTGAAGTATGACAGGAGGAGGAAGAGGGTTATTGGTCGGACTCAGGTCATGGTTGTGTGTTTGCTGATCAACTTCTGGGCAAGGCCTGGGCCACCATAGTACTTTCTTTTGTGGAACTGCTTTGACAAAAAAAAGAGGATCTAGCTAGGGGAACATCATATGTTTATGTCTCAGTGACGAATGCAGCCTCACTATTTTAGACACACATTTGGCGGGATTGGAGTTGGACCACTGTGCAGTGAGGAAGCCTCCCCATTCCCTTCAAGGACATTGGAGAGTCAATTCCTGCCTCCATCCCATGCCTATCCTTTGTTTCATCCTTAGCAGAGCTGCCACAGAATATTTGATTTACAAGGCTGGCCAATATGCATTACGTGAATTAAAGGGGATCAACCACCGTACATGAATTGGAACAGGTGAGTAATACACCAATGAGTGATGTATGAGTGATTGTTTGTGAGTGTTGACATGATTCATGTGGTGGCAGACAGTGAGGGTGGGTGTTCAACTATAATTTGTAAGCTTGATTGTGTTTGTGATGATTTACAATGTTGGTGGCCTAATGGGTGATCCTTTCCTGAAGGTGATTTTTTCCTTCCCCTTTGACGCTTGGCCAGATTTGTTTGCCGGGTCCACACTGCTTTGTTCTCTGGTTCACACTCCTCAAAGACCCGACCAGTCCATTTAGCTAAGAAGCACAAATCTAGTCTAACCCAAAAAAATTACTCAATGTATCTCTTGTTGTACATCATCAGACTTGCACTACAGGCCGATCTCTCTCATTGGAGTCAGGATGATGATGGAAGGACTCAGGGTTTGACTACCTTAACAACTGTCAGAAGAAGGAAGTTATCAACCACACGGAAACCAACATGGTGATGACTCTAAGAGGCCTACTCAACTCTACGGACTGGTGAGAGGTGCATTGATAACTTGATTTGGGAAATGCAATGCTACTGAGTGTGTGTGCGGGCTGGCTCAAATTTAAAACTATGTGGTTGGCTGGAGGGCCTGTTGTTGTAGGTAACTGGAGACAGACATATGATGATGTCACATCACATCATAACATAATGCACATGCTAGGCTAAATTTTATGATAATGATCATGACAGTTGCTAGTTTAATCAGCCCGATACAGTCAGTCACTTGTCTGTGATTTTTGGTTGTTGTAATTGCTCTCACTTAACTGATTGCACATGAGTCATAATATGAATGATTGCAAAGGACTATGCTCTTGCTCTACCTCTGAGTCTTCCTGGTACACTCCTCATAAAGCTTACCATCTGTCCTTCTCCTTGACTCTACAATATCATTTCTGTTTTACAATCTGCAGGCCTTCTCTTCTCCTGCACAACAAAAGGCAAAAGCACCATAACACTCATGCTTACTTTACCGGACTGCTTCCTCCAGGCACCCACGATTGATGGGCAATTTCAGAAGAATGCTGATGCACCAACTAATTTGGCAATATACAGTATAATTTTCCTTTTAAGAATCATTTTTTAGAACTGTGTGGGTTCGCTACACTCCTGCATAATTTGTATTTCATATTTTTCAAACCTAGGTGACAGAACATTTAGATATATAATAATATAATACCTTGGGTCTCTGGGGCTGACAGACTGTTTGCAATGTATTTAACTAAATTGAGTCATACTCATTCCTTCATTTTCTTCCTGACCAGATTAATGATGGTTGGCTGCTCATCGCCCTGATGAATATTGTCTTTGTGTAGTATTTGTCTTTGTCACACCTTTCCCCAACTCCCCTTTTCCATCCATCCATTCATCAAATCCCTAACCCTATTCCCCCGGAATGTGTGATTTATTGAGGTGTGGCTTAATTAACACCATTAATTAATCACACACTTAGTGGAGCGAATGTGGTGAAAGCAATACCAACTCACAGGAGGATCTTCAGTTCTATTACCTAAACAATAGCCCACTCTGGGCCTATTTTTGCACCCATGCATAAAAGTTGATAGATACTTTAAATGTAGAAGAACATCATTTGTCAGCATCACCATTCAGGCATTGTGTTGCATAAAGGCTTAACCTTTTCCCACTAACTCAGTGGTAGGGTAGGTATTTATTTATTTGTTGATTATTTAAAATCATTACAAACAGCAAAGTACACATATAAAATAAAATTAAAATAAGATTATGACAATCAAACAGAAGACAAAAAATTCATGATCCCTTCATAATTATTTTGTGACTACAGTGTACATTTATATTCAAGCAAGATCTACAAATAAGCATCAACATAAGTTGTTTAGCAGCAAATGATCGGCAATCAAGAAATAAAGTGCTTTGTGCTAGCTGCCATTGTTTACAATATACCATACAATATTCTCCAAAAAGACTTTAAAACTATGTGAGTTTACAGGAGATAAAAACAACCATAATAAAATTGCATTTGGAGCAACGTTAGCAATAAAGTGCAGTTGTGCTGGTAAACTTTTAGCAACAAATAATAAAGTATCTTATGCTAGCAGCTAAAATTATCAATATGCCATGCATAACTCTAAAAGAAAACTTTAGTAAAATTGCAATTGAAACAACATTGGCAGTAAAAATGCATTTAAAAATGGTTTAAAATAAACAGTACTTAACCCTAAAAATGTAATGTAGCATTATGAATAATTTTCGTGTCATAAAAGTTTTCACATTCAATTAACAGTATTACGAAGTTTCCTTTCAGCTATAATAGTAAACTTAACAAATCGGGAGATAAGGTAAGCATTGACACCGCTAAGGCAAGAGATGATGGCATTTCTACAAGATCTTACCCCCAATTCATTAAAAATAGGCTTTAAGATGGTTTTCCGCTCTACTAGCAATTGGGGGCATAAAGTTACTATATGCACTAAAGTTTCCTCGCAGGACCCACATAACCTACACAAATTGGAAGGCCATTTATTTTCCCATTTTGGGATTCCATCTTTAGTCGGATATCTTCCGAGCCGTAGTAACATAAATGTATTCTTAATTAGGGGATTTAAGTAGAACGACAGATATGGTTGGGGAGCCAATTTACCAAAGGAATTTACAATTGACCATAAATGATTTTTTCCCCTAAGTTCATCTTTATCTATTAAAGTCGACATAAAAATGGCTGATTGATTGATTGATTTTTTATAGACAATTTTACTTCTGATTTCGTCTTCTAAATTTGGGCAATCAAAATTACATAGGCATTCTTTTAGGAATGTTTGCCAGCTGCTCGCATACTCATTTCTCATCATCTCGAGCCAACACTGGTTTGCAAGAGAACCTTCTTCAGCACAAGACAATGACAATAGTGTTTTTAAAAATGTGGATTGTCTAGCCAAGATTTGTCTTTTTAGGCCAAATTCTAATCTTATATTGGCATGGCTAATATATCTGGGTATCCTAAAAACTGATTTGTAAGTTCTTACTTCAATGTCGTCAAGGATTTTCGCGTCTTTGCCACGGAAAATAATAGAACCGTAATCTAAAGATGGTATCAATTTTGATTTCATAACCTTCAACAGATGGTCATAATTTGGGCATGCTATCTTATCCCTCAGTTTTCTAAAGGCAAATGATAGCGATGTTCCCTTAGCCTCGAGGTTATTAAAATGCTGCCTAAACGACATATTATCATCAAATGTGACTCCTAGATATTTATACGATTTTACACATTCGACGACCAAACCATTGATATTCCATTCTTTCAATCCTAATTTCGTTTTCCCTACAGTCATTATTTTTGGCTTTTTAATATTTATTTTAAGTCCATTTTGGGTAACATATTGATTAAAGGAATCTATTAGTCTTTTTAATCCTATGACAAATTGACTTAATAAAATAGTATCATCGGCATATTGTAGGTATTTAATCTCCTTGCCTAAAATTGCGGGAGAATGGGCATTAATATGTTTGAGATGAGTTGGGAGGTCAGACATAAAAAGATTAAAAAGACAAGGAGCCAGGACACAACCTTGTTTCAGTCCAGTATTAGTCTCAAGACGACGGGTTGTATGTCCTCCATCACCAACTTTGATCTGTACCCATGTGTTAGAGTATAACAATTTAATCATATTTAATAAGGTGTTAGATATGCCCCAATCGGTCAACTTCGCCCATAACAAATTTCTGCGGTACAGAATCAAAGGCAGCTTTTAAATCAATGAAACAAATATACAACTTTTGTTTCCTGTATTTGGCCCTATCACCTAGTAACGTCAGTAAAATCAAATTCGTATTGGTCGATTCCCTCTTCTAAAACCAGTTTGTAAATTTGGGATCAAATCCTTCCTCAAGGCCCATGCTTCCAGTTCTTCCAAGAGGCAACTGGCAAATATTTTAGCCTCTACATCCGTTAAAGAGATTAAACGGTAATTAGCGGGGTTATCTTGGGGACCGCTTTTATATATCGGTTGGATGACACTTCCCTGCCATGACTCAGGAATAGAACCAGATTTAAGCACATCATTGAATAAGGATGTTAAAACCTCAGGCCAATACTTTAAATTTGTTTTAAAAACTATATTAGGGATTCCGTTTGGACCGGGGGCTCCATTTGATCTGATATTTTTTATCGCTTTTTTTACTTTCTCTACCGACCATGGCTCTTTGTCGAATAGACTCAGTGTGTCGTGAGCATTTGAGCCTGACCCACCGACTTTTATCTTTTCTTGTGACTCGTAATGGGCAGAATCGAATTTATTAGGGTCAGACTGGGTAACGTGGAGGTTATAAAAAAAAGTTGCCCAGCTTGATTCTTCAATGTTGGCACTATTACCTCTGTAATTACCAAGTTCAAGATTGTTGATGATACCCCAGAATGACCTCGAGTCTTTAGATTTACAAGAAAAATGTAATTTAGCCCAAATTCCTGAATAGTACGCTTGTTTTGCCTTCCATATCTCATTCTTATATCCCTTTTTCAATTGTTTAATTTGTTCAGACACTAAGAAATTAGGTGTTCCTTTCACTTTTCTATACAATGCTCTTATTGCTCTATTAAGACTTCTTTTAAGGTAGAGTAGCCGGTTAGAAAACTACCCTGGTTTATTTGAAATCAAAGTTGCACCTTTTGATTTTTTAGGGTTTGGAACGTTGTCCACAAGAGCAGAACACAAACTGGGCCAGAGGGCAACCATGGATTTACCTTCGACTATTGCGTCTTGAGCTTTTAAAATTAAACAAGAAAGGACTTTCAATATATCTTTTTCGGATCTCTCATTCCATTTTAACCTTTTAAGGTTAAATGGAGTAGGAGCAGTTTTAATTATTCTTGTTTCTGGTAAGTGGTCTAAGTAAAAAGCGAAGGAAATACATTGTGGGTTGTGGTCGCTCTCTATCCTTGGTAGTACCTTAAAGCTTTGGAGCAAATATAATAGTTTCTTAGAAATTATGGAGTAATCGATAATAGAAGGATTACACGTTTTGTTAAATGTCAGTGTGTGGTCCTCATCTTGCAATAACCTAAGATTAAATTTTGTAAACTGAAAATGTATCCACTGGGACAAAATTTTCGAATATGTATACAGCTTTTTACTTGTGAGAAGGTGCATATTAAAATCCCCGGAAATTATTATTAAAGAGTCTGTATGGTCATAGTATAACACTTTTACTATTTCCCACAGGCTCGATAGTTGTGTAGATTTATCCTTATGTTTTGAACCTATATAAATATTTAAAAAGATAATAGGTTGCTTGAGAATTAATTTAATACACTGTAGCCATGTTACCTGAAAGTCAATCTCAAAGTGTTTAGCATCCAAGTTCAAGGAAACATAAGTAGAAAGGCCGCCACTGGCACGACCGACAGATGCCTTACGGCAAGCCACATTTGAATATTCAAAATACCCAATAAGGGGTTAACAAACCATGTTCCAAGTTTCCTGGAGCAATAATATGTCGAAGTCTTTGAGAAAACTTATTACATCTGGATCTTCAAGAAGCGATTTAAGACCATTAGTGTTCCAAGAACAAATTTTGAAGAGTTTTTGAACTTTATTAAGAGAATTTGGGCATCAATCGTGCTTCACCACACTTCCCTTCGCCAAAGTTGACGGGAGCCAACTCCAGTCTTCAACCGGATTAGTTTCTTTCTTTAATTCTTCACATATTCGAATACCTGGTTGACAGCTCCTAACCTTAATGCCAAATGATAAATTCAACTTTGTCGATGGTCCTGAGGCAGATTTCAAAACTGTAACGTGAGACCCCGATCCAGAGGTTTGCCCATTGATCTTTAAGTCCTGTCTACATGATGACCTACTTGGAATAAACAAACACGGGTATTGGGGCCCAGAGATTCTCCAGACTTTGATGCCCCATTTCTCAAATTGGTTGTCATTGGAGATTATTTTACTGATGATTTCATTGCTTTGCCAAGTTATTTCATTATAGGGAATATTGCAATCTTTTTTAAACTCCACCGATTCCAAATCGTCTGATGTTACGTTCTTCAAATCTACAATTGCATTCAATAATTTCAGAATATTTCCACGGTTTAGGATATCATGGGGGCCTCTTGTGATATACTGAGCGCAAAAGACTACTTTCTTCAAATCTTGCAAGATATCTGTAGCCTCTATTTTTTCATTATTTATGTGACTAATTGGGGTCCTCATACTGGCGATGGTAGCCAAAGCTGGGAATGCCGATTCTCCTTGACCGTGGATTTCTGATTTATTTTGGTCCGTGATAATTGGATGCTCTATAGAGACCTCATTATGATTCTGATGGCAGACGTTATTTATAATTTTCCGTATGAAGATATTTTGTTCTCCACACTGATTAGCCAAATCTTTAGGTGACTGTTCACACTTGAGACCCCTGACTTTGATGGAGCAGGAATTTTAGACCATATACCGTCGATGACCGCTTCGGGGGCAGGGATGCCGATATCTTGACTATTCAGGTCAGCCATAGGTTTGATCTCAGATTTTTCCTCAGATCTAAAAATCGGAAATAATACCTTCTTATCGGGCTCTTTAGGCTCATTGGGTTCTTTAAAAACAGCATCCTTTATGGCTTTTTTTCCCTTTGTTAGTTTATTATGGGTTTTCCTTAGTCTTTTTCTTGCCCTTTTCGACAGGGTCTCCGAATTTGTAGTAGCACTTGATGTTTGGTCTACTTTAGATTGAATGGTATTCACCTCATCCAATATTGATTCTTCCCTACATTCTGATCTTTTAAGCATATCTTGAGGTAACTTAGACATTTTCAGAATTGTATCTTTATTTACGAGTTGATCATTTATAACTGCAACTTTACTATTTGTGCTAATTGCACTTCTAAGTTGACTTTCACTCATTGGGTAGTTTTCATTTATAATTTGGTTCCCTCTATTCACTTTATCTTTTGAGTTTACTGGCTTCTCTATATTAATCGATCCTGGTTGGTTTGAATAATTTTGAATGATTTGTTGCCACAAGTAAATTGATTTTATCTTCACCGGGTATTATTTTACCTTGAGCCGATCTACCCACCATCAATTTTACCTCTTGTACCATAGAGCTAACAATTGACGGTAGGTCTGAAATTTTGTCAATCAGTTGTGCACAGGTGCAAGTTACTAATTGATTCTCATTATTTGATTGGACCTTGGTTATCAGATTGGTTAGTTGGAGAAGTTTCGCATCAATCCCTGCTACGTGGGTAGCCAATATATTTAAAATGTCAACTTGAATATTTAATTTATCTGAATGAAAGCTAAGAGCGTTGGTAATCGAATCCATAGTGTGGAGTAGACTTTCCCATATACCGCGGTCAGGACTCGAAGGATTGTTATCTGTATCACCAACTCTAGCATGGTAATTCCCATCAAATTTTGTTAATAATGATAAGTCCACCGAGTTAAACTGGTTGTTTGCAACCGCTTGTGAAAGTTTACTTTGCTCATTTGAAGTGAGCCCATTTTTTGAACTTACAATACCTGGTACCAGTAGTGATTTGTTGTTTATAAAACTGTTTTCCAGGATTATACTTGACTGGACCGGATTAAATAACCTCACAATACCATCTGTATTTGTTGGGCCATTTGGGCTGGATGATATATCCGGTATCTCTGGAGTCAATATTTGACTCCCCTCTTACTTTCTGCCTCTTCTGCAACATAGGCTAACAAGAAGACCTCGTCACTTAAGTTTTGGTCCTGGCCTGAGGAAATGTTGATCACTGAGCCGATCTCACTTTGACTACTAACCAGTAATTTGGGAGACTCCTTCCGTCTAGTTGGAGTTACCATTATAGATTCATCGGCCGTAAGTTCCACAGCAGATTGAATAACGGAACCTTGCACATAAATTTGGACTTTTGCCTGTAACAGGCCAGACAGTTTTGGAATTGGTTTTAAAATTGGAGACACTGGAAACACTGGAAACTTTCCTGGACCAGGATTTTTGGTCTTAAGTTGGATGTTGCATCCGTCTTTTAACTCCTCTATTTCTGGGGACAACTGGAATTGTTGATTCCCCTGTGGGCAGATTCTCTTTACACTTGTTGAGGAAGAGGGTGTTAAAAGACTATTGTCAATCTCATTGCTTTTGTTTATTTGCTGTTTTTGATACTATTTTTGATGATGCTTAAAGAAGCTTTTGATGGACAACTGGTTATCGTGGACTTGATTTTTATAAACACAACCAGAATTTGTAGAAGTGACTGCCAGTTTAGCTGGATCCTTCGGGGGGACCTCTTGTAATGTACACTTCCTTGAGGAGTCACAAGTGTCTAAATTTTCCTCATTCTTTTGTCGCCTCTTTGATTGGGGTCTGGGCGGCACCCCTCGCTGTCGGGCTGATCTCATTATCAGCAGGCTAGATCAAAAAGTTATAGTTTGAGTAAACTTATATCCGTCCCCCCCTGCTGGGCTTCCTGAAAACGATGGATACGATGGGTACGGTAGATGACGTAGAACTGCCCTTTCAACACCAACCGCAGAGGGGTGACACACGGTTCTTATCACAATCTCACAAATTCCGGCTGTAGTGGCAGCTCACACGGTAGCAATCCTCGATATTCTTCTCCTCACAGCCCCCGGCCCCCTTCTAGTTCTCACTTACTCGCTCCCACTACCACGTGGCAGCGGGAAACGAGAAACGAGGAAGCAGGGGGCTGAACGGGGCGCAGGGAGCAGGCGGACAAAGGCAGCACAACAGAGCAGACAGCCCGTGATAGATGGTAGATGGAAGATGGTAGATGATCACAGGGGGCAAACAGCCGGCAGATAGCGGGCGGATAGCTGGCACAATGTATCAAATCCACTTATCGCTTGCCACTTGCCTCTCCACGCTGTCCTCTCCGCCTCCCCAACAACAACCTCACCCTCGCTTTGCCTCACCGCTTCACCGTTTCCCCCGCACAAGGCCACACAGAGCCGAATGGAGTGCTCAGTGCTCAGTGCATTACCGTCAGTACTAGGAATGAAGTTCTACACATTCAGATCTGAAAGGCACCGAAAAAAGAAAATGTCCTGCGGGTCCAGCCGCCACGCAAAGTCGAAATCACCCGCGGCCCCTGCCGCGTCACAGAATGGATTGGCCTCATCCGCTGTACTGAAATGCCCAAATGCCGCTCAAATGCTGGCGGCTCCTGCCGCACCAACGCACACGGCCCCCGCCGGACCAGGGGAAGATGTCTGCGGCTCCAGCCGCAACCTCGCAATCACTCCGCAATCGCTCGCGGCTCCTGCCGCGCCACGGAAAAGGTTTTAGCGGCTCAGCGCTTAGTGCTCGATGCGAGTAGGTGCGATACAGTTAGTGGTTCAGTCGAGCGGGCGGGCCAAAAGCCAGCGAAGTGCTCTCCCCCACACTCCACGCTCCGCAGCCCCGCAGCTCCGCACTCTGACCTCCGACCTCTGACCTCTGACCAGGAACCGATCTAACTCAGTGTTTTTATTTCAATGTAGTTGCCTGCGATGAATAATCCTTCCAATTAATCCTACAGTGGAGTTTACCTAGGTGGGAGTGGGACTCGCTTCTGATTCCTTCACTGTTAGTGCGCTAGCTTGTTAATACTACCACCACCATAAGTAAGATGGCACCTTGCAAAACCATGCAACCCTTGCTTCATCTATTCAGGTAAGATAACTATGGAGCGTTGTTGTAGGCAATATAGGCAATGAAAACTCCCCCATTAGTGGTCAATAAAGTAACAGACTATAGAGACTAGGAGAGTGGTAGGACAAGGATACTGTATAACTAATTTTTACACTATAAGCAGATTTTAAAAACAGGCTGAGCTAGAAGGCAGCAGTGCAAAGTAAAACACCCAATAAAAGATTTGAGGCATAAATAAAGTAAAAGAAATATTTAATACCATTCTTAACAATGTAATAGAACCCATTTCTTCCACCCACAACTCGCCCACCCCTCTCCCCAAACAAATCTCCTGTCTCCATACAATGTCCAAAATGTCCAACAAAAACTAAAATCCAAACAGTTCCAGCCCAAATTCCCATCATTCCCACCCTCTCCACCCACAACAAGTCTCACCCCCAAAACAAATGTTAAAAAAGTGGTTAAAGATGAGGACACTAGGCACGGCGGGCCAGGAGCTTTCTGAGGTGCCCTTCCATGAGAACTAAGTGTGCTCTGGGAGGGAAGGGATGCACACCTTGTTTTCGCTATGCATTGAAAACGTTGTAAATGCCACGTTAACTGAAGAAGACTTACATTGCACAGCCAACAGTGCAGTGCCGAATTGTACCATGCAGCAGTTAGGTCATCATGGGTGGCATTGGCAAGATGCCATGGTTAGGGAGGGAGGTGATGATTGATAATGGGTGGTATACATAATATCTGTCTCACTTAAAATAACTGTGAGTCAATGAAGTAGAGAGAAATACCACCTCAACCCTTTGAATCAATGCAGTTTGTATAACTAGCGCTAATGTAAAGCCTAGACAATGTACCTCTCTCTTTGCCTGTCCCTTCCAACAAGTATAGGTATATAAAAATAAATTTTTAAAATTCCAAACAAGTAAAGTAGGTGAGCACACTCCTATCCAGAAGAGCTCCCTTGTTTCTTCATCCAAGCAATTATCCATTCATTGTTTCATTATTCTATTATTATTCACCCTTGGCTTTGATGCACACCATTTCAGCTTTACATTCTCTCATCAAGTCTTTCATCATTGAAAACCATCCATCCATATATATATATATATATCCATCCATCCATCCAAACATTGCTCTCAGCAAAGCTTTCACCATTATCCATTTACCCATCTATGGGGCCTATTAGGATGGCGGGCGGACTTTTGTCCGCCCGCCACCCTAGCGGTGCTGGGACCGGCCGCCAGTGGTGCGGCAGTCCCGCACCAGCGATTAGGATGCCACCGCCACCGTGGCGGTGGCATCCTCCATTCCCAGCATTGCGGCGGGCGGTGCACACAGCACCGCCCGCCACAATGCTGGGAATGCACTGTGTACATTGTCATGCACAAGGTAACAGGCACCGCACGGTGCCTGCCACCTTGTCCATGACAATGTAGGGGGGTACCATAGGTACCCCCCATGTGCACCGCCCACCCCCCCAATACCCTGGGGGCCCGCAACGGGCCCCCAACAGCAAACTCCGCATGCCTTTTCGTGGCGGCATCGCAGCCACGGAAAGGCTGCTTCCCACACCCATGCTAATATGGATGGCGGTGTCTAGCAGACACCACCACCATATGTAGCCCCTTTTCCGCCCGGTCGACTGGTCAACCGGCGGAAAACCGGCGGACGGTCTCTCCGTCCGCCGGGGTCCCCCCCGCCATACTAATATGGTGGGGGAAAATGGGTGGTGGGCGGAGGGAAATGTCAGGTGGATCGCCACCGCCATGTGGGCGGTGGCAATCCGCCCTACATTGTAATGACCCCTATGTGTCCTTTCACTCATTCACCCATTCACCCATCCTGCTTTAACTCACCTGAGCATTCCTTTCACCCACCCAGGCAGGCATCCTTTCACCCATTTGTCTCACTTCCAGAGAGCGGGAGATCTTTTGTCCAGGTGCGTTCTCCCAAAAACAAACACTTACTCAAATAGGGGCAACTGGACCATGAAGGGGAGAAAAACCAGGGTCTTAAATAGGCCAAAACTCTATGATCTTCCCGGCGTATCCAAAGATATTGGAGTAGATGCCTCACTCACTTATTGTGACATGCTTCATCATCAGCGCCTATCCACACCCTGGTTGGATAATACCACCAGGGCGGACTCAACCAGAAGAAAATCTTTGGGAGTTCTTAGATAAAATGAAACTGGATAGTGCAGAGATCCAGATGAGAATGGTGAGTGGTGAGTTTAAAAATACCTCACAGTGTATCCCAAGACAATTCCTTTACAAGTAGGGTACTAGGGTACGGTTAAAAACATACATAGAACAAGATTATAGCTAAGATTCTTTACATAAACTTGATAAAAAAGAATGCCAACATGTTTTGGCCTTCACAACAAGTCCAAACTGATCTGGGGCCTTCTTCAGGGCTAGAGTAGTATCCCTGCATAAAAAAGACTGCATATTAATTCTATGTGTGTGTAAGAGGTATAGCTCTCACCTGAGTTTATAATCCATCTGTGGATCATACCTAAGGACAGAAAAAAACATATTGTCAGAGACACTCTGCTACCTAGTGTCCCTATACTTGTGGTGAATTTATAGATACCTCACAAAGATAATGGGTCTGCTACATCCTACTGTACGATGTGTGCATTTTTGTTATTAAAGACACTGCCTATATCAATAGGTCTCGTGATGTGTAAAACATTCCTTATCCACTAATCGACGCACACCTCTCAAAGTTAATGTGAAAAAGTGCATTTAAAAAAAAAAAATGGGGATGCCGTTCATGCATTAATTGGTAACGAGAGGACGCAAACATGCTTCTTACCCTAATTTGGGGTTATTCTAGAACCATGTGTTTCTGACACCTGGTGTCATCCTGTAGTCACACTATAGTTTAAGGGGAGGAATAGTAGAAGCCAATTATAGCCAATCTCTAAATTCACATAGTGGTCCTCCTCCTTGGTGACCTATTTTCTTAGAGTACCAGGTGGAAAACGTCTTATTGCTGTTTACAGCCAGATAAAAACCAAAGACCGCTGTAATGCTTGTATTATATAAACATGGCTTTTTTCTTCTCTCTACCAATTGCATCAGATAGTTGTTTGGATATATTGACGGCTCCGCCAGGTTTAAATACATGGGGTGTTTCTGTGGTCTAAAAAATGGTTAGTGAATCCATATCTCTTCGACTGTTTTTATCGAGTGATTTTTTTTTAAAGGCAGTGAAATGACAGTTCCCGCCAAGCCTCTGTGATCATACACGCTTTTCCACAAACTTTGAGGAGGGTCCACCGTATAGTGCTTCTAGAAGGCTGGGCTGCACATGTATTAGAAGTCACCACCGGTAGTACCTGTGGCTACTCATATGTCAGAAAAAAACATTTACGAGGATGCTAGTTACTTGCCCCTCCGTATCTGTGTCTCTTGTATTAGAGACTAGCAACTCATGTATGTTAAATATTTAACAGTTTTATAAATAGCTTGGCCCAGTGTATCTGTACGATGTCAATTTGGGGGTATATATGCGGGTGGGGACCGGCCCTGTTCGTTGCTGTGATTGCAGATGCACTGTTATCAAAAAAGGTTGCCATACTATGCTCCATTTATACTGTATGCTCGATATTCATTTGCCCAATACATCAATCTTTTCAGGGTTATTCCCAGTTACTTTACAGCCATGCCCATTGCCACATTTGTGTGACTGCTTATACTCCGATCAACCCTCGTGTGTGTCAAAACTAGGGATTCAAACTCAAATCACATATCCCTTATTTCATGAGTCATTCAAACATTTCTGCTCCGGTACCAAAATACCGTTACTCACTGTGTCAAGCTACTAGCAACGCCCGTGTGCCTGCAGCTTGCTGCTGCTCAGATCACCGCCGAACGCCCGATTGACGTACATTGTTGAGACTCTCCTAACGTTTGGGGATTCTGGGATCCGTAGTCCTGGTGCATCTCTGTATGTTTCTACGTGAATCTTCATAGTCCAGAACTCTTAGTGGTCTGAATAAGTGACATAGGAGTAAAGTCAAATTTAAAAAGTTTTATTTGAGTTCTAATATGGTGTTAATTTTTGAGAATAACCTAATTGTGTATATTCCATTGTGGTAGTAATAGAGGATGGGGGAGTTATTTTGTCAAAAAAGCACCATTGGTGGCAGGACTTTTATCATGGTTGGTTACCTATAAAATTGAGTAAGTTGTACTTCTGCCCGACCATTAAACTATTACAGATTTCATTCCTGGGTTAAAGGTTAATAAACCCGGAGTGGTAATACAATATTAATTATTTTCTGAGATTTGCATAAATGTATACGCTTCCCTTAGGTAATGATAATGGATGAGGGGGATCATTTTGTCCAAAGACAGCACTTTTGCTGGCAGAACATTTATCATGGTTGGTATCCCACACAAATTGATGTATTGTGGTAATATATTACTATAAAATTAATTTTGAGGCTCATGCTCATATTATAGTATTGCTATGATAGTAACTGGAATGCTATATCCTGTCTTCAGAATGGTGATAAAATATAATTTTCTGCAGAGTTCTGCATGCTGTGACCCATTTTAGTTATTAGTTCTTTACGTGGATGATAATTGGGTCCATGGGATGTCTTCGTTCAATCTCATGGATATGCTGTCTAATCGATAGGCTCATCTCTAGTCATATCTAGGACAGAAGATACAATAGCAGACAGAACCCCAGAAGGACTCTGACCACGACCCCCAACCCGGGACCAGAAGTAGCGCACAGGTGTAGTGAACCTGAGCCAAGTAACCTTTTCTGATTTGCAATTTACGGTCCTAATCAAAGGACTGGGTTTCGTTCTGACTCCATTTCCGGATCATTGCAACCTAAGACTAGAACTAACAGAATTGTTCAGCTGAATCTGCCTAGCTGTTTTCTTTAAGAGACAACCTTTGGAACCCACAGACAAAGATACCAATACTGGACTGCAGAGACAATCTCAATTTAATCCACCAAGCAGTATCCTGCCAACTGCAGTTTTGGCATTTGAAAAAGCTATCTCACTGGTGATTTACAAACTCAGAATGGAAAACACACAGGTTTTCAGGAACCTCTGTAACCTCAAACTCCAGGCAGTCAAAGAACTTGACAGTATGGAAAACATAGTGATCAAGACAGCCCATAAAGGCAGAGCAACGGTAATTCTTCCCAAAGAACTGTACCGGGGAATTTCTCAAACTCCTGAATGACCAGAGGAACTACAAGAAACTTGAGAGAGACCCTAAGAACGAGGCCTCAGATGAGATACAATTTATGGTCAATCAAGCAAAGGAGAACAACTGGATTTGATTTGATTTTTGGATTTATACAGCGCACGAATGCCCAAGGGCGTCTTGGCGCTAGAGTCAGTAGGACAGTATAGTTTTAATGCAAATTATGCGCCAAGTCTGTTTGCGAAGAGCCAGGTCTTCAATGCTCTTCTGAAAGACATAAGCGAAGTGCTGCTCTTGATAGAGATTGGGAGGAGGTTCCAGATTTTAATTGTTCCCACTAGGAAACTTCTTCCTCCCCACTGGACCTGCTTGAACTTGGGTGTTTGTAACAGTTTAGAGTGAGCCAATCTTAGGCTCCTACCTGGTGTATACCATTTCAAATGCGTCTTCAAAAACTGCGGGCCAGTGCCTTCTAAAGCTTTGAAGGCCAGGCAGGATAACCACTCAAGAAGCCGACTTCCTGATAGAACAGCACCTGAGAGTACCTTACTTCTACATATTCTCGAAGATTCATAAGGGGAGAATTCCTCACCCAGGAAGACCCATTGTCCCAAGAATTGGTTCATTATTAGAACCCCTATCTAAATTTACCGACGACTTCCTGAGACACTTGGTGAGTAAGATGCCCACCTAAGTGAAGAACAACACTGATGTGCTAAGGATAATACAAGACCTGCCACTTGACCAAGACAGAGATCTGTTTATCACACTCGACGTGGAGGCTTTAAACACAAGTATACCTTAAGAAGCCTCCTGGAGGTCTTAGATGCCTTGCAAAGTGAAACAAAGTGGAATTCCATTACGCGAAGTACTTCGTCATAAGCTGTGCACACATGGCACTTACACTGAATTTTGTCCAATTTGAGGAACACCTTTATTTACAGACACACAGGGCATCCATTGGCAGTGCCATTCCCCCGGTATTGCCTGTCTTTATGTCCATGATTCCAAGCCATCTGCAACAACTCAAATCCATTCTGCTTAGACATCAAATTGTGGAAACAGTTAATTGATGAGATATTAGTCATATGGCAAGGGGGAGAATGAAAAGTGATGGAATTCGCAGATTGACTCAAATCAAAGGATAATTTCCTCAGATTCACTATCACAACAAACACTGAATCCATTACATTCCTGGACCTGAGGTTCTGACCTGAAAACAACCATCTGAAATCAGAGACCCACTACAAACCCACCGGTGTGAATAATTTGCTACAATAAGATAGCTTTCATCCTAAGGCCCAAATGGATAAATTATCGGTGGGACAGTGCTTACGACTATGAAGAAATTGCACAGAAAGAACCACATATGATGAACTTGCAGAACTCCTCTTGAGCAAACTCTATCCACCACATTTAATAAGAAAGGCAAGTAAACAAGCAAGAGATAACTAGAGGGAATAATTTCTACAAAACTTTATCAAACACAATAAGGAGCGCCTGGTGTGTGTCACTAGCTATGGCACCCACCCAAACCATATGAAGAAACTGGTTCTTAAACACTGGAGAACATTAATATCAGACTTTGCTCAACCAATGTTCACTTTCTAAAGGGGAAGATCCCTGAGAGACCTTCTGGTACATTCCAGACCCAAGTGAAAAGAAACTACAGCTCAAACGATATCAGCTATATGGAATCTCCCCAGTGTACAAGGTCATTACCCCTGCAGACAATGCAGTATCTGCCCTCTCACCAAGGCCACAAAGGAACTTGATCTAGGCTTATGTACACTTTGGCTTCTAAAGAAACATACGTATTGCAATAGTTCCAATGTGGTCTATATCGTAATTTGCAAATGTGATCTGAAGTACGTGGGCATGACCACCAGAAAAGTAAGAACTCGCATCAATGCGCACCGCAGTACCTTCCGGTGCAAACTGATGTGCCATTTTGAGCCCTGCAGACACACAGAAAATGACTTTTATTGGTATGTCCTGGAGAAACTACCCTCATCTGCAAATGAACAAACCCTACTTAGATACGAACAGAGATGTGTCTACCAATTAGACAGCATATACACAGGGTTGAACAAAGACATCCCATGGACCTAATTATCATCCACGTAAAGAACTAATAACTAAAATGGGTCATAGCATGCAGGACTCTGCAGAAAACGATATTTTATCACCATTCTGAAAACAATATTTTATCACCATTCTGAAGACAGCAATACAGTTACTATCATAGCAATACTATAACATGAGCCCCGAAAATTAATTTTATGGTAATATCATACCACAACACATCAGTTTGTGTGAGTTACCAACAGTGATAAATGTTCTGTCAGCAAAAGTGCCTTCTTTGGACAAAATGATCCCCCTCATCCTTTATCATTACCTCTGAGCAGCGGCAACGCGTAGGCATATGGGCGGTGCTAGTACCTTGATACAGTGAGTAACGGTACTTTGGTACAGGTGTAGAAATGTTTGAATGACTCGTTGTTAGAACTGGGGGTCTCTAGTTGGCTGAGGTAGGTACCTTAGGCCAAATAGGGACCCTTGCTTCTAAGTCAGGGAAAGGAAGGACACCTTCTCAGATAGCCCCTGCTCACCCCCTCGGAAGCTTGGCACGAGCAGCCAGGCTTATCTCCAAGGCAAATGTGTAAAGTATTTGCAACCACGCTCTCAGTGACGCAGGGATAACACCACAAATGGTCTCCACACGAGTTTCCTAAAAAAACAAGTATATGTTTATAAGAAAAAAGATATACGATGAGACCACACGATAAAAATCCAACATATGCGTATTTGTAATATTTCACCTTGCCGGTTATTAGGCCAGCAAGCACTGGTAGGTTCTTGCAGTATTAATGAGCAATTCTCAATGATCTAATGCAGTCCTAATGCAATGATATGCAGTTCGTAATGCAAGAATCAGGCAATTCGTAATGCACCAATCAGGCAGTTTCGTAATGCGACAATAATGCAATTCGTAATGTAACAATCAGGCAGTTTGTAATGCAAAAATAAGGCACTTCGTAATGCAACAATCAGGCAGTTCGTAATGCAAAAATAGGGCACTTCAGTAATGCAACAATCAGGCAGTTCGTAATGCAAAAATAGGATACTCCAGCACCGATCACGGTGCTCTGCACGGTCTCTATGCCACTCTTACTGACTCGCGGTCAGCTACTGCCAAAACATGCCCCCAACACCGTTATGATGGAAAAACAAGTGAGGCTCCACACTCCGGCCCCGGTACTGCCACTCTCGGCAAGTACGGGCTGCGATACGGTCTTGAGCGGAAGCTCGTGCTGCAAAGATGGGAAAGGCCGAGAGCGTTTCTCTCGGAGCCCGCACCCCGCCCCAGGCGGCGACACATGCACACTCGCTGAGCGTTACCTGGGGGGTGCAATCTCACTCTCCTCTCCTCGCGACTTGGGCCTCCGGTGCGACTTCGTTGATCTTGGGCAGTGGATCTCGGCCCCCGACGATGATGGTTCGAGGTCTCTCTTTGGCAAAGGCAGGCTCGGGCCGGCGGTACAGCTCCTCTGGAGATGCCGGTCCGACCCGATGGCAATGATGATCGCAGCAGCTCTGGTCACGCTGCTCGATCGACGCAGAGAACAAGACTGCTCCGGGACACACCGTCATGGGGCAATTCTCACGAAGGTCTCAGGCTGCAACAGGGCACACGCACACAGCGTCGCTGAGACTCACTTGAACTCCGGGTGCACACGATCACAGGGCAATCCTCACGAAGGTCTCCAGGTTGCACAAAGCACACGCACACAGCGTCGCTGAGACTCACTTGGACTCCGGGTGCACACGATCACAGGGCAATCCTCACGAATGTCTCAGGCTGCACGAAGCACACGCACACAGCGTCGCTGAGACTCACTTGGACTCCGGGTGCACACGATCACGGGACAGTTCTTACGCAGGTCTCAGGCTGCCACGAAGCACACACACAAGCATCGCTGAGACCCACCTGGAAACTTTTATGTTCCTGAGTTTCCACAACAGGGAGCCAGCTCTCCTCGGGCCCTTGGGGACAAGTTACTTCAGGACACAGCACACAGCAAAGTCCTCTCAAGCAGGGGGACACAGCACACAGCAAAGACCCTTAGCCTCTCCTTGGTTAAATCAGCAAACTGCAGGCCAGACCCAGAACACACAGCAAGGGTCAGTCCTTTCCTTCAGTCTCTTCAGCTGTTTCTTCCTTGGCAGAGGTTCCTCATGACCACGAAGTAGTTTCAATCCTTTTCAGTCTTGATCAGTCCAACGTTCAGGGGTTTCAGCTCTCATAGTTATACCCCTAAATATCTTTGAAGTCTTTGTGTTCAGGGGGGCACTGACCCCCGTCTAAACCAGTTCTGGGTATCTCCCTGCCAGTGACACCTTTTCCCTTTGATAGTGGGGGTCTGGGTCTTCAATCACTCCGCAGGAGATGGAGCCATTGTTTTATGGCGGCAGCCCAGGCCTCTTCACCTCCAGGGGCTACTCCTCCCCCCTACACTCCAGATGCAGGTCAGCCTGTTGCTGTCTCTTCTCCTCCCCTGGGTCAGGACATTTCCCAGATCCTATCACATTCAAATCCAGACAGTCAATCCACAACCAGGCAGAGACACACAGAATTGTTTGAACAAAAAAACAGCCACTTCTAAAAGTGTGGTTTCTAAACACAATAAACATCAGACAAGGGGTATGGGGTAATTGCCAATGCACCTATCTTAATATCCAAAGGTTAATATTTTTACAATATTCACGGGTGCAAAGAATCAGAGGCTCAATACCCCTTAAACCTCCTAGTAAATAAATCCTATAAATTTGCAACAAAAACAGTGATTCAGCACTCCAACAAGTCAAGAGATTAATATAATTTGCAAATATAAGCAACGTAAGAAGAGGCACATGAATTCAGAAGGTTCTTATTTCTTGGTTTCTTTATTGAAAAAATCTTCTTAAAAACGACCGTAGCCAACTCGTTTCGACCCAGAAGGTCTTCTTCAGGGCAATGACAGTAATAGTAGTATCTCTTAATTCATTTCTTTACTTTTTCTGAAATTCTACTTGGTCCCTCACTCTAAATGGGAGTGCCAGTTGGACCTCATATTCTTAAAGTACATCAACAAAGTAAATATAGCTTGTTTAGTAAATTCTTAATGGACTATTTCAAATAATTCATTCCAGTGCGGACATGGCTTTTTAGCCCATGTCTATTTGATATGTTTAAGGACCGCTCCCTCCATGTAGCGAAAATCGCAATGTAAAAACCACCTTCAGAAAAAGATGTGTTATTAAAGTGTGAATTCAGGCACACTAAACTTCACCTCTCCATCTTAAGCCTATGGGAAGATAGGCTGGAAACATATTACACAGCCTCCCCCATTCTGTCCTATGGGCAAGATGGCCTTGCAACAGTGAAAAACGAAATGGAGAGTATTTCACTGTCAGGACATGGTACACACCTTAGTACATGTCCTACCTTTCACATACACTGCACCCTGCCCAGGGGGCACCTTGGGCATACCATAGGGGTGTCTGATGTGCATAAAAAGGGAAGGGTAAGGCCTGGCAAGTGGGTGCACTTGTCAGGACAACATGGCAGTTTAACAAACTGCACGCCGGCACTGCAGTGGCAGGCCTGAGATCTCTCTTTAAGGCTACTGGAGTGGGTGGCACAATTAGTGCTGCAGGCCCACTAGTAGCATTTGCATTACCAGCCCTGGTACACATATTGCACTTTACTAGGGACTTTACTAGTAAGGCAAACATACCAATTATGGACAACCAATTACCATTACACTTTACACAGGGGAGCACTTGCACTTTGACACTGATCAGCAGTGGCAAAGTGCCCAAAGCATCTAAGCCAGTAAAACGAAATCCATCACAGCATCAAGAATAGAAGAGGTAGAGGCAAAAAGTCAGGGGTAATCACGCCAAGAAATGCCAGGTCTAACACTCGTGAAATACGGGATATGCGATTTGAGCTTGAATTCATTGTTTTGATGCACACGAGGGTTGATCGGAGGAAAAACAGTCACACAAATGTGGCAATGGGCATGGATGTAAAATCACCCAGAAATAATACTGAAAAGATTGATATATTGGGCAACTGAATATCAACCATACAGTATGAATGGAGCATAGTATGGCAGGCTTTTTTGATAACAGTGCATGTGCAATCGTGGCAACGACAGGGGCAGGTCCCCGCCCACATATACACATCCAAATTGATATCAGGAAACACCGGGCTGAAATATATATAAAACCGATAAACATTTGATATACCATGAGTTGCTAGCCTCTAATACAAGAAACACAGACATGGAGGGGCAAGTAACTAGCATCCTCGTAAATGTTATTTCCTTACATACGAGTAGCCACAGGTACTACCAGTGGTGACTTCTAATACATGTGCAGCCCAGCCTTCTAGAAGCACTCTACGGTGGACCCTCCTCAATGCCTGGGGAAGACTGTGTATGATCGCAGAGGCTTGACGGTAGCTGTCATGTCACCTCATTTTAAAAATCACTCAATTAAAACAGTCTAAGAGATATGGATACACTAACCACTTTTTAGACCACAGAAACACCCCATGTTTTTAACTCTGGTGGGAGCCATCAATTTATCCTAACAACTATGTAATACAACCAATAGAGAGAAGAAGAAAACCTAATTTCTTTATATTACAAGTATCCCAGCGGTCTTTGGTTTTTATCTGGGAGTAAACAGTAATAAGCCGTTTCCACCTGGTACTCTAATAAATTAGGTCACCAAGGAGGAAAATCACTATGTGAATTTAGTGATTGAATATAATTGGCTTCTACCACTCCTCCACTTGAACTAAATTGTGACTACAGGATGGCACCAGGTGTCAGATATGCATGATGCCAGAATAACCCAAAATTAGGGTAAGAAGTATGTTTGTGTCGCCTCATTATCAAATAATGCATGAACAACATCCCCTTTTTTTAAAAACGTCTTTCTTTACGTTACCTTCAAGAGGTGTGCGTCGATTAGTGGATAAGGAAAGTTTTACACATCACTAGATCTATTGATATATGCTGTCTCTTTAATAATCACACATCCTACAGTAGGGGTAAAGAGTCAGAATATCGAGTTGGAAATGTCGACGCACTAATATCGAGTGCAGAATATCGAGATACAGAAATATCGACTGCAAGAATATCGTGGTCAAGAATATCGAGTTTAAGGTAAGAAATATCGTTTTCAAAAATATCAAAGTCATTAATATCATTTGCAAAAATATAGGGGCCCATTACGATGGTGGGCGGAAGCACAACCGCCGTGCTGGCGGATGCAAAAATCACCAGTTACCGCCGGCACGCAGCAGTCCACACGCCCGCCCAATTACGATGCGAAAAGCAGGCCAAACACCGCCGGCAAGCCAGCAACACCGTCCGCCATCAAAGTGCGCCCGTACACGTAGCGGCGCAGCTCAACTGACACACACCGTCCGACGAAACACGTCCCGCCCGGCGCATAAATTACGATGCCGCAAACAAACGGCTCCCACGGCTAAGAGACACCGCACGTGAAAGAGAGGCGGTAACACGGACGCAGAGCACGGACAATGAAGAAGCGGCACCCCGGGCATGAATCCAGCACTGCAGGCCCTTCCCATGCTTCTGCTGATGCACCACCAAGGACGCAACGTACCGCGGAGACGCAGGTAGGCACACACACAACAAGTGCACGCAAACAGCGCACACAGTGCAAGGGCGGAAAAGCGGACAACCCCCACCAGCGCGTGTACACTACACATCCACCATTGCATCCACATTTGACACACAGGCCAAATCCTAACATCGCGGAACACATGTGTACACACCACCTGGGACTAGGAACCAACCACCCCGTCACGGCCCCAAAGCGCCGATGACGCCGCCACACATGCGCACAACGCAGAGGCCAACCGCAGCGCCATGCATGCGTCGCACACAGACACAGGGACACAACCAAGCAGCACACACATCAGCCCCACCCCGAACGCACATGACACGTGACAGGCCTGCCACAGACATGTCCCCAACGCCCACTTCACGGACAACACCCAACGCCACACAACCGACGCACACATGTCAGTGAAGTCACGCAACAGCAGGACACACCCCAGTGTAACAAACATGGCGTAGCACACAGCGGCGGCAACACCAACTAGGAGAAGCAGGGCCCCTTCAGGAAGAGGAACGCCAGTACCACACTGAAAAACCCATACCACCCTGCACAAATGAACAAGACATATGAAACGGAACACCAAAGAGCCCGGGGACCGACAACAGGTGGCCCAAGAATAACATCCACACACAAGGCCCAACGCAGAGCGGAAAGGCAGCCTGCCGCCCACACAAGGGAGAGCAGACAGCACTGAATGACCTTCCATTCCAACTCCGAAACCACAGCCCTACGACAGAAGCCGGTGAATACAGCCATTGTCCAAGAATAGACCAACACAGGCATGCCGAGGAGACCGACCACAGGGCAGATAGCGCATATCACAGAAGCACACAACGGACGGGGAAGAAAGAAGAAAACACTCCCCATGTCGGCCACATGCAAGTTAATTGGAAGGAGTCACACAGCACTGACCTTGAACTGTCTGAGAAGCATGTGGGAAGAGGGCCCGTGTCCTCCAAACAAGCCAACAGAACACAAGTCCTGTCTCCCTACGACTACACAGAGCTCACAGCAACCCCGGAGCGTGCACATTGCAGACTGCACACACAGCCGGAGCACGCCATCTCAACGAACCGCTGCGAAATGGCAACCGCAACACACCTACCCAACTACGCCGAACAGCTCAAGCTGTACAAAACCAACACGATACATACATTGGGATGCGATCTCCTGTCCCTGCTGAACGTAAGTTACCGACTGACTTACCGCATCACATTGTTCAGCTGCGTCATGCCCGTCTTCTACTGTCGGAGGTGTCCCTACCAGCATCCCGTCGAGATATGCCTCTCCAACCCGGCATGTCTGAAGGCGGACCTGCTACCACTACTCCTCCCTCTGGACGCACACGACAGGGCCTGCTCTGCCTATGGGGGCATGGCGTATGTGGCCAACATCGCACCCGCACTGAAATGGGACCACTGTGCCTCCACACGACGGATCATCGAGAACAGCTACATCGAATGTCACCCAGCATGCCCCATCATGGTCCTCCAAGGGACAACTTACGAACAACACCTTGAGAGCCACCATCCGCTTCATTGGCTGGCAAACATGTACACCACCAATGACATGGAAGCCCTGCTGGACGGCATCGCATACCTGACAACCTGTAAATACGTCGGACCACAACGCAGGTTCCCCGAGTGACCTATGAAGTCCAACCCCGCACCCATGCTCAGCTTCTGCACGGACTGGCCAGTCACCACCACAACAGCCATACCAAACGACCGGCAACTGTAACCACACCATCAACGACATCGCCATGACATCGGATATGACCGGGACATGCACACTGTTCCCCATCACATCCAGGAACACCGCATGCATCGTGGGAGGCAGTGGCATGGGCTCTGTGTATCGCACCCACATGGACGGAACTGCACGAACAACCAGGACACGACATGGATCCAGCGCACATGGACACACACACCGCTCAGTGGACATGAATAGGTCGCCTGGAGTCTGTGGGTGCTGCACCCTCCCACCCCCGCCCCGGGAATCCCATACCAGGACCTTTGCATGGACGACAAGTGCATACAACAACAACACGACCCCAGTGACTGTGACATGTCCAGTAACCACCACAGTGCAACAACAAGTGGCACGCCGCTGCATGCACGCAAGCACATGCCCTGATGTCATCTCACATGCACGCGTGCATGAGGAACAACCGCAGCAAACCTGTCACATGGAACTGAGATGGACTGTGCCCATGATGCCGAGCGGTCTGGTAGGCTACATGTATACCGTCTGTGTCAAAGTCCGCAGCTCCGCAGCTATACGTAAATGTACATTAGCACAGCCTTGGCCAAGCAGATGTAACTCTGAAGCCCACATCCCACATGCAACAGCCAATCACATGTAACCCCACACCCTATCCAATTTGTAATCATGCTCAGTATATCCTCAACACGTATTCCGCTGCCAGTAGTGTCCACTATACTGCATCACAGAGGACAGAAGACTCAATATAATGTTTGAAACCAAAACTGTCTCCGCTGACTCATTTCACAAGTACGAATGAGAGAGGATGAGAGTATGTGAAGTACACGGCAGTCGTGACATGACCATGTAGTCCACTGGTATTGGATGTCAACGCAAATGAGTAGCACTACTGTGGAAGACACACATGTGTCGTGTGAAGTCGTATGGACGCAGTGCTCAGGTGGGTGGGTGCGACGGGTAGATGCGCACATGCCAAGTTGGAGCACGCCGTGTTGGGAGGGGTCATGAACAGTACACCACCGCTTCCCTGGGCATTGTGAGAGGACACCTGTCGGGGGGGAGTGAACACGTGTGTGCACAGCAGCCGGGCACACGTACAAAGCGGTACCAGGCGCACCTCAGCCCACCCTCTGTGGACAAGCTGGATCCTGTTGTGCGCCCGCCATGCCCCTTGACAAGGCACACACAGCCCCAGTCGACCAGGTGTAACCCCAACATAGTCAATCCGCACAGCCGATACAGGGCACGGGATGGCAGTGGAGCATGGTGTGTGAGAGGTCTCCTCGCGCTCCTCCTGGTCATATCACGCAGGCAATAGAACCTCAACGTCCAGCATGGCAAAAAGTCAAATGGAAGTGTAGGGGGACGCACCACAGCACGAGCAGCACTGACGTCACGGGAGGTGGCTCGCACCATCCCATCCATTGCCCATCATACCAACCACGCCACATGCCATTGCGACTAAGTGCAAGCGCGTGCGCCACCACCCCCGAGCCCTCCCCAGAGAGGCCAAAGAGTGAATGTGTGGGCCATCAGCCACAGACGGACGCGGCCTGGCCGCAAGGGCAGCCACAGCCACTGGGTGTCGCAGGTGGCGGATCCGGAAGGCGAAGACTGTGATGCATAGTCCATGCAGGCCGGGTCTCCATTTGGGGCACCACGCAGGTGGACGGCGTCCCGCCACACATCATACCCTGAGACAGCCCACTCGTGCAACTGGACCCACACATACACTCCTTGCCCTCTCTGGTGCGAGCTTGGGGCTGCCTGTGCAAGCGCTAGCCTCGCAGGTGAGCATGCATATTGGGGGGCGAGGGAGGACATGAGGGCTGGGGCGAAGATGACTGTATCACTGTCAGTTAGTACAAGGGATGACCCAGATGTGGAAAGGAAGAGACGTGTCCCGTGTGTACTGCAACTAGTCGCCAATCCAACTACCCCCCATGTCCGGAATGTAAGCCCGCACCTAGGCCCGCCCATCCGCCACATCGAACATACCACCAGCACGACAACCTTCCCATTCGAAACACTGACTGGGGTGGCGACCAGTGAACAATCATGTGTAGCCTACCCACGCGTACATGTGGGCCCTCCATGATCCATGTCACCTGCGGCAAAGACATGACATGCGCAATGAGGGAAGTGAGGAGAGCTGTCCGCCCCACGCGCAGAAGGTGCATCAGCTCCACAGACCCAGCAGCGAGTCCAGCAGGGGTCACATGTGCAGGGGCAGCTGTGCCTGGTGTGAAGGCACATGCATATAGACAGCACATCGACCAATGTGTAGTCTGCCCACATCCACAGTCCATTATCATGCGGACATAGGAATTGAACACAGGGCAACACATCTTAGTTGGTGCACCCACCGTGACCAACAATGCGCAATCATCGACGTACCCGCCCTGTGCATGGCCCCCCACCCAACGGAGGCACATCCAGTGCCACCATCCCACACACACAAGCCTTCCACGGAACATGCTGTGTCCAATGCTCAGTACAGAGTCAGCGCCCATCTGGTGGATCCTGAACAGGAGACACATGCACACACATGCCAGCTCCCACTATGTACGTCTGCCACCTGGCACGTGCAATGTAACCTCTCACCTGTGACGTGTGACTGCAAGCACACAGCCGTCTTGGCATGGGGCTGTCAATGTGGACACCAGTCAATGTTTCGGGAGCTGTGATCCGTACAGTGCTGTACATAGGGTGCAGTGCTGACACCTACTACTGTCTCATATCCCCTCGTGCCACAGGTCCCACTTGTATTGGCCGCTCAGCCCGTGCCCACATCGTCGTCGTCGTGTGCCATACTCATCCAGCCTCGGAAGCAGTTCCATGCTCAGCAGACACTCATGTTGCCGTGGCGTTGCCGCTTGACGAATATGCAGTCAGTCCCCATCAGCACGCCCCGCAAGTCATTGGGGCCTAGATCCCCATGTGCATGCACATGGCAGTGGTATGTCTCACTTGCCATTGCCATTGTTGGGAGACCTGTGTAAGTGTATTGTGGTCGTGCCGTCCCAGCTTGACAGCTGGGCTGTGGCTCATGTGCTTGCTCAGTCATGTCAGTGATGTGTATGCGAAATTGCTATGTGCCGTGTTGCTTTGACATGTGTCCTCTGCCATTTACCCCAGGCGGAGACCGAACATTGACCGCCCATACCAATTGCTGGCGGACATGGACGATACAGAGGTTATCAGGAAGTTTCGGCTGGACAGGCCAACCCTGCATCGACTGTGTGCCATGTTAGAGCCCCATCTCCGTCCCCGCAGGGTGTATCCGACTGCTGTCACCCCCACGGCTAAGGTGATGGCCGCCATGCATTTCTTCGCCACTGGGTCATTCCAGCACACAGTGGGCAGTGGAGGAGGGATGTCCCAGCCCATGTTCAGCAAGGTGCTGAGGGATGTACTGGCAGCCATGATGCTGTACCGAAACAGGTACATCAGATTCCCCAGGGCTCGTGAATTGGCGGCAGTGAAGGGTGCATTCTATGCCCTTGGCAGAATCCCACACGTCGTGGGAGCCATTGACTGCACACATGTTGGCCTTGTTCCACCACAGGCCACTGAGCACCTGTACCGCAACAGGAAGCACACGCACTCCCTGAATGTGCAAGTGGTGTGCCTTGCGGACATGGTGATCACCCACGTGTGTGCCAAGTTTCGAGGCTCGGCACATGACGCACACATAATGCGCAACAGCATCTTGCCATGACTGATGGCCAATATGCAACAGGATCGTGCCTGTATTGTCGGTGAGTATGTGGAGTGGTGTAGCGTGCTGGCTGTGCGATGCTGTCCCCTGTCCAGTTGGATTAGCAACGGTTTTCTGTGTCCCTCACACCCAGGTGACTCTGCGTATCCGAATGGGGCATGGCTGCTCAGTCCATTGAGGAATCCTCGCACCCCAGCAGACGATCGATACAATGAGGCACATGGGAGGACCAGACGTGTGGTCGAGCGTACCTTTGGCCTCCTCAAGTCCAGGTTCAGGTGCCTGGACCGCACCGGGGTGCACTGGCGTACTCCCCACAGAAGGTGTGCCAGATAGTGGTGGCGTGCTGCATGCTGCACAATCTGGCCATTCGGAAGCAGATCCCCCTCATTGTGGATGACGGAGATCAACCAGGGCCCCAGCCCGCAGACCAGGACAGCTCGAGTGAGGTGGACAGCGGAGAGGAGGAAGCTGGGAATGTGCGCCAGCAGCTCATCGCCCGCTACTTCACTTGGAGGGTGAGTGTCCATGTACGACGGATGATGTGTCTGTATCTGTGCAGGTGTGTGTGTGCTGTGTCAGGGTGGCCGTATGTTCACTGCGTGCAGTGTGTCAACGCTCCATGGCCAGGGTAGTATGCCACTGTTGGTGACTGTGGCATTGTGCCCTATTGCTCTGTGCGATGTGTGTACATTGCTTGTAGTTGTTGACATGTACTGTGTGATGGGTGTGTGACACACTCATTGAATGTGCTCCTGTTCTGTCTCCCACCCCTAGGTCCCTACAGGCCCTCCGGATTCCATTGCCATGCCACGCATCAGGTGCCTTTCCGCCCAAGGTGGCCGTTGTATTCCGTACAAATAAAACACAGGGCACAAACAGCAGTTAGTGAAAAAGGTGCATTTATTCCAAACTGTGACATGTGATTGTGTGTAAGGTGATGACAAAAGTGGTGCGTGCAGTGACAATGAGCTGTCGGTCATGGCTGCGTGATGATCAGGGTGTACCCACTGGTTCTATGTCCATAGTCCAACACACACATGCCATCCAGCTGGCTGTGTGGAGTGGGATCGTAGAGCAAGTCAATGCAGTGGCTGGTCAAGGAAGGCTGGCGGAAGGCTGGCTGGCTGCCTCACTTGCGACTGGAGCGTGCGAAGTCCTCCCGGGAGATCTGTTTCCTCTTCGGACGGCCCCTTCCACGTTTGGGAGGGGGGTGTGTGGTGGCGACCTGCTGGTGGTGGGTGAGGTGTGCTCACTGGCTGTGGACGCAGGGGAAGTGGACACTGCTGCCCGACCCTGCGCCCTAGCAGGTGGTGGCGGAGGTGGTGTTGCTGGCCTTGCCTGTTACCCCACCGCCACCACCAGCTGGCCCATGAGGTCCACGAGTTGGTCCATACGGGACACGAATTGGCCCATATGGGCGTCCATGGACCTCAGCACCCCCAGCACCTCCCGCGTGTCTGTAGCAGACCTGACCCATTGTTCTTGGGCCTCCTCATAGGCCCCAAGGACTCTGGCCATTTGAGGCAGGGCATGGCTCCCAGGGAGGCTGGCGTTTCCCTGACCCTGCTCCTCCTACCAGTCCTGCTGCCACCGGCCTGCCCACTAGCCACATTGCACACCACGGTCCTCGCTGTGGCTCCCAGGGTGGATCCAGTCGGCCGGGCCACCACCTGCGCTGGGGCTGGTGCCAGCGAAGACGTGGTGGTGGTGGTGGCGGTGGTGGTCGGTGCGGCGATGGTGGCGGTTGCGGCAGTGGTAGTGGCCGCAATGACCGTGGGTGTGGCCGCAACGACAGTGGCAGCAGGGGCTGGGACTGTTCAGCATCCCTGGATGATGGGTTGGTGGGTAGGAGGGGTCCTGGGAGCGGCTGGGCCCTGCCACACCAGATGGGCCTGCTTGGTGGTCCGTGTCCGAAGAGGAGGACAGATCCTCCAGATCCGTGTGTCCTCGTTGGGGGCTTGTGGGCTGGCTGTGCTGGCTGCTGTCTCCATCCCCAGCATCCGGCAGTTCGTCACCTGTGGAGAGAATGAGATTTGTTATTGTGTTGCACCTGGCGAAGTATGTATTTGTCGTCTGACATTGGCAGTTCGTGCAATCTCGTACATGGGTTTCCCGGAGGCGAGTGTGTGGCTGTGGCATCTGTAGTTGTGTGTGCTAGGCAATGGGACTGTGTGCTGTGCACATGTGGCATGGGACGGATTGGCCATGCCGATGGGTGTGTTGCTGTGCCCCTACTCATTGTGACTCTGGTGTATGCGGGCTCCTGGCCCATCCTGGGTCTGGTTTGTACTTTGCTTTGGGGTTCAAATGGAACGCTTAGGAACGCATGTGGCAACATGGGGGCCATGCCCCAGATTCGCATTTGGGAGGGGATATGCTTTTGGGGTTCAAATGAACGCTTAGGAACGCATATGGCAACATGGGGGCCATGCCCCAGATTCGCATTTGGGAGGGGATATGCTTTTGGGGTTCAAATGGAACGCTTAGGAACGCATATGGCAACATGGGGGCCATGCCCCAGATTCGCATTTGGGAGGGGATATGCTTTTGGGGTACATGCTGTGAGCCATGGCTGCCGAACGTGACATGTGTTGTGGCAGCATGACAGTGCATGGTTTGAGGTGTGTGCATGCTTGACATGGCCTGCATATTTGCTGTCTGTTGTGATTACTGGACATGGCATTGGACGCATCGTTATGAGTGAGTGATAGTTGTGTGCCAGCCAACGTATTGCAGTTGTCCCATCTCCTTGGTGTGCGTGCTGCCCTGTGCCATGTGCATCACTGCAGTGCTCGGGGGGGGTGGCCCATGTTGTGTGTTGTTGCTCACAGTGTGTCGTGCGCTTAATTGACTTCTGGCACATGGTTGGTCATGGGCATGTGTCTTAGCGTGACTGCTGTATGTGTGGCAGCTGTGCGGATGACATGCCTTTCATGAGACTGGGGCTGACGGATGGGATGGATGGTATGTTGTATGTGCATGGTGTGTCTGTGAGTTTGATGGGTTCAGTGGTGTTCGTGTGCATTTATGTTGTTCCGCTCTGTTGCGTCTAGTGTTGTTTGTCTTACATAGGCGTAGTTGTGGGGTGTGTGGTTGACAGGCAGTAGGGGCTACATGGACAGGACTTCAATGGTGTTTCGGTTGTGTGTGATGAGTTGCACAGTGGCTGCCGTGTGGGACTATATTCAGTGTGGCTTGTGCATGCAGACGTGGCTCCTTGGGTGTTGCTATGTCTGTGATGGGTCATGTGGGGTGTGAGTCTGTTGTTCATGTCCGTGTGCACATTGTTCACTTGTTCGTGACGGTGGGCGGTGCTGCGTGTTCGTCTGCTACGTGACATGTCCCATGTGTTGGTCGTGTTATGGTCCTCATGCCTCCAGTAATCCAGCCCTGTCCAGTTTCCCACCTGCAAGTTGTTCGTGCGTGCACTGTACTGGATGCCACATGGCTCTAAGCGGGGGTGCTCCATGTTGCAGGTCTGTGGGGGTGGGGGGTGTTGTGGGTCGTGGGGTGGCTGGACACCCACTGACACCGATTGCTGTGGACCGTGATGTCTGCCTTTCGGCTGTCGTTGTGCACTGCGGTGGCTGACACGTGGCTGTGGGGTGTGGGGGATGCTCCTCCTTGCTGTGCTGTGGGACTGGGGCCTGGTGTGTGTTGTACTTGGGCTGTCCACCGTCCCACCCACTGCACTTTGTGTTCCTGCCACTTACCTGTTACTTGTCGGTTAGTGCAGCTGTGGCGGACACATGGGTGTGGTGGGTGCTCGTTGTGGCGCTTCTGGCATATTTGGGGACCTGTTGGTGGTTACGTGGCTGGCTTAGTGTACACATGTCCCCACGCATCTTACAGTTGTTCGGTTTGGGCTGTGTGTGGTAGTGTCTGTTGCATGTGTGTGTGATGTGTTGTGTATTGTGTGCTGGACATGGGGGTGTTTGTCCCTGGGAGCTGTGGCATGGTAGTTGCGCATGTGTGTACATAGCGGTGTGCTGGTATGCATTAGTTTGTACTTACCAGCCTCCACTCCCCTGCTAATCCGGCGAGGATCTCCGGATGTATTACGACTCGCACCTTCTCCTCCCACGCTTTGAAGGTCTTAAAGAGCGCGGGATTCCCTCCGCCAGTGACGGCAGCCAGCTCTCTGTTTTTGCCCTCCTTCTTCTTGACCAGGCTCTTTACGTCATTCCAACGTTTGTTAATTTCGACTCTGTTCCTGGGCAGGGTCCCGACTGCATTGACCTGGTCTACGATCCGGTTCCACATTCTGTTTCTGGTGGCTAGTGGTGTGTGCTGGACCATGTTCCCATAGATTTGTGGGTACACCTTGATGATCTCGTCGACCATGACCGTCAGCTCCATGGGCGTGAACTTGGGCATTCTTTGTGGTGCCATGGTGTTTGTGGTGCTGGTGCGGTGTGTGTTGTGTAATGTGCAGGGGGTTTGTGGTGCCGGTGTTTGGTGGTGGTGGTGGTGGTGGTGGTGGTGGTGGTAGTGATGTGTGCGTTTCTGTGGTGTGCTGCTGTCCTTGCTGTGTCACTGTGTCCTCTCCTCTCCTCTCTGGTTTGCAATGTAGCAAGGGGTTGTGGTCTGTGGGAGTGCTGCTTTTGTACTCACCTATGTGGGTGTGTCCTCATGGTCTGTTGTTTTCAGGTGTGTTGTGTCTGGGGTTCTGGCCTTTGTATTTTTTGTTTGTCCGGGGGGTGTTTTCGGGATGTGTACTGTGCTTGTGTATTTGTGCGTGCCTTGCTGTGTGGACTTGTTGGCCATGTTGTGTGCTATTGGTTTTGTGTGCGGATGGTTTCTGTGCAGGTACGTTGGCGCCATGGCTTCTGCCGTGTCGATTCTCATCGGCGTTGTTTGCGCTGGCGGGCGGTATATTTGTGGTTTTTCCGCGCTCATGGCGGTGCGATTGTAATTTTACGTGCGGTGTGTCGGCCGTGTGGGCGGGCGGTTTTGTGTTGTCGTGCGTGTTTCCGTCCGTGGCGGGCGGTTTGACTCCGACTCGGACGATGGCGGGCGGTATTTTGTGTGATTTTTCCGCCGATGGCGGTTTTCGGTTTGTGTTATCGTAATGGCGTGGTCGGTGTTCAGACGGTGTATGCTGGCGGAATTTTGCCGCTTCCATGCCTGGCGGTGTTATTTACGCCGGGTATCGTAATGTGCCCCATAGTTGTTAAAAATATGTTTTTTTTAGTTAGTGTTATGTGTTTTAGTATGCATTTTAAATGTATATGCTCTATTTTTTTGTCTAAGTATTGTATTTGTTTTTTAATATATGTGTTACATTTTTAGAAGTGATTAATTTAATTTTAATTACATTTTGCGTTTTAGTTCCGTAGCGGGTTGTGTGTTTGTAGGGGAATAGGGTGGGAAGTAATTTAATTATATAATAAATGAAATATTAATTTTTATTTATTAGTATTTATTTAGTTTTGATTTTATAGTGTTAATTGTGGAAATTAATTTATTATTAATTAATTAATAATTGGCTGTTAATTTTAAGTGATTAATTAATTGGTAAATATATTAATTGTGTCATTTTTTAGGAGCGGGTTGTGGGTTTATAGGGGAATAGGGTGGGAAGGAATTTAATTATAATTAAATTATTACATTTTTTTATTAAATAATATTTATTTATTTAATATTTTTTATTGTTAATTGTGGGGATTAATGTATTATTATTTATTTATTATTTGGTTGTTAATTATTATTAATTAATTGGTAATTATGTTAATTGTGTTATTTTTTAGGAGCGGGTTGTGGGATGATAGTGGAGTAGGGTGGGAAGTAATTTAATTTTAATACATTTATTAATATTTTTGATATAATATTTATTTTATTTTATAGTGTTAATTGTGTGAATTAATTTATTAATCATTATTTATATTTTGCTTGTTAATTGTTATTAATTAATTAATTAATTAATTGTTAATGAATTTGATTAATTGTGTCAAGTTTTAAGAAATTGGTGGTGGCATTTATAGGGGACTATGGTGGGAGGTAATTTATTTATCATTAATTAATTATGTGTTAATTAATGCTAATCACTTAATTAAAATTCAAATATGGCAACTGTGTAATTATTTTGATGTGTGAGTTGTGGGGTTTATAATGGTAAATGGTGGGAAGTAAATTTTTTTAAATTAATTAATGATTTGTTGTTAATTGATATTAATTTATTAATGTAAAATTAGTTATGGAAATTGTGTAAATATTTTTAGGTGTGTGTTTTGGTGTTTATTGGGGTAGAGGGTGAAAAGTAATTTAGTTTAAATTAATTAATCATTACTTGATCATTAATATTCATTTATTAATTGATAAATATTTTTGGTAATTGTTAATTTTTATTTTGTTTGGGGATTTAGGTTCTATAGCTGTAACGTTTGGTTAGTACATTAATTTTTACCTTTTTAAATGTGTTTTTTAATTATTAATAATTGTTTAATTCATAATTAATTGTGTTAATTATGGAGGTACACTTTTTTAAATTTAGATGTGTGTTGTAAATTGTGTGGTGTTATAGGGTAGTAAAAAAAATTACATTTATGTAATAAAATTTTTGGGGAGTAAAATATTTATTTGTTTGTTAATTTTTTGTTACATTAAAAAAAAAATCTTTTTATGTAAATTTTAGATTTTTTTCTACTTTATAATATGATTCTATGTTTTGTAAATTTTTATATTTTTATATATGTTTTGTTTTTGCGTTTTTTGTTATATTTTGTATTGTAGTTGATATTTTGTTTGTTTTTAAATTTAGTGGGAATAGTAATTTTTACGCTTCCACTATTCAACACTTTCCCTACTGCTGCATTTGCAGGAGCGGGAATAGTAATTTATACCCCTACACTATCCAACACTTTCCCTACTGTTGCACTCACTGGAGTGGGAATAGTAATTTTTACACCTCCACTATTCAACAGTTTCTCTACTGTTGCACTTGTTGGAGTGGGAATAGTAATTTTTACCCCTACGCTATCCAACACTTTCCTTACTGTTGCACTCGCTGGAGTGGGAATAGTAATTTTGACCCCTCCGCTATCCAACACTTTCCCTACTGTTGCACTCACAGGAGTGGGAATAGTAATTTTATCCCCTCTGCTATCCAACACTTTCCCTACTGTTGCACTTGTTGGTGTGGGAATAGTAAATTATTCCACTCCGCTAACCAACACTTTCCCTACTGTTGCACTCATTGGAGTGGGAATAGTAATTTTATCCCCTCCGCTATCCAACACTTTCCCTACTGTTGCACTCATTGGAGTGGGAATAGTAAATTTTTCCCCTTCCCTATCCAACACTTTCCCTACTGTTGCACTCGCTGGAGTGGGAATAGTAATTTTTATCCCTCCGCTATCCAACACTTTCCCTACTGTTGCACTTGCTGGAGTGGGAATACAAAATTATTCCCCTACACTATCCAACACTTTCCCTACTGTTGCACTCACTGGAGTGGGAATAGTACTTTTACCCCTACGCTATCCAACACTTTCCCTACTGTTGCACTCGCTGGAGTGGGAATAGTAATTTTTATCCCTCCGCTATCCAACACTTTCCCTACTGTTACACTCGCTGGAGTGGGAATTGTAATTTTTTCCCCACGCTATCTAACAGTTTCCCTACTGTTGCACTCAATGTAGTGTAAAATGTAGGTTTAAAAAATATTAAGGGGCCGATTCCGATTCGGGCCGGAAATCTCTCCGACCAAGCCGGATCCGGAGAGATTTCCAACCGAATCGGACCCTAGCAGCCCGACCGAACGAGTACGATGCGTCCGTATGCTATCGGACTCGATTCGGTCGGACTCCCATTGAAGTCAATGGGAGCCGGTCGTACAACGCGTACGCGGGCTCCCATAGACTCAATGGGTGCGAGGCAAACAAGGGCGCCCCCTACAGCGGGTACGCGGCGAAGCGACTCGCGCCGTACATGCACAGGTAGGGGGGACCCATGGGTCCCCCCTGTGTGCGACTCGCGCGGCTATGCGTACAGGGGGGTCCGACAAGGACCCCCGAAGTACGGCTCCGACTGCTCTTTGGAGCCGGACGGCGCGTGTCGGTCGGACTGCTCGTGGCGCGCATCGTACTTGCCCGGCCGGGGAACGTCTCCATTGTGCGATGCGGATCGTGTCCGTGCGAGTCGGTCGGAGCGATCGGAGCGTGTCGGAGCCGTGTACGAGTCGGTCGGCGATTTCGCGTGTGCTCGCATCGTACTCGCTCGCCCGGATGCACGTACAAATCGGTCGGAAAATAGGGCTCCGAATCGGATCCGGTTAAGCCGAATCCGATTCGGAGCCCTGCCGGCCGAGATTGGAATCGGCCCCTAAATATTTTAATATTTTAATTTATAATATATTTTTTTAGAAAATTTGTATGTTACAGGTGTATGTATATATATATATTTATTTATAATTTTTAATATATTTGTAACATTTTATAATTAATTTAAATAATTATTTATTAATTATTTTTAAGTATATATATATTCACTGAAAAAACCATAGGTTTTAGGGACAGTTATAGTTAGTTGGACATTGCACTCGTACAAAACCCGTGAAATTCCCCCGTTATAGTTAGTTCAGCTAACTATAACTCGCGCCCACAGATGCACTGCTGATGACGTCACATATTACATCACTCATGACATGGTCAGTGACATCACTGATGACATCACTGATGACATCTCAAATGACATCACTGATGACATCACTGATGACATCACTGATGACATCATCCAGTGACTGTGTGTTTCTGTAAAGTTTAAATATTTTTAATATATATAGGAAAAGACGTATTGAAGAATGAGTGGGTGTGTAAGTGTCTGTATGGATGATTTAGTAGGTGCGTGACTGACTCTATAAGTGAGTGATTTAACGTATCTTACTGAATGCATGGGTTAGTGACTAAACTGGATGAATGTCTGTATCCGTCTGTCTGTTGCTGTGTAAGTGGCTGCATGTGTTTGTGAATAGCTACATGAGTGTTTATATGAGTTATTGAATGCTTGTCTGAGTATCTGTATGGGTGCCTGAGTGTTTGTGTGGGAGGGGTGTGTGCAACTCTGTGCATAGATGTGTGAGTGGGTGATTCACTGGGTGGATGGTTTCAAGAGTGCATCTGTGATAGACTGTATGGGTGGGTAAGTGTGTGTAAGAGTGTGTTAGTGAGTGAATGTATGTCCCAGTGGTACATGTGTGAGTAACTACATATGTGAAAGGCAGTATATATGTGTGTTGGAGTATATAAATAGCTATAAGCAAGAGTGAGTGATTGTGATAGTGGCTGTATGGATGAGTGTGTGCTTGTATCAGTGATTGTATAAGAGCGTAACAATGTGCTACTATTTGTATGAGTAAGTGAGCTGGTGTGTGTATAACTGTATAGGTGAGTAAATGGCAGTGTGTTTAATTATTTGCATGACTGACTAGGTGTGTGAGTATCTCTATGGATGAGTGGCGTTGTTTGAGTGTCTATATAGGAGTAAGAGTGCATATGATAGTCCTGTACTGAGTGACCGTAAGTATGAGTGACTGTACGGGTGAGTGAGTGGATGTGTGTGTGTAAACCTAAGAATCAGTGAGTGGGTATGTAGTTATTGGTGTTGGAGTGTCTATGGTTTTGCGAATGGCAGTCTGTAATTTAGAGTGGGTGTATCAAAGGTTATATTAGGGTGTGAGGAGGTGCATGAGATTATCACGTGGATGATGTCATCAGTGATGTCATTTGAGATGTCATCAGTGATGTCATCAGTGATGTCACTGACCATGTCATGAGTGATGTAATATGTGACGTCATCAGCAGTGCATTGCGGGGCGCGAGTTATAGTTAGCTGAACTAACTATAACGGGGAATTTCACGGGTTTTGTACGAGTGCAATGTCCAACTAACTATAACTGTCCCTAAAACCTATGGTTTTTTCAGTGAATTTCAAAGGTTTTTTAAATGCTAATTTGTAACTATAACGTGTCTGAAACCTATGGTTTTTTCAGTGAATTTCAAAGGTTTTTTAAATGCTAATTTGTAACTATAACGTGTCTGAAACCTATGGTTTTTTCAGTGAATTTCAAAGGTTTTTTAAATGCTAATTTCTAACTATAACGTGCCTGAAACCTACGGTTTTTCAGTGAATTTCAAAGGTTTTGTAAATGACAATTTTTAAATGTATTAATTGTTATATTAATTTTTTCATACTGATTTACTACATTTTTAGAAACAATTTTTTTTACATATTTTATTTTTTAAATTACATTGTAATTACATTATACATTACATTACAAAAAATACTTTCTCAGAATGAATTACTTTAGTTTAAATACTTTGCAGATAGGCAATAGACTTTTAAGTACAGTAGTTACAGTTGTTGCAATGGGCAACACATTTTCAAACACAATGCAACATTCAGCTCAATGTGAATTTCTAGTTAAATGCAATTAGTTACTTTATGGATTACTTTTGTATCCACAGGACTGGATCCTAGATTCAGTCCTGGTACATCTCCTGTAAACAGTTGAGTAAAAGCGTTTTGGTTACAGTCGTGATTTTTAAGGAATATTATTGTATTTTAAAAGTTGACACTTAGAAACTTTTTCTCATAGAATCACCAATGTTATCCTATGGAAGGAAATTCACTTAGCAGGTAAAAACTGTTATCGTTACTTTTTCTTACTCAGTGTTGGATCCTGGATCCAGCACTGGTGCATCTCCTGTAAACAGTTGAAAGAATGCGTTTAAGTCATACAGGCGATTTTTAAGGAATATTTGTAGTTTGTGAAAATCAACACTTTGAAACTTTTTTGCTGAAAACTAGTCAATTTTAGCCTATGAAGGAAATTCAAGTTACCGGTAAGTACGGTTAAAATTACTTTTCAGGACCAGTACTGGGCTGAAAGATGCAGCACTGAGGTCTCTCCTGATAACAGGTGAGTAAATCGGAATTCGTATTTCGGCTAATTTTAGAGGAATATTTTAAAGTTCCAAAACTCCACACTTAGAAGAATTTCCAAGTGAAACCAGTCAATGTTAGCCTATGGAAGGAAATTCAAGTTAATGGTAAGTACGGTTAGAATAACTTTTCAGGACCAGTACTGGGCTGAAAGATACAGCACTGAGGTCTCTCCTTATAACAGGTGAGTAAATCGGAATTCGTATTTTGGCTGATTTTACAGGAATATTTGTATGTTTCAAAAATCAACACTTAGAAACTTTTTCAGCAAAAAGCAGGCAATGATATCCTATGGAAGGAAATTCAAGTTACTGGTAAGTACGGTTAAAATTACTTTTCAGGACCAGTACTGGGCTGAAAGATGCAGCACTGAGGTCTCTCCTGATAACAGGTGAGTAAATCAGAATTCGGATTTCGGCTGATTTTAGAGGAATATTTGTATGTTTCAAAAATCAACACTTAGAAACTTTTTCATCAAAAAGCAGGCAATGATATCCTATGGAAGGAAATTCAAGTTACTGGTAAGTACGGTTAAAATTACTTTTGAGGATCAGTACTGGGCTGAAAGATGCAGCACTGAGGTCTCTCCTGATAACAGGTGAGTAAATCGGAATTCGTATTTCGGCTGATTTTAGAGGAATATTTTAAAGTTCCAAAACTCCACACTTAGAAGAATTTCCAAGTGAAACCAGTCAATGTTAGCCTATGAAGGAAATTCAAGTTACCGGTAAGTACGGTTAAAATTACTTTTCAGGATCAGTACTGGGCTGAAAGATGCAGCACTGAGGTCTCTCCTGATAACAGGTGAGTAAATCGGAATTCGTATTTCGGCTGATTTTAGAGGAATATTTTAAAGTTCCAAAACTCCACACTTAGAAGAATTTCCAAGTGAAACCAGTCAATGTTAGCCTATGAAGGAAATTCAAGTTACCGGTAAGTACGGTTAAAATTACTTTTCAGGACCAGTACTGGGCTGAAAGATGCAGCACTGAGGTCTCTCCTGATAACAGGTGAGTAAATCGGAATTCGTATTTCGGCTGATTTTAGAGGAATATTTTAAAGTTCCAAAACTCCACACTTAGAAGAATTTCCAAGTGAAACCAGTCAATGTTAGCCTATGGAAGGAAATTCAAGTTACTGGTAAGTATGGTTAGAATTACTTTTCAGGACCAGTACTGGGCTGAAAGATACAGCACTGAGGTCTCTCCTGATAACAGGTGAGTAAATCGGAATTCGTATTTCGGCTGATTTTAGAGGAATATTTGCACAATGGTGAAGGGAGGGGGCGGGGCCTGAGGTGACATCTGTGCAAACGCGCCCCGTGGCGCGTTTTAAGTTGGGGGATTAAGTCCCCTTGAATCCTGAGGGTCCCTAGGGGCCAACTAGCCCACCAGGAACCTCCAATATGCGCCAGGGGGCTGCGTTGCAGAGACGTGTAGAGAGGCCACACCCATTTTTACACCTCTCTGCAACGCAGCTCTGTGGCGCTTTCTGGATGTACCTGTTGGGCTAGTTGGCCCCCAGGGACCCTCAGGATTGAAGGGATTTAATTCCCCATCTTAAAACGCGCCACGGGGCCTGTTTGCACACATGTCACCTGAAGCCCCGCCCCTCCCTTCACCACTGTGCAAACGCGCCCCGTGGCGCGTTTTAAGTTGGGGGATTAAGTCCCCTTGAATCCTGAGGGTCCCCGGAGTCCAACTAGTCCACCATATACCTCCAAAAAGCGCCACAGAGCTGCGTTGCAGAGAGGTGTAAAAGGGGTGTGGCCTCTCTACACGTCTCTGCAACGCAGCCCCCTGGCGCATATTGGAGGTTCCTGGTGGGCTAGTTGGCCCCAGGGACCCCCAGTATTCAAGGGGAATTGTTCCCCCTCTGCAAACGCGCCAGGGGCGCGTTTGCAGAGTGGTGAAGGAAGGGCGGGGCCTGCGGGCCCGATCGTTTAAAAAAAAAAAAAATTTTGTCCCCTGAAGGGGAGCTGTGTAGCCCCCTTCCTTTTTCCTGTTTTTATGCCCTGGGGACCCCATCCCCCAGGGCCTTACCCCTTTTTTAAATTTTTAATAAAAAAAAAAAACGGGAAGGGGGCCGCGTGGCCCTCCTTCCCTGGGCCTGTATTGGCCCCGGGGACCCCATCCCCCGGGGCATGGCCTTTATTTTTATTCTTTGGAGGGGGCTGCGTGGCCCCCTCCTCTGGCCATTTAAGGCCCCGGGGACCCCATCCCCGGGGCCGGCCCTCCATTTTTTTTTATTTTTTAGATTTTCTTTTTTGGGGAGGGGGGCTGCGTGGCCCCCTCCTGGGCCACTACTTGCCCCGGGGACCCCATCCCCAGGGCTGGCCCTCTCCGTTGGGGACTGTGGGGGGTCCCCAATCCCCCCACAGTCCCGCCGGCTCCCCACGTCCCTTGGGAGCCGGCATTGCTGTCCCACATGGGGAGCAGCTGACATGCTGCTCCCCATGTGGAAAAGCAATCGCTTTGGATATTGGAAGAGAGAGCAGGTTTCCTGCTCTCTCTTCCAATATCCAAAGCAAGTTTGCAATGACAGGACGGGAGCCGCGAGGCTCCCGTCCTGCCATAGCAAACTACAGTGTCCCGGGGGTAGGCACCCCGGGACACTGCAGGAGCCGGCCCTGGGGGTGGTGGTCCCCAGGGCCATCAAGGGCTCCAGGAGGGGGCCGCGCGGCCCCCTCCCATTCAGTACACAGTTCCGGGGAGGTGGTGGTCCCCGGGGCTCTGGAGTCCGTAACGGACCCCCATATTAAAATGTTTAGTGCCCCGGGAGGTGGCGGTCCCGGGGCGTGTGGGGGCTGGAGCCCCCCACACTGGTTTTATATTAATTAAAAAAAAGCCCCGGGGAGGTGGTGGTCCCCGGGGCTGCGGGAGGGCTCAGAGCCCTCCCGCACCATTTTAAACAAAGCCCCGGGGGTGGCGGTCCCCGGGGCTTGGGGAGCCCTTTGAGGCCCCCCACACATTAAATTATCCCCCCACCATGCCCCCGGGACTTGGGCCACCCGAGGGCCAGTAACTATCGAGCGCGGGAGACCGCGCTTCGTTTTTTTCGGCAGGATTCGCGCACCCTGAGCGCATCCTGCCGATTTTTTTTTTTTTAAAAATGCTTTTTTTTGCCCAGGGGGTCCTTGTGGGACCCCCTGAGCAGGCCTAGGGGTTAGGGTGTTTCTACCCTGCCCCCTTTGTGCGTTTTGCGCACTTGTTTCTTTTTTTCTCGGCGGGATACGCGCACCCTAAGCGCATCCCGCCGATTTAAAAAAATAAAAATCTTTTTCTGCCCAGGGGTCCTTGTGGGACCCCCTGAGCAGACCTAGGGGGTCAGGGTGTTTCTACCCTGCCCCCTTTTGCGCTTTGCGCACTTGTTTCTGTCCCTCGGTTCTACCGAGGGACAAAATGGCTGCCAACACTTCTTGATTTGGAATGTTGACAGCCAATTAGCATGCAGCTCGTGATCGGGAGGGTACGCGGATCCGACGCGCCCATAGATATATATGTGATTTTAATTGTGAATTTCTCAGGAACTACTGAACGGATTTACACCATTTTAGCAAAAGGCACCAGTCTGAACCAAGGGCTACCTCTTTGCCAAATTTGGGGTAATTCCGTTCAGCAGTTCGGGCTGTAGCTGCGACTAAAGGTTCCTATGGAAAAATGAATGGGGAAAACGCGTTTTGGGACCCCCCTTTTTCTCGGCCCCCGCTTGACGTATCACCCCGAGACTTTCAGGGTAGGAGCGGACCAGAGCGCCCCAACAAGTTGGAAGCTTTCGCGAAGATTCGTCAACCGGCGCCAACGTTATTGCAAATAGAATGTCGCGGATTTCCTATGGATAATAGGTTGTAACTATAACTATCTACTGGCGACCGCCAGTAGATAATATATATATATATATATAACATTTTATATATGTATGTTTAATTTATTTTTTAATTAAATTTATTACTTATAATTGTTCAAATTTACAAATAAATCTACTTTTTTAAAGTTAAATGTATAATTTAATTTATTTTACATTATTTTTTATACATAAAAAACGATATTTTGTACTTCGATATTTTTAACAACGATATTTTTAACAACAATATTTTTATACTTACCATTATGAAGATAGGAGGTCGATATTTTTGACAACGGTATTTATGTCCCGATATTTTGTAACTCAATATTCTGATACTCGATATTCTGTCAGTGATCCACAGTAGGATGTAACAGACCCAGTAGCTTTGCGAGGTATCTATAAATTCACCACAAGTATAGGGAAACTAGGTAGCAGAGTGTCTCTGACAATATGTTTTTTTCTGTCCCTAGTTAGGATCCAAAGACAGATTATAAACTCAGGTGAGAGCTATAGGCCTATCACACACACACATAGAATACATGTGTATTAGTTTCTATGCAGGGATATGACTAGCCCTGAAGAAGGCCCCAGGTCTGTTTGAACTCATTGCGAGGGCAGGAACATTTTGCCATTCTTTTTGATCAAATTGAGTACTAAATCGCAACTATAACCATGTTCTTTGTATATTTTTAACCATACCCCCAGTACCCTAGCTCCAGCACCATTCTCTTCTGGATCCCTGCACTATCCAGTTTCATTTTATCTAAGAACTCCCAAAGATTTTCTTCTGGTTGAGTCCGCCCTGGTGCTACCAGGGTGCGGATACACGTTGATGATGAAGCATGTCATGATAAGTGAGTGAGGCGTCTACTCCAACATCTTTGGATACTCTGGGAAGATAATAGATTAGACCCTGGTTTTTCTCCCCTTCGTGGCCCAGTTGCCCATATTTGAGTAAATCCTTTCACCCACTCGGGCAGGCATCCTTTCTCCTGTATACCCTTTCATCCATCCTTCACCTACCCATGCATTCTATCATTCACCTAAATGCATCCTTTCATCAATGCATCCTTTCACTCACATTACATTTCACCCATCGTTTCGCCTTCCATCCTTTTTCCCTTTTCTATCAACCCATTGTTGTTAAAGTTCATTATGAACCCTGGTCTGTTGAGTTGCAGATAGTAGAGGTCATTAACTACTCAACTCCCACTGTATCTGCTAAAGCAGGATGTTCATGAGTCAACACTCTTGCAGTAAGTATATTACTAATTGTCAACAAGCAAGCATAGGTAACGCACCACCGTCCGCCCCTGCTGCCGCTGTGAGCCCCCTTCGACCATCGCTGCAGTGTCTACTCCACTGGCACTCCCTCTGCCAGCCCAGGCAGTGGTGGTCTGTGCGGCTAGAAAAAACATGACACATTTTAGATTCCAGATACGTCTCCCCTATTATTCAGTTTCTTTTTAGCAAAAATACAACCACAATAGATCACTACAGTTCAGTTACTGTATCTTCTATCAAAATATCACGTTGGGCATTTTGTTGGTTGGCAATGTTTGAAAAGCCAGGTAGTCAAGCCAACCAAAACTGTATGTAATTGAGGGGCAGAACTATGATGCATCTGATTCACTGAAGTGCAATGAAGGGTGGAATACTTGGTCAATGAAGGGCATATGGTTTTGGTTTGCAAATACAATGGGGCTGTCCTCATACTTCCAGACATTCTGCACTGTCATCAACTGCTGGAATACTGTGATATTAATACATGCAGAATATTGGGGTCCCCACATGATAATGAGCACTCTCTCATTTTACTGTTTGAGCATGGGCAAGAAAAAGAAAGCCTTCTCAACAAACATGCATAGAATGCCTTACTTGGGCATGCAATTTTCACAGTAGAGTACATAACATAAAATGTGTTCTCTGTGTCTCACAGTATCAGTCCACAAGATATATAAGGGGAGTAGGAAAGCTTATTGACAAAGCAGAAGAAAGGAAGCTACAGACAGACTAGTACAGACAGTTTGAAGTCTAGTACAGAAACCTGAAATATAGAAAATAAATAAATAGGATAATGCAGGGAGGTGGAAGCAAATTAGGAGACAGGCACAGTAAAAGAAAAGGAAAAATTATTCTAAATGTGGAGCGGTAAAAGTTAGAGAATTAATATTAATATTAACAGGAGAACTTACTGGGGCCAGCAGGCCCATCTGCCGCAGCACTTGTGGAGGCACCCCCCGCTCCTTCACCCGCCTCTGTGGTTCCAGACCCAGCCCTCTTCTTGACCCTGAATGCTGATGTAATAAATAAATTAAATAAAATGAAAAAAGATTAGTGGTACGGTTCGATTTGATTCGATTCAAAGCTCTATTCGGCACAAGAATAAATATCATACATGCACATTATTAAAATGAATAAAACCATTACAGCGTAATCTCAAGCCATTCACAATGCCATTTTCAAATTCTATCCACACTACTAAGTGAATGTGAGAAGCTGGCCTGGTATATGATGTCCACTGATTTAAGTGGGCACCTTGCACCAGTCCAGATAACCCTTATGGTGATTTAAGAGGTCTTAGACAACCTTAGAAAGCTTTCTAAATGGTAGCTGTGGAGAGCAGCCTTCAGGCTTATTCCAAAAGGAGTGCAAAGCAGCTTGTTTTACCAGAATGCAATTCTATAGTATAGATTAAGTGAAAAAGAAGCACACCAAGTATTTATAAAAATATGTATTTATTATATAATACTCTCTAGTACATTCCAATATCTCCCACATGGAGATAAACACAATGCACACAATACTTTAGCAAAGAAACACAGTAAATAGCACGAAATACCTAGTGGCCCCAAGGGGGGACCAAACCATATACTAAGAAAGTGGTATAAGGACCACGACTCGAGTCAAGACAGTGTCGAGAGGATGCAGAAGTGCTGGGACCTCAAGGAACCACAAAAGGTGAGTAGATAGGGACCCCACGGAGAGCGTGTGCAGTGTGTAAACATGACCGCGTGCTCTGTACAACTCTATGTGCAAGTCGCAGTTGGATTTTTAAAGATTAAGGACCCTACCCATTGGACCCTGAAGAAACCCCTGGGAAGACAGAAGGTTGGAGAGCCACCCCACCCGTGGATATCTTAGTACCCACGTTACCTACACCAGGGAAGCCGGGTGCCTACGTGTGCACGCTTTCTCTGCCCCCACATGAAAGTGGAGAGAATGGGGAAGAAGATGAGCCCTCGATACGTGCCCACCTGGATAAGGTATTGGCTGCTATTGCGGATACAAAATCCACTCTCCCGCAAGACATTGGTGCACTGTCCGTGGGGTTAGGTTTACTGAGAGCAGAGCACCACAAGTTACCTGAAAGAGTCAAGGGGACGGAGCAGACGCTGAAAGACCACGTTCCAGACCAGAAAGCTACTACCCACAGAGTTGAAGATCTCAAGGCAAGGGTACTCACCCTGGGGAGGAGGGCAGAGGATGGCGAAGGGAGGAATCGATGCAATAATATTTGCGTAGAGGGCCTACCAGAGGAAATTGAAGGGTCAGACATGTGGCTTTCTTAGAACACTGGCTCTCCTCTGATGTGGTAACGCACCACCTTACTAAATTCTTTGCTCTGGAAAGAGTGCATTGAGTGCTGGCATGACCCTTGGAACCGGGAGGCCTCCCAGACTGGTAATAGCTAAACTATTACCCTATTGAGATCAAGACATTATTTTACAGAGGGCACACACACACACGGCCTTTACGAGGTCGACAATAGCAAGGTCCTCGTTTTCTCAGACTTTACGCAAAAGTACAACAACAACAAGCCTCTTTTGGGGAGGCCAAGAAGGCACTCAGAGCAGAGGGCATTCAATACTCTCTGATTTTCCCAGCCCGGCTCTGCATTGTGCTTAATGGCAAAACATCCTTCTGTGATACCCCGGATGCTGTCTGGGCTTGGTTAAAAACATACAAAACAGGAGGGCCCTTGACGAGATGCCGGGTGAAACCCGGAAATACCAGGCGTAAGTCCAGGAGGCGAACCAAACGACCAACGGGGGCCCCAAAACACGAGGTCCCTCCACATCACAGATGGAGGAGGGACGGAAAGCAGCACCACAGGCCATGGTGGATATGGTATCCTCACAGAGAGCAGCGGATACTGGGGACAAGTCCTCTGGGTGATGCTCTACGAGTTCTGATTCAGGCAACTCCACCCTAGGAGGAAAGAATCTGCTGACGATTACCCCACAATCAGCTGATGACATTATCTAGCAAAGTCACCTGTTGGTTGGAATCTGACTGCTGAGGTGGATATGGACTCCAGTAATGCATGGGGTGGATGGCACACCTTAGAGCCTTCTACCTAATTTGGTTTGCCAACCCCCGTTTGGATTGCCCCCATTGAGACTCAGTAGGGGACTTTCCCTTATTAATGTTTTCTTTCTCTACAGGTTTGGACGGCCAGCCGTTGCTGGACTGTGCTGGGATGCAGGAGTTTATGGTTGGGTGGTTGATTCTTTGTTCAATCGCCCGGAGGGGAGTTGGCTTGCCTTGGGGAAGTCATGGAAACAGAGAGAAAGGGCTTCTGCCGGGGTACAGCAGGTGGGTCTTAGCCAGGCACCATGGAAAATACACGCCCTGCCATAAAAGTATTGACCTGTAATGTCCGGGGCATGGGTTCAGCTTCCAAGCGGCACAGGATTCACCGTTATATGTGTAGTCGGGGCACAAGTGGTCATGTTCCAGGAAACCCACCTCACGAAGGAAGAGGTTTCCGACCACGCCGCAGGTGGCGGGGTCATATATTCGCTACCTCTTATTCTGCATACTCCAGGGCACACTGCTGTGGATAAGGGTGGGTACACCCTTTGAGGTCCTCTGCTCCACTATTGATCCAGAAGGCCGTTATGTGCTAGTCAAGGGCAGGTTATTGGGGAGGGAGGTCACTTTAGGTAGTGTATATGCTCCCAACAAATATCAACTATCATTTCTTGGGCCCTAACGATGCCTTTGTCTACTTGATCTACTTCTAGGTGGAGCTTTTAATTGTGTAGCCGACATCAATATGGATAGGTCCACTCCCCTTTACGTAGGACAGCTGTGGAGAGAACATTCAAGGGTTTTCGTTAATGGGCGGCACACTGGGACATCACAGACATTTGGACGGTACACCATGCGAATGATCAGGATTAGTCCTACTACTCACAACTCCATGACTTACACTCACGCCAAGACATGCTCATGTGCTGTTCCAGCCAGGGTCTGCCCTGGGGTCACACACACCGAATACCTGGGCCGCACATTGTCTGACCACAACCTCTACTGCTTGCCCTATGTTTGACCACAGAGCCACCAGTGATCCCACTGTGGCGTCTCTGTCCACAACTATTGGAAGAAGTAGGCTTCAGAGGCACACTCCAGACAGTGGTCCCAGACTATTTTGAGATCAACCAGGGTACGGCCAGAAATCCCCTCATTGAATGAGTAGCGATATGGGGCCAATGCATGGGTCAGACGGTGGGTGCGAAGAGGGAATTGAATAGAGAACCTACATCTCTGGAACAACTGCTACATGACCTGGGTGACAGACTGGGCATGGATGAGACTATATGATCAGAGCACCTTGCGGTGAGAGATGAATATAATGAGATCTTGGAAAGACTTTGCTGAGTTGACATACGAGAATACCAAGAGCGTACACATGAAGAGGGGGGCGATCAGGCAGGCTCCTGGCGTGGTTGGTACATCCAGAAACAAGAGGCTCACCTATGACACAGATACTTATCACTGAGCGTGTACCTCTGTAAACTCCAAGGGCTATAAACATAGCTTTCCACAGTTACTACTAAACTCTTTACAATCAACCGGAGTATGTTGCACTAGCAATGATGGACGATTACCTTATGTCCCTGCCAGTGCGTAGCCTAGACCTAGAAACCCAAAGAGATCTAGGAATGTCGGTGACTGCACTGGAGATCCGGCAAGCCATTAAAGAGATGGCCAGAGGGACGACGCCTGGCCCAGATGGCCTACCGATAGAATTCTATTCAGAGTTTGCCCCAACACTGATTCCTAAGCTTGAAACAGTATTCAATGAATCCCTTCGATAGGAGTATCTTATGGCATCTTCAGGGAGGCGTTGGTGGTCCCCCTACTTAACTCTAAGTCCACCTCTGTCGGTCCAACAGGCTATCAGCCATTATCCATGCTGAACGCAGATTTTAAAATTCTGAGCAAAGTGTTAGCAACGAGGCTACTCCCACATATGCGAGAGCTTATACATGAAGTTCAGAATGGCTTTATACCTACTAGATCCACCTGGGTAAACCTGTGTAGGCTGTTTCACATTCTCTATCACCCAGACACCCTCCAATATCCGGATGCTTTAATCATGTCTATTGACCTGGAGAAAGCATTCGATTCTTTAAGATGGGATTTTTTAGATTTGGTCATGAGAGGCATGGGACTGGGAGAAGGCTGGATCTAATGGGTACGCCTGTTATATACGAACCCGATGGCGAGGGTCAAGACTGGGGGAGTGGTATAGGCGACATATGGGGTTCACCGCGGCACTAGACAGGGATGCCCATTGTCACCTCTGTTATTTGCACTGGCTATTGAACCCCTGGCAGTGCATTTCCGGCAGAGAGGAGCAGGACATGGCTGACAGTGGGCAGAAAAGAACATGTGACATCACTATACGCTGGCTGACGACCCGTTGCTCTATTTGAGAGAGGACAACGAGAGCGTTATGAATGCCATAGCACTGCTGGAGAGGTTTGCTGATCTTTCGGGCCTACGGGTCAACAGGACCAAGACGTACCTGTTCCCCATCTGAGCAGCCAAGAGACGGCCGCTAACTGTGCCAACAGGTATGGAGTGGTCACCTCGGTCAATTTTTATATTTAAGCATACAAGTATTCCATGCTCTCGATGACCTAAGGGATGGTAATCTGGGTCAAGTAATTAGATCTCTCAAACCTAACATACAGTTCTGGAGGTCCTTAAAGCTATCAGTGATGGTACTTTCTCACTTTCTAAGATCATTATGCTTCTCAGACTCCAATATTATTTTGTAAATCTCCTGATCTTGCTCCCATGCTCATGGTTGAAAGACCTGGACTCGTTGTTCCGGGAGTTGATCTGGGATGGAGGGTGGCATAGGGTCTTCCTGGACGTCCTGCAGAGAGCTCCGGAGAAGGGGGGTGCCAGATTTTGAACAATACTATTTAGCGGCCCAGCTACAGTGGCTGGCTCAACTGGCTGGATGGTAGGGACCTCAAGAATTACTACTGGCAAAACTAATCAACGCAAAGGTAAATACACCCACCCGGGGGTACTGCTACAGATGCTGGAGGAGATGTGTGGGGCGCATGCGCTGGGCACCTCTCTATGCCCCAAATCTGCCACTAGTGGGCTTACCACATGGAGACCCTCCTTCCCCTTTCACAAGTGCCCAACTAGCTGACTGGACGATGGCGGGACTGGTGACAATTGGAGACTGCTTACAACTAAGAGAGCTCCTACCCTTTATTGACTTGGTGGAGCAATGAGATTTGCCATATGGTCAGTTCCTAATGTACCACGTGATAGTCAGGACTTATAAACATCTATGGCCTGGAAGTCAGGGAGAACCAGATGTTTATGCAGTTCTACAGGTATTGGAGATGCTGGGCTCAGCTCAACATCTGGTAAAATGGCTTTACAGAGCCCAAATGGAGATGGCCCCAGGACCACTAATGAAGACAAGAGACAAGTGGACATCGCTGCTATGCAGGGAGCTAACAGACATATAATGGAATAGATTTGTCGAAAGCCCTAAGCGTATTTCTAGGTACACCAGTTTTAAATACATTCAATTCAACTACCTTCATATGACATATTTGACCCCACACCGACTCCAAGTTAGGCACAGAGGGGAACCCAGTACCTGCACTAGGTGTGGGATGCCCGATGCGGGGTTCATACATATGACATGGGATTGCCCAGGGCTGAGGAGGTATTGGGAAGCGGTCATCGCCACGATTAATGGGGTTTTGGAATGCACCCTTGCATGCATGGCAGAGGTCTGCCTGCTTGGCCTCTTCCCTAGGCCCAAAGCACGTAGAGGTAAGCACTAGATTCATAGACCTAGAACTGATATTAGCAAAACGTTGCATAGCCTTAAAGTGGATGTTCAAAATGAGTCCCTCAGCAGTAGCATGGGAGAAAGATGTAGAAACATGGGCCAGGGTAGAGGTGAGAGCATTAAAAAGGGAGGACGCCCCAGGACTCAGATGCTGCCCGATTGGGGAGCTGTGGACAGAGATGCACAGAGCATGGAATCCGCACCTCACTGCCAGGACAGATAAAACACAGACAAATGCACTACTAACAGGAACCTGCCCCTTGAATAATCACTGTACGACAGAGTAGTAATCGCCTTGACAAACTAGACTCCGCTCACGTGTAAACCCCCCCCCCACCCCTAGCTTGACACCTGTAGATCATTGGTCAAATACCCAGTTGAGCACTCCCCTGGAGACCGGCCTGCAAACACACTCATTGGGCGACATTATGATTTAATATTTCCTTTTTTCTTTCTTTTCTTTCCTCTTTCCATGTTTTATTGGTAACTTTTCCTAATGGAAATAGAATTAGAACCGTTATCTTCTGTTGTATATCGTGTTGGCAATATTAATGTCTGTCTCCGTGTCCATGACTCTTAGAGCATCAAATCATGCTGTATGGTCAAATGCACAGATACAAGAGGATGTAAGGGTAAAGATATACTAGACAACAATTTGTTACATCTTAAGTTATGCATATTAATACGGCTAATAATGTTGACAGAGATGGCTAATATATAGGTGATATCACCTATACATTTATAGCGCTAATTAGATAATTGTTTAACAGATTATTAATACCATGTTACTGTAATAATGCTTACGAGATGGATGATTGAGAATGGCTTACATAAAAGCGAACTCCTGTAGTACCTTGTACACCCATATTGTACTTTCCTTAAATGCCAATAAAAACATTTTGAAAAAAAAGCTATATTCATCAGTAATGTCACCAATTATGTCATTCGAGATGTCATCAGTGATGTCATAAATGATGTCATAGTACATGTCATGAGTGATGTAATATGTGAGGTCATAAGCAGTGCATGACGGGGCATAAGTTGCAGTTAGCTCTTCTAACTTTGACTGATGAATTTCTGTGGTATTTTGAGATCAAAACGTTCATGTTGTCACTGACTCATTCATCAAACTATAATGTTACTTTAACCTTTGTTTTTTTCTATTAATGTCTAAGGATTTTTTTTAAACAAAAACTGATCTTTTGATCACACCTAGCTATAAGGTTATTTGTCTTTTAGACAGGCCCTGCTTCCAACTTCCTGCAGGCAGCCAACACCATGCTGCATACAGCCTTTGGCCATGCACAGCGAGGTGTTTGCCGCCAGGTTCTGTGGCCAAACCCCCAGCAGGATGCTAATTCTACACTGTCCACAGCCTTTGGCGTGCACAGAGTAGGGTTTTCCTTCGGGCCCCGGGGACCCCATCCCCTAGGCAAAGGCTATTGTTAGAAATTGGATTTCTGGTTGGCAGAGCAATGCACCCTGTCCAAGCAGGAACCAAGATCCTAGTCAGGGTAAGTCAGATCCACACTAAACTATTACTTGTGCTCACACTCTGGCAGCTTGGCACAGAGCAGGCAGGCAGGCAGATCTAAATAGGCAATGTGTAAAGTATTTGTGCAACACACAGAAACACAATGAAAACACCACAAAAAGACTGCATATTGGTTCAGAAAAAAAGACAATAATTTTATAAATAAATCAATAACCAAACAACAAATATCCAATATGTAGAAGTCGAGACATACATTTTTAAAGAATAAAAGTGTTTCTAGTGCTTAAAAACCATAAGACCCTATGGGGGTCATCTGGTCACGCTTGATCAGGACAAAGTCAACAGTCCAGGGTGACCGTGATGGAGCAGAGGCCGGGTTCAGGAGCCACGCAGGCCTGGTGAACAGAATACCTTGATCCTGGTTGGTTGTGAGATGTGGGGTGTAGTCGAGCAATGCGTCAATGTTGATCCCGCAGTAATAGAGATGCATCGGTTACCGTAGATGATTCGCCAAAGCCAAGAGGCCTTGGTTCCAATATAATGCACCATGTTTCTCAGTGCAGGTGAGGGGATGCGTTGATCACACTGCTGTGGCGGTGATGCACGGTTCCGATGCATCAGGTTCTGGAGGCGATGTGTTGGTTCCAAGTACGATGTGCCGATTCTACGCCCGCACCAGGGTCAATGCGCCGGTTCTGCTCCAAGCAGACAGGAGATGCGTCTTTTTCTCTGGTGCAAGTATCCAGTATCCTGTGAACCAGGCACAAGAGCAGGGGTAGAGACTTTGATAGCCTTGAGTCTCAAGCAACAGAAGGCAAGCCAATCAGCCCTTGGAGATCACTTTGGTTGCAGCGCAGAGCCAAGCTCTCCCTCAGCATGGTCAGAGAGCAGCAAGCAACAGGGCAGCTCAGCAGAAAAGCAGGTCTTCCAAGGCAGCAGTCCAGCAGAGTATCATTTCTTGCAGCAGCACAGCAGTTCTTCTGACAGAGGTTCTTTACAAGTCCAAAAGTGTCAAATTTGGTGGGGTCAGAGACCCTGTACTTCTACCCAGTGGGGGTTACTTCAAAGAAGGGTCTTTGAAGTGCAGACAAGTCCTTTCTTCCCAGCCCTGGCTCCATACTAACTGTAGGGGATAATCAGCCCTTTGTGTGGGGGTAGGACACTGCCTAGTCAGATGTGTCAGCTCCTCCCCCCATCCTGCCCAGGATGAGACAACAGAATGAAGATGGGCATTCAGACACACCTAACCTTCCTGTGTTTGTGGCTGTCTAGAGGGAATGCACAGTGTGAACCCACCCCAGACATGCATTGGAGCCAGGTTGCAGGCACATAGAGCTGTAAGAGCAGGGAAATGTCCACTTTCTAAAAGTGGCATTTCTAAAACTGTAATGTTAAATCCAACTTTACCAGTAAAGAGGATTTATTATTACCATTCTAAAGATATAAAACATGACACAGCTGCTCCGTTCTAATCAGGAATTACAGCTCAAAAGTGTATTAAGGAATTCCCAATGTTAGCCTATGCGAGGAGTATATCTCACTGTAGTGAATACGAATTTGAGTGTTTTTCAACACCAGGACATTCAGAACTTAAAAGTACATGCCCTATCTTTTACTTACACAGCACCCTGCGCTATGGCTACCTATGGCCTACCTTACTGGTGCCTTATGTGTGATAACAGGGACGTTTAGGTCTTGGCAAAGGGTCCCTAATGCCAAGTCCAAGTGGCAGTTAAACTGCACACACAGGCTCTGCAGTGCCAGGCCTGAGCCATGTTTAAAGGGCTACTTGTGTGGGTGGCACAGTCAGTGATGTAGGCCCACTAGTAGCATTTAATTTACAGGCCCTGGGTATATGGTACTTAAGGGACTTGCACGGAAATTAAATATGCGAATTATATATACACCAATGTTACTATGTTTAGGGGAGAAGCACATGCACTTTAGCACTTGTCAACAGTGGTAGAGCGCTCAGAGTCTTAAGGCCAACAAAAGGAATCAGCAAAAGAGGAGGTAAGCAGGAAAAAGGTTTGGGGGAAGACCACCCTAAGGATGACAGAAATGATCACTCCACCATGCAGCAGCAAACTTCTCCAGCACCTCGAGACCCTCACAGGTTATTTGATACTCTTTATAAATGACTGATTGATTGAATGATTGAGGTCTAACACATATATATTAAGGGGAGGGGGTTGTGCAGCTCCATTTCCGAGACTTAATAGGCTCTGGGGACCACATCCTCCAGGGCCAAATACAAAAAGAATGGGGGTGGGGTTGCCCAGCCCCCATCCCAAGCCTTCTTAGGCCCCAGGGACCCCATCCTCCAGGGCCAAATATAATATCAAAGGGGAGGAGGGCATGTTGCACCTCTCCTCTGATCCTTATTAAGCCTTAGGAACCCCATCCTCCAGAGCTGAGTAATTGATAAAGGCAGGGTGGCAGTGTGGTGCCTGAGCATCATTAGGCCCTGTGGACCCAGTCCTCCAGGGCCATTTTTATTTTAAACTGGAGGGGGCCGCACAGGCCCCCCTCCTCAAGCCTATTTTGGCACTGGGGCCCCCAGGAACCGCATTATTTAAAGGCATACATTGGGGGCTGCAGGGGAGCCCTAGGGCCCCCACAGCCCCAGCCGGCTCCTCGCATGCTACGGGAGCCGTAATGCTCCTGCCTGGATGGAGCAGATATTTATGCTGCTCCTTCTGGGCAGGAGAAATATCTTGTTCTGTTTCCCTGCCTGCATCAGTGCGGCCAGGGAAACAGAATGCAGGTCTTCTCCCAGCCAGCGGGAGCATTTTTCAAGCTCAAGCCCACTGGGATCTGACTTTGTGTTACCAGTGCGGGTGGGGAAACTGTTGTGTCCTGGGGGTAGGCTCCACGGGACACAGCAAGTGAGCCAGCCATAGGGGATGGTGGTCCCCAGGGCAATTAAAGGCTCATTGAGGAAGGCTGTGCAGGCCTCTTTCTCTTAATCAATACTTTTGGCCCTGGGGATTGGGTCCCTGGGGCTGAATATGACTTGGGGATGGGGGTTGTGCCCCCCCTAAAAATATCACTAAATTGGTCCCAGGGGAATGGGGTCCCTGGGGCCAGAAATGGATTGGGGAGGGGGGACTGTGTGACAATTTATGATACTTTAGGACATGTCACTCCACTCTATTACACTTTACTCCACTCTAATATACACCACTCCACTCTACTCCATTCTACTCTACTCATCTGTATGGCATTTTACCCCACTCTACATTACTGGTCAACACTACACTCTACAACAGGTCACTCCACACTACAACACACCGCGGCACTCTACGACATGCCACTCCACTCCACTCTATGACACCTTACTCAGGGACACCATCCTGCACACAAACTATCATCTGGGGCATGTTCCCCTTTGTATATGTGCTGTAGAATGCAGCACACATAGAAAGAGGAACAAACGAGGAGAACTAAAGATATTTCTCCTCATTACGCTTCACCTGGGGAGGCGTAGCATTTTGGCGCATTCCCAAGTCTACCAGTAATGGCAAATCTGGGAATGCACCAAAATCCATGGCTGGATGCATGGGAGCACCCATGCTCCACCCATTGAACGCCTCCCTGAGGGAGAGTAATGCAAAGCAGTGATTTGGGGTGCATTGCCTTACTCTAGATTTGTCAAGCCATGCAGGGCCATGCAAAGTGGTAAATATAACTTAGTAGCTGCACCACCCATGCGCCCCCTTGCGTGGTGCAAGGGCAATGCACCTCATTGATAAATCTACACCTCAGTATCTGAAGGGACACCCCTTCCAACTACCAATTCTGTATTTTCTACAAAACCCAATTAGCGATTTGGTAAGATTAGGTAACATGTTACTGAATTGCTATTTGGATTTTGTAAGTCACATTTTTTTTTATTTTGAGGTCAGAAAGGCTCTGATTTTCGATTCGGAGCCTTACCGATTGTATATTGGTTTTGCACATGAGGGCCTTAGTGATTACTAGGCATGTTAAATAACAACCAACTTGTAAATCAGACCCCTGTACAAACAGGAGTTTGCGCAGGGGTCAGAGAACACCGACCTATTCATAATCAGGGCCAATGTGTTTTATTTGATATATCATTTAAGTGATTGAGATTGGGAAATATAAAATTCATTATAAAATCAGCAAAAAGTGCAGATGGGAATAAAGAAAGACATCTTCACATTTTCAGCTTTATTTATAGTTACAATAGTAACTGCTGTCTCCTATAAATTAAATGAAAGTGGAAATGAAATGCATTTTAGACTGAAGCATAGGGTAATAATGTATGCAATAGACAAACAACATCATACCATGCAAAGATTATTTTAATAGATGTTATCAACTTCACACTATTGCTCTATTGCTCACCTAAAAAAGTACATTATTTTCTGAGGAACAGAGGAAAATATTTTGCTTTCCTAAATGCAAATATAGAACACATTAGGGATGGATAGATCAGTGGTGAGTAAGATTGCATCTTTGGTCTGAACAGCTACTGTCGAGCAAGTTAATCTTTTTGAGGGAGGCAATTCTTGTATGTAACTGTCGTTTTGCCGAACTGGTTGGTGTCTACATATTATGCTTTACATGTAATTTAACTCACAGTCCATTGAGTTTCTGTGGCCTATGGCATTCACAAAATACTAGAGTATCTTCCCTTGACGTAGATTGTTCTTGAGAGACGATGGGGCAGATTTACGTTCCCTGGCGCATCCCTGCAAATCAGCAGGGATGCGCCAGGGAAGATGCGTGACTCAAGTTTACCCTTGCGCCACCACAGATGCGCCGCATTTACAATGCGGCGTATCATGGCGCAAGGATAAACAGATGCGTGACGCATCTGTCGGCGGAAGGGTGGCGCAGTACTGGAGTCGTGTCGCAAGTGCGACGTAACTCCAGTACTGCTCAGGGGTGCCCTATACCTAACATGCCGCATCACTCCTTACGCCTGCTTGAAGCAGGCGTAAGGATTTGACGCAGCTAGGGACGTAAAAGTGACTCCGTGAAATCTTGTAGATTTCACTGCGTCACTTTTACGGGACTTCCTTGCGCAGGAACGCCCCCCATGCGCCGGCACGCCCACATGAAACCTGACGCAGGTTTCATGTGGCGCAGGGCTTTACAACGTGACGCATCTCCCTAGATGCGTCACGTTGTAAATCCCCCGCAGCATGGCGCATGATTTGCGCCGCCGCTGCGTCACAAAAGTGACGCAACGGCGGCGCAAAAGTGGCGTAAGGGGCTTGTAAATCTGCCCCATAGTTTATTATGGGCACAGTTATCCAGTGTACAGTAGTTGGTCTTGGGATCTATAATATCCATCACGAGGAGTACTTTCTTTTTTAGTTGAAATAAAAAGCAGATGACGGTAAATGAGCATTTACTGAATTGTGAGGCTATCATGCGAAATTCCAGTTTTAGTTAAAACCAACAACTTACTTGGAATTCTTTTGCACAAAAAAGCGAGGCAAGGAACACATCTGAGTATAAATTATCAACCAGCACAAATCATAACTCATAGGTCCTTGTCAAAGTGGTAGTTTTTATTTAGTTTCTTCATCAACACTACAAACATGCAGCCAACATGTTTCACCTTACAAAGGCTTCCTCAGGGCTGCTACCATAAAAAACATTTACATGAGAAATCACAAAACGTAGAAAAGTGACATAAAATAAGAGCACTATGTTCAGTCTATAACACAGATCCCAAGGCACAATGTCGAACAATTAACAGATCATACAAATGCAAAAAAAGTAAAACATAAAAGCATAAAATTCACTGTAACATTGGCTTAAATACACACATATATATATTAAACTAACCATCAAACCGTTAATTTAAAACCTAATTGTGAAAACTACAGTACAAGTGATAAAACAAAGAAAAAGGTAGAGTTAAAAAGCCCAAAAGATAAGAAGAGGGCCATTCAAATGTAAAATCTCTCATCTAGAGTGGCAAAGTGCCAACACAGAAAAATAAAAGGCAGTGAGAGAAAAGAAAAGAGAGAAGGATAAAGAAAAAAAGTGATAAAGGCCAGCAGGAAACCCTCAGTGAGAGGGGATTCTATAAGGGTTTTCTCCATCTTTTTTCCACACGCATTGGCAGCCATTCCCAATGATCCCTTGAGCCTTGGATCAAGGTGCCGTTCATTGTTAATAAACATAACAAACTTAAGAAAATGCGATGTGGACGTTATATTATGAGGTAGATATACTTCCCTCCCAGAGCTACCTATTGTATTGTATCTGTCTAAGACACATGGAGTTCTATGGGGCTGTAAGGACACTGAAGACACCAGTGAGACATTGTCTGGACCACTGTGAACCATGATTTAGGTGTGTGCATGTTTTCAATGGTCTGCTAGAATTTTTGGCTCAGGTGCAACCTGAATGATAATGAAATTGCTAGGAAGGGACTGGTGCAGAGATGCCTGGTAACATGTTCAAGTTGTCCTTCATTGTGCACTACTTTTTCCATTTTTCTTTTTCTATGTGTGCAAGTGATTGAGAGGATTGACTGCGGACTCATGGTACAGTGTGTTTTTCGACTCCAAGACATTTCAGGTTGTCATATTGGAACATTTTGGCTGAAGCATACTCACAATCTGCAAAGAGGGATTACAATTACTTATATGTAAGTCACGTTTGCTCTAGGGTTGCGGGGAGCATTACTGCATGTCAAACTCACTTGGGCCCATACATTTGTGGATTATCCATATTTGACTAAGATTTCTAAACTGCTGTGATCAAATTAATGAAGCCTTGAGGAAGCCTTTGTAAAGTGAAATGCGTTGGCTGCATGTTTGTGGTGTGGATAAAGAAACTAAATAAAGAAAAGAAAAACTACCACTTTGACATGGACCTACGAGTTATGATTTGTGTTGATAATAATTTATACTCAGATGTATTTGTTGCCTCTCTTTTTTGTGGGAAGAAACTTTTGAATGTGAGGTGAATAAGCAGCTGGCCATTAGAGGTGGGCAACTGTTACAGTGATTACTCCAAGTGGTGTGGCATTGGGTTCCCTGGCTGATTTTGTTTGTTCAGTATTTTCAAAGGGTTGCCAGGACACCTGCATGAACAGGACAAGGTACAGGATGAGCTTTTACGACGATAGGGAAGAATCGGCTAGAGACCTCTTTGGGTCTAGTAGTGGATCCCAAAGTGCTCCACCAACAGGTGGCACTAATAAAGATGGACTAAAGTCAACATTTAACAGGCTTGAGAAACTCAAGAAGAATTAACTCTCTAAGTGGTGGGACAGGGTACCATTAAAAAAGCACCTTGAGAACAAAAAAGTCCCACAGGGATTGAGAATACTTGCTTTTCCAAGCTTTGAAGACCTAGATCCTGACCTACTGCAGGAACGGGAAGAAAATCTTCATAATTTATCTTTTACGATGATGAGAATCCTCATCTAACATGCAGAGAGAAAATCTCTCAAGCTGAGAGAGGAGATCAAGACCCTTGAATAGGAGATTAAAGGTCTGAACCTGAAAGAGGCCACAGAAAAGAACTACGTGTTCCTAAAAGAGAAAATGCTAAACCATCAGAAGACGGTTAAACAGAGAAAGATGAATAAGATTGCTAGGGAAGACAGAGATTATGATAATGGGAGGGTACTCACCTTTGCTCAAAAATTTGATGGCATAACTGTCCTGAAAACAGATATTCAACATCCGCCAAGCCTTGGTATCTTGTCGAGTGTGAATAGTAGTTCAGATGTGTCTTCAATTGAAGAAGATTTTCCCAGTGGGATAAATGAGGGAACTGATCACCGTAGCAGCTCCTCGACTTTTTTAGAGGAGGTCCAGAGGTACTGAATTGGAAACAAGCAACAGAGGCTAAACACAAAACTAGAAAAGGGGAGTTGAGAAAAAACCAAAATAAAGGAAGAGGTGCTCACTCGAAATCAGAGGAAAACACTGAACAAATAACAGTACCAGACTTTGGGGTTCCATCCAAACAGCTGGAATAAATTATAAATTGGTTGTAAATTCATTAAATTGTGTCCTGAATGAATATGAAATGTCTGTTTGAATAAAGGGCTTGGATTCTGTCCCTCATATCATGGTACTTTTTCAGATGTGCACATTGATGTTTTTAAATTTGCACGTAAGGCTAAGCTGAAATGTCACTTTCATTTACATGATTTAAAGAGAACACAGACGGGTCTCAAGCCTATGCTGACAGACTCTACTGTTGCCCAACTGAAAGATACTTCTGTACTATTTTCACTGAATGATGAAGATACTCTAACTGTTGATGAATTGTTCAATGATTTGGACATAAAACAGATTTATACGTGTGAAAGTGGGTTGCACTGTGGTAGTAAATTCACACCACGGGCTACATTTGAATAGTATAGATGCATTTTGGAGACCGGTAACAGAAGATTTGTTTTGTCTGGAAAAAAAATGATGAAAGGCTGTAACAAACATTACACAGACAATCTATCTAAAGAGGAGAGAGCCACCTTGATAAGTTTGGGAGAGGATGCTTCTTTGATCACACCTGAAGCAGAAAAAGGTGGGAACGTTATTCTGATGAAAAAGACTGCCCATGAGAGGGAGATTTATAGACAACTGGACATACCCAATATGTTATAAGAGGCTACAAAAGAATCCGTATGTAGTTGCAAAGCCTCTAATCAATGAAAAGCTAGCCCATTGGAAGGAGATTGGCTTGCTGTCCGACACAGAGTTTCATTTTTTGAAGATTGACTGTCCAAGGTTCCCTTGCCTCTACCTGCTGCCCAAAGCCCATAAAAAGGGACAGTATTACCCTGGATGTCCTACAATTTCAGGGATTGGCTCACAAACGGAGCACTTGTCCCAATTTATAGAATCATTCTTGAAGCCGTTGTTTGTGAATCTTCCATCTTTTATATGAGATACCACGGATATCCTCAACAAGTTTGAGGACCTCTTGTGGGATGAAACCATGTGTCTTGTAACCATGGACGTGTAGTCCTTACATACATGTATAAAAGGGGGCTATGGACATATGGCCATGGAGTATTTCTTGTCCACACAGAGAGCTAGTTACTTTGAGCATAACAAAATGTTGCTCAAAATGATTGACTTAATCCTGACCAGCAATTTTTTCCTGTACAATAAATAATGGTTTCAGTAACTCCAGGGCACGGCCATGGGTTCAGAATTTGCAATGTCCTATGCAAATCTGTTCATGGGCTGGGTAGAGCAAACCTATGCCTGGGCCTAAGTAGCAGCAGGGTGGACAAAGAGGTTGGTACATTGATGATGTGATCTTGATATGGACAGGCACAGAGAGACAGACGAGGACATACTTTGACTACCTGAATGACAACCCATTCAATGGAAGATTCACACTTAACATGTCACAGTCCTGGATACAATTACTGGATGTGGAATTTTATACAACAGGTGGCAGACTACAGAGCACACTCTTTAGGAAGGCACTACTATAAATAGCATTCTACATCATGACAGTCCACATTCTCCATGCACGAAGAGTGCAGTCCTCTTTGGGGAGAACCTCAGAATGCAGGGGAACTGCAGTGAGAACAGTCATGTTGAACAACAAGTAAGTCAGACTGTAAATAGGCTGGAGGCTAGGGGCTATAATAAGGTGGACCTGGTAAAGGCGGCCAATAAAGTGAAAGGAATAAAAAGAGACATAACCTTGAAAGTCAAACCAAAACAAAGAGTTAAGGATTATTTGTCCTTTATCACCACTGATGGAGCAGAGAAAATAAATTTTTTTTAACCCCTAACAAATTTTATAAATAATTAATAAAATGTTCGTTTAAATGTATTAATCAACACTGTATGTGTGGGAAGGGTAATACGCAAGTATATGTGCTGAATAATCTATTAACAAATGTCTGTGTGTCTAATTATAACATAAAAATAAATGCGTACTAATTTAAAATAAATGCATGATTTGTGCTTCATAGAAAATAAATGTGTTGTTGCAAAAACAATAGTGATGGTAAGTAAGGAACAGCTTAAATGTTGCTTTCTGCTAGGTAATAACTAATTGGGGTACGTAGATGACGGGAGGGAAACGAAAAGGCTATGTTTCTCTATTTTTAATTATGTTTTGTTTATTTCAAAATAGTGCTTCTAAGTATAAACGAGTGGCGATATAAAATGGCTGCCAGTTAATGAAGTGCGCAAGTGCGGGGAAACACGTGACAAGGGAGAAAAGTTGGAGAAAAGCTAACCTCGTGATGTTGCTGAGAGGCTAGGATGCGAGAATGGTCAAGGCTGATGTGACCTAATTGAACTGATAGTGTGCCGTGGTGATCAGCAAAGAACCGTGGGAAACCATTTTAAGAGAAAGGACAATGCCTGCAGAGTTCTCGAATGTATCGAAAGAAGTTACAAATGTACTGATCGAAGCGGATGGAAACATGTCTTGAACTGTGAGAAAGGAAATGATCCAAGGACCATTTGGATCCAAGAGAACTTGATTAAAAGAATGAATAAGATGACATGCATGGACCAATGAAAGAAAAGCGTGTTATTAATGTTGCAACAATTAGCTAGCAAAGTTAGAATTAGGGTATAAGAGGGCCTACTCTTAGTGGGAGGGGGTCACAGTCACGAGCGGAGTTGGAGAGTCGTGTTGGTGTTGGTGGCTTCCTGTGCTTGGTGGTCCTGATCGATCCATTACTGAGCGGGAGATGCTGAAAGACTGTTAGATGAGACGGGTTGCAGGTAGCTGATGCTGACGAGCTGAAGTTTCTGTTGCTGTCTTAATTTTCCAGTTGAGTATGAGAATCAGGTTATTTCTAATTCTTAAACTTAGGTTAGAAATCATTAGGCTAAATTAGGAAGGTAGGCAGGTAATTAGGGTTTTGCTTCATGACAAAAATTTCCTTTCTGCAATAAAATTGATTATGCTTAATAAATATTTGAATTAATAATGAATGAATAATTGAATAAAAGTTTAAATTCTTTCTCATGCTTTTAAAATTATATAAAATTTAAGATTCTTTAAATCAAACGACTCAGTGGTTATTTTACTAAATGATTGTGACACCAGTAATTGGTTATTGTGATTTAGCTGGTCTTAATCACTATGAACTAATTTCTTACATGAATGATTCATCGACTAAACAATGAGCAGGAATATCTTAAGAAATAACTAAAAGAAAGCGATAGGTTAAGGTAATAAGATATCCCGGCTCCTTCCAGCGGTACATAAATGGTGTTTTCCATTTAGTTCTCATGCTTCTCCTAGGAGTACAGAATTTCATAAAGGTGTAAAGGAAATCCAGGTGTGTGCGTGTGTGATAGGCGATGTTTATGGGCCCCATCGTCATGTGGATGTGAGAAAATATAGTTTGCCCCTGGATGACCGATAAGTGACCTAGGAGAAGAATAGTTTTATTGTACGCGCTGCATCAGATTTCTTGGTAGCAGAGTTATGGTTTTCTATAGATTAGTTTAGTGATTATTGTTTATTGATTATTGATTATTTTTATTGACTAATACTATATGTTGAGTCGTGTTATGTTATATGTGAGTTTTCACGCTTCTGGGATGTAGGAAGTGGAACACGTGTGGCAAGAGAAGTCACATGGAATTTGGTACATGGTCTGAATTCATTTTGGTAATAACACAGGTTGTGTTATGTTAGGGATTTTCTGTACGAAAAGTGTGTAACTGAAATAGCAAATCACGTTTTCTTGTGAAACTTTGGCCTTAATTCTCAGGAGCCTAGTCTCCACATGTGTCTTATCCCCAGAGAAACGAGTAAATTGTTTGCTTGAAAGAAGGGTAAGGTAGAGGGAAGTGCTACTTTATCGGCGAGAGTTAATAATTCTGTGGTAGGGTAGAGGTAAGCGCTGCCTACTGGAAATACAGGATTCTTGTGTACAAGGACAAAGCTGTCACTTTTGTTTAGCGGATCAGAATATGGAATTGTTTTAATTGTTGTAACTAACGGAGAAAACAGTGAAAAGAAAAATTGCCGATAAATTTTGTAAAGGAGGGGTAAAAGAGCAGGAGTGACATAGAACAGTGCCGCGCTAGGATTGGATAGTGCGTTAGTCACGTGAACACAGAGTCAGGAGTGACGTAGAAAAGTGCCGCGCTAGAATTGGTTGGTTCGCGGATGAAGGGAATTGTTCTGATTGGTGCGTTAGTGTGAGTCGCGCTGTAATTGGTTGAAGTTCCGTACACAGAACAGCGCTAGTGTAAAGAGAAAAACAAATCGAAAACATGCCGTATTACGAGTATGAAAGGGAGAGGACGTCATGGACGACAAAAATAAAGAATTTCTTTAAGAAAGACAAAAAGGTTGTGACTAGAGAGGGACAAGTAATTCCTCCGCCGAAATCAGCAGCTTCTCATATGATGCTGAAATATGGATATCATACATGCATATGGTTGGAAAATTGGGCAAAGTATACGAAGAATGATGGTGCTTTAGCTTTCCCTGAGAATGGTTCGTTTAGTGTAGCGGTTTTGCGAAATTTGCTAGAAAAGATGACAAATCTAGAACCTAGACCTAGACCGACACAGTTTGAAGCGTTGACGGAATGGGAGGATGAGATGTATGAGCGAGAGAGATTCAGAGGTTTAAGAGATCATGAGTTTATGCCTGGAAGAATGTGGGGAATAAATCATGAAGATAGAATAAAACGATGGAGATGTGCTAACATGACAGGAGGTTTGTTTCCAGCTTTTACAGTTGAGGAAGGGACTAAGAGAAAACGGACTGAGAAAAAGAAACATATGGAGAAGGAGAAATATATGCATGAGAGCGAAACAGATGATGAATTGTTGGAAGATATTTTAAATAGAAATCCACCTCCGTATCAGCAAAGTTCTACAGTGGTGACACCAAATGCGCCGCTAATAGAGACTATGCGAAATAAAAGTCCGGAAAAAAGAATTGAAATAAATAGGTCACAAGATCAAATGAGAACTTCACAAAATGAAGGAATAGAAAGCGACAATGCAAGCGAATTAGCAAGGACAACAAAAGAACTAACTGAGAAGATTAGAGAATTAACGAAAAATATGGAAGCAGTTACTGTGCCTGTAACAATAGGTCCAGTAATACCAGTTTTTGAGAATCAGAAAATTGATGAACGATCTTTAGTGATTCCCATGAGTTCACAATTTCAGAGAGAAAAAGAAAGGATGGAACAAAGTGCAAGTACAAGTAATTTGGCTAGTACTTACAGACCAAGTCCACCTACAAATTTGACTGTGAATGAGTGCAATGGTAGGAAAATGCATATGGTAACAGAATCTGCAACAGAGACTCCTGAAAAGAGTGGTAATTGGGTAGAACTAAATAATACACCCATAGGTCCGACTCCTGATGAGTTAAATGAGTGGATGAAGGCATTTAAAATAAAAGAACCAGAAGAAAAACCATTAGATGTAATTAGGTTAAAAATTGACATGGAAGAATTAATTCTAGGAACGATTGGTACAGAAAAGATAAAAAATTACCAGGATGATGAAATAATGTTTCTGTGCAAAAGTATTACATGGAGAGCAAAGAATTTACATGACAAACTAGAAGAAGTAGCCAGTGAAATTGGAATAGACTTTGCGAAAGTGAAAACATTGCAGAAACCATATAGAGTAGATTTTTGTGAAAAAGATATTGAAAATTTGAACACGGCAGGAAGGCTGACACAGATAAAAGAGTTAATTGTGTTGTTGAGAAAATGGGGTGATGTGGACAGATGGAAGGTTAGATGGACAAAGAAGAATGAGAAAACTACAGACAAAGCTTCTTTGGCTTTTATGATAACTGAAAAAGAACCTGTTGCTAGAGAATACCCTACGATATGAGAGAAACTCCAGGTGGTAGTTATGTGCATGTTCCTTGGACTAGGCAGGATATACTGTCATTTACCAATGACTTTCCGAAGCTAAGAGAGAAACCAGTTGAATGGTACCGACAAGTAGAGAGGTTTGTAAAGGTTTCAAAGGTGTTGTGGATAGATTTAGATGGATTATTTGACATAGTGGTACCAACTGATTTGTGGTCAGAGTGTAAGATTACAGTTGACTGGCCAACTACAGAATATCCAAGAGATCCTAAGACAGGAGCTCCAGGTCCTGAGGTGATGAAGAAGTATGATAAGGTGATTACCTTTTTGAAGAATAAGATTCCTCCTAAAGAGACAGATTGGGTAAAAATCGATAGAACTACACAGGAAAGTAAGGAGTCTGTACACGCCTATTATGAGAGGTTGTTGTTGGTTTTCAAGCAGTATAGTGGATATGAGGAATTAAGTGAAAAAGATATGAGTCATTTTGTGTACAGATTTGTGTTTGGATTGAAACCAGAGATTAGTGAAATGATTAAACAGCATATGATTAATTGGCAGAATGGCACAGTCGATGATGTGCTGAGGTATGCTAAGTATTGCAGTGATGATATTGAGAGTAGACAGCGTAAATTGAAAGAGAAGGCAATGTGGGCACAGGTGAAAGTGGCAGAAAAACAAGAAGCTCAATTGGATAATAATAGTGGGAATGAAACAGGACAGAATAAAATGCGACCTAACATAGGTAAAGGGAAAGGTCAAGTGAGTCTAGAGGAGGCAAAGAAGAAATGGCCCTGTCATAATTGCGGAAAATTAGGGCATTGGAGAAACGAGTGTAAGTTCCCACCTAAACCTAATCCGGAAAATCAATCATTAACTCCACAGGTGCAGAATGAGGTAGTTGTTCAACAAAGTCAGGTGCCGCAACCACCACTTCCCAACACGGTTAACCAGCAAAGATACAGTACAGAAACAGGATTCTACGGAGGAGAGCAGGTAACACAGTTGCCGCGAGCAGCTAACATTTCTCAGTATTGGTTGCGTCAGAGTGAGGATGAGCCGGATGAAAGTTTCTGACGGTGCCCAAGAGAGGGGAAAGAGTGCGTACTTGGCGCAACTCTAGAGGTAGATCAGTCTGGTCCCTTTGTGGATGGAGAAGTGAATGGTGCAAATGTAACATTCCTTGTCGATACTGGAGCTACCCGTTCTACTGTTAGATCAGTGGAAATTCCAAACCTTCCTCTCTCAGGTGAATGCATCCAAGTGGTAGGAGTAGCTAATCAGCAGATTAAAACACCACTTACTGAATTAGTGGAAGTAAAAATTGGTTCTTTTAGCAAAATGCATAAATTTGTAGTGTGCGATTGTAGTCCTGTAAATCTTTTAGGTCGTGACCTCTTGTGCAAGATGAATTGCACAATTTATTGTACGCCAGATGGAATTGGATTTCAGACCTCAGATGAAGATGTCTTGTATAAAGTAACTTTGATGAATCAGGAACCTGAAATGAATGGTTTGTTTCCTGCATTTGATGCAGAAAAACTTCCAGAAGAACTAAAAATTGCAGTGAAAGAAAGTGTATGGGATTTTACAGGAGAAGATATTGGATTAATGAAAGAAGTTGATCCCGTAAAAGTAACAGTAAAAGAAGGAACAACTTACCCGAATACGCCACAGTACAAATTAACTCCAGAAATAATTGAAGGAATAACTCCTGTAATAAATAAAATGATTGAACAGGGAATTCTAAAAGAAATAATGAGCAGTCCATGTAATTCACCTATTATGGGACTGAAAAAGCCAAACGGAACATATAGAATAGTACAGGATTTGAGAAAGATCAACAAAATAGTTGTGCCCTGTTGTCCAATAGTGCCAAACCCTGCAGTAATTCTATATCAAATTCCACACGAAGCTGAGTGGTACACAGTGATAGATTTGTGTCACGCATTTTTCTCTATTCCTTTGCATCCAGATAGCCAGCCATTATTTGCGTTCCGGTTCGGAGAGCGTATTTTGGCATGGTGCCGAATTCCTCAGGGGTATACAGAAAGCCCCTCAATCTTTAATCAGATTCTAAAGAAATCTCTGGAAGATTTGAAAATGCCAGAAAAGTCAGTAATGGTGCAGTATATCGATGACCTATTGGTGGCATCGAAAACAAAAGAAGCATGTGTAAATGATACAATTGCTTTACTGAACCATCTAGAGAAAAGAGGACATAAAGTGTCCCCTTCAAAATTGCAATTTTGCCAAAAAGAAGTTCAATATTTAGGGCATAAAATTGAGAAAGGAGTGCGAAAGATAGCGACAGAAAGAGTAAGAATGATTCAAGGAATGAGAGCACCAATGACGCAAAGAGAGGTAAGAATGTTTCTGGGAATGGTTGGATATTGCCGACAATGGATAAGTGGTTTCTCTTTGATTGCAAAACCATTACAAAAATTGACCAAGAAAGATGTAAGAGACCCTTTTGAGTTAAATAACGAAGAAATGAAATCTTTCAAAGAATTGAAAAAGAAACTATGTGAGGCCCCTGCTTTAGGCATGCCTGATTATGAGAAGGATTTTGAATTGTACTGCAGTGAAAGAGATGGATGTGCGTTTTCAGTACTGGTACAAAAACATGGAACAATGAAAAGACCAATTGCTTATTTTTCAGCTGTTTTAGATCCTATAGCAAAAGCATTGCCTGGATGTTTGAAAGCAGTTGCTGCTACTTGTGTAAGTCTGGAACAAAGTGAAGGTATAGTGATGGGGTATCCACTGAGAGTATATGTTCCCCATTCAGTAGAAATTCTTTTGACAAGAACAAAAACACAGTACATGACACATAGTCGGCTGACTAAATACGAAAAAGTAATCTTGAGTGCTGAAAATGTGACCATAGATAGATGCATGAATGTGAATCCTTCAACATCATTGCCAGATGAAGAGAGTATAATTGAACAAGACGAAGTAGATCATGATTGTCTGAATGTGCTGGAATATTGCACAAAACCAAGAGCTGACATAAAAGATGAACCGTTAAAGGAATCAGATTATGTCATGTTTGTAGATGGCTCATGTTTGAGAACGAAAGAAGGAGTTTTAAGCGCAGCTTATGCGGTGTGCACAGTGGCAACTGTGATGGAAGCGTCTTGTCTGAAAGGAATAAGGTCTGCACAAGTTGCGGAACTGATTGCTTTGATTCAAGCATGTAAATTAGGAAGAAATGTACGAGTCACGATTGTGACCGATAGCCAATATGGTTTCGGTATCGTACATGACTTCGGTCAGATTTGGTCACAAAGAGGTTTCTTGACGTCTGCAGGAACACCTATCAGAAATGGAGATTTTGTTAAAAAGCTGCTTGAGGCGATACAGCTGCCTAAACAAATAGCTGTAGTGAAGTGCAAGGCACATAAGAAAAACGAAGATTACATAGCTGTTGGCAATAACTATGCTGACGAGATCGCCAAATATTGTGCAGAGAACATGGTGTCCCTGAATAAGAATAGAGAAAGGGAGCATATCTCTTCTCCTTTGCTTTTTACTAACACTGTCGAGACATGGGATGAAGTAAGACAGTTACAAGAAGCTGCAAATGATGAGGAAAAAGATTACTGGATAAAAGCAGGATGTAGAAGACAGGAAAATAATGGTGTGTGGGTGTACAGAGACGAAAGACCAGTTATGCCTGATAGCATGATTGCAGACATGGCACGGATGTACCATGGACAAGCTCATATTGGGAGAGATGCAATGATCAGACTTTTTAGACAAACCTGGTATAACCCAAAATTCAGAGCCATAGCTGAAAGTCTTTGTCAAAGATGTCTTATTTGTCAGCAGTTTAACCCAGGAAGAAAGACGGTAGTGAGTCTAGGAACAATAGGACGAGAAGGAGGTCCGTTCACTAGAATGCAATTAGACTTTATCGAAATGCCCCCTTGTAACAGACTAAAATATGTTCTAGTGGTCGTCTGTTTGTTTTCTCGTTGGGTGGAGGCATACCCCACTAGAAGGAATGATGGAACAACGGTGGCAAAACTTATGCTGCGAGAGTTCATTCCAAGGTATGGTTTTCCAGTCACGGTTGAGACAGATAGAGGAACACATTTTCAAAATGAGTTGATCCAATTGATTTGCGAAGCATTGAGTATTAAACAAAAACTACATTGTGCTTACAGACCAGAGGCTTCTGGGGTAGTAGAGCAAATTAATGGAACAATTAAGAACAGATTAGGAAAAATGTGTCAAGCTACAGGACTCAAATGGCCAGATGCACTGCCTCTTGTTCTGATGACCATCAGAAGCATCCCTGAAAAGAAAACTGGACTTAGTCCTCATGAGATGATCATGGGACGAGCAATGAGACAAGCACAAGTACCTGTCAACAAGTTATTGACTATAACTGATGATCTAGTACTGGATTATTGCAAGGGACTGGCTGATGTGGTGCGTTCTGTGTTTCATCAGGTTGGACCGGATGCGACCACTCTTGAAAGAAAACCAGCCCACGACTTGAATCCAGGAGACTGGGTCCGTATAAAAATCCACAGGAGAAGAAACTGTCTAGTTCCTCGCTGGGACGAACCACGACAGGTAATCCTAGTGACAACGACTGCAGTCAAGTGTGCAGGAGTGAAGAACTGGGTCCATGCCAGCCACACAATCAGAGTTCAAGAACCTACTGATCGACATGTGAGTCGACGTTTGGAAGTGTGGGATAAAAGTTTAACGGCTGGGACAACAAGAATAAGAGAAAGGGTGCCAGAACTTGAAGATCGACCTGAAAGTCGACATCTGGAAACCCCAACTGCGAGCACCTCTAGAGAAGAAGAAGAAGATGAAGAAGAAGAAGAAAGAAATTCAGAAATTCCAGAACCTGAAGATCGACCTGTAAGTCGACATCTGGAAACATCTGACACAAGTTCAGGATCTGATGATTCAGTTGCAAACTGTGAAGAATTTTGAAGGAGAACTTGGGGTTATAAACCAATTAGAGAAGAAAATGAGCAAGAAAATGATCTAGATGAGCAACCAAGTACAAGTTATGGTGGAAATCCTTCAGAAATAATATTAATAGATGAAGTAGGGAAAGAAGTACACAAAAAGTTAGAGAATCGAGAAGAACCCCGAGGAGCAATAGGGACAGATAGAGAAACAAAAGAACAGGGAAATTTAGAAGTAGAAAGTGAGGAAAACACCAAATCGGAAGAACACCGAGGAGGGACAGTAATAAGGGAACACAAGAAGGAGAAGACAGATCCACCAGTAAGAGATGACGAGATCATAAGCTTCAAAATAAGAGACAATAGTGAAACAGTTGAAACGGAAACTGAAGAGAGTGGAGAAGAGGAGAAAGCAAAAACTGAATCAAGAAAAAGAAATTGGAAATCAGAAAGAGAAGAAAAAGAAGGTGAAGCCAAAAGGCCAAGAAAAGGAGATAATTGGCCCAGCAACTATATAAGAAAATTGAGATATAGAATAATAAGAGCTGGAGAAGAAAGTGCTGAACAAGTGAATGAAATAACAAGTCAAAAGGGACAAGAAAAACCAAGTGGAAAACGATTGCAAAAGTCCAAAAGAACGAAGAAAGTGAATGCAAAGTTTAAGTCACCTGAGTGGCTGTATATCGTACTGACGGATTACAAAGAAGAAGAAAACACTCACGAGAACCAGAGACTAAGAAGTCGAATGGGAAAAGGTGAGATGCAACAAACCTGAAGTGAAGACTTATAGTGCTTCTGCCGGACATGACAATTTTACTGGATGTGACAAATCACCGGATGTGACAACGAAAGAATTCTGGAAAGAATTAAAAGAAAGTACCAAGCAAAGACTTTTTGAAAGCAGAGTGGCATTGAAGTCATTTCTGAGGTGTAGTGACACAATTTTCTGAAACTTAACAAATAGATAAAAGCAAAATGGAAAATACTAGGGATAGAAGAGATAAATGTGAGTTTGTAAAAAGATGGTGTAAAATGTGCTGCTTTTGTACAGGGTTATTAATGACCATATGGATAGTTTTAGCAATCACAATTCCTATTAGTTTAGCTGTAATAGAAGCGAAGAATGATACTAAACCAGAAAAAGAAACTAATATTAAAGAACCAGTTATTTTAAGAAGTAGTGCAGAATTACATAAGGATAAGTCAGTAACAGACTTTTCTAAAAATGTTTTTACAAAATTGTTGTATGAATATGTAGAGACAATGGATGTGAGAGATTGTTATGTTTGTATGCAGTTGCCTGCATCAGTGTCAGAAGGTGTGACTTATCATCACCTACCTCTAACTTATGGAATAACCTGTAGTGTAATAGCAAGTTTATTTTATAAAACAGGTAGATTAGAATCTTATTATACTGATATAGATAAGATTTTTGCAAACATTCCAGTAGTTCCAGAACTTAACAAAGTAAAACCAGCAAAGGTTTTAGGAGAATTCTTTCTAGAACATAGAAAATTAACATTAGAAGAAATAATTAATAACAACCTTACCTGTGAGTTAAAGAAAGAAGAAAAGGTATTTTTAGAAATGGTTGAAGAAAGAAGAATGAAATTTCAAAAAGAAGCAATAAAAGAGGAAGGAACACATCTATGGACGTTTGAGGAAGGAAATCATGAAGGGAAAAAGATAAGTGCAGCAATGACATTAGATTGGCCGCAAACAGGAAAGTTGTGTATTAGGAGAAATAAGACAGTCTATGACAATTACTTTGTAGGTTCCAGTATCTGCCATGACAATTATCAAATTCTGGGAGGTTGGGGATTCAAAGGTGGAAAAGATCCAATATTTCCAGGTATCTATTATATTTGTGGGAATAGAGCTTATTACAGGTTACCGGACCATTGGTATGGAACTTGCTATGTAGGCCTGGTCTTTCCAAAAATCTTTCATATGGACAGAGAAGAAAAAGGAACATACAAGATGATTAATAGCTTTACACGTAGAAAGAGGGAAAGTTTTTCAGAAATTGTAGGTGATATTTTTGGAGCATTAATACCAGCAGTGGGAATATCTTTGAATGCATTTAAAATTCGGAAGTTATCCACAGTAGTAGATCGTTTGTCTACAGATACTGCGGGAGGGTTCTTGATGGTAAATACCGAAATGGTTGCCATGAGAGCTATGGTGATGCAAAATCGGCTTGCCCTTGATATTCTTTTGGCAAAGGAGGGTGGAGTCTGTGGAATGTTGAAAGTCCAACATTGTTGCACTTACATTCCTGATAAAAGTGAAAATATACAGAAGTATATTACAAATATTACAAATTTGCACAAAGAACTAGTTCCACTGGAGGTTGAAAGTGTCTTGGGAAAACTTGGTAGAGGGTTTTCTTCATTAGCAAATTGGTTGACCAGAATGAGTAGACTAATGATAGGGAAAGTTATAATAATAGCAACAGTAGTAATATTGTTAGCCATGGTGTTGAAAATTGTAATAACGTGTATAAAAAGAAAAATAAGACAAAATAAGATAAAAAGAAATAACAGAATAATGAAAGAGAGAGAAAGAGAAATGGGTGAAATTGAGTTAGAGAAAATGAAAGAAAGCATGTATAAGGAGACAAGAAGACAAGATGAAAGGGAAACAGATGTGTAACTAACAAAAAGCAAAGGATGAAAGACATATACTGCCTGAAAAAGAAGTATAACTTGGGTTTTATGTGGTGATTTAAAAATCACCAAAGGGGGGAGTTGATGGAGCAGAGAAAATAATTTTTTTTAACCCCTAACAAATTTTATAAATAATTAATAAAATGTTCGTTTAAATGTATTAATCAACACTGTATGTGTGGGAAGGGTAATACGCAAGTATATGTGCTGAATAATCTATTAACGAATGTCTGTGTGTCTAATTATAACATAAAAATAAATGCGTACTAATTTAAAATAAATGCATGATTTGTGCTTCATAGAAAATAAATGTGTTGTTGCAAAAACAATAGTGATGGTAAGTAAGGAACAGCTTAAATGTTGCTTTCTGCTAGGTAATAACTAATTGGGGTACGTAGATGACGGGAGGGAAACGAAAAGGCTATGTTTCTCTATTTTTAATTATGTTTTGTTTATTTCAAAATAGTGCTTCTAAGTATAAACGAGTGGCGATATAAAATGGCTGCCAGTTAATGAAGTGCGCAAGTGCGGGGAAACACGTGACAAGGGAGAAAAGTTGGAGAAAAGCTAACCTCGTGATGTTGCTGAGAGGCTAGGATGCGAGAATGGTCAAGGCTGATGTGACCTAATTGAACTGATAGTGTGCCGTGGTGATCAGCAAAGAACCGTGGGAAACCATTTTAAGAGAAAGGACAATGCCTGCAGAGTTCTCGAATGTATCGAAAGAAGTTACAAATGTACTGATCGAAGCGGATGGAAACATGTCTAGAACTGTGAGAAAGGAAATGATCCAAGGACCATTTGGATCCAAGAGAACTTGATTAAAAGAATGAATAAGATGACATGCATGGACCAATGAAAGAAAAGCGTGTTATTAATGTTGCAACAATTAGCTAGCAAAGTTAGAATTAGGGTATAAGAGGGCCTACTCTTAGTGGGAGGGGGTCACAGTCACGAGCGGAGTTGGAGAGTCGTGTTGGTGTTGGTGGCTTCCTGTGCTTGGTGGTCCTGATCGATCCATTACTGAGCGGGAGATGCTGAAAGACTGTTAGATGAGACGGGTTGCAGGTAGCTGATGCTGACGAGCTGAAGTTTCTGTTGCTGTCTTAATTTTCCAGTTGAGTATGAGAATCAGGTTATTTCTAATTCTTAAACTTAGGTTAGAAATCATTAGGCTAAATTAGGAAGGTAGGCAGGTAATTAGGGTTTTGCTTCATGACGAAAATTTCCTTTCCTCAATAAAATTGATTATGCTTAATAAATATTTGAATTAATAATTAATGAATAATTGAATAAAAGTTTAAATTCTTTCTCATGCTTTTAAAATTATATAAAATTTAAGATTCTTTAAATCAAACGACTCAGTGGTTATTTTACTAAATGATTGTGACACCAGTAATTGGTTATTGTGATTTAGCTGGTCTTAATCACTATGAACTAATTTCTTACATGAATGATTCATCGACTAAACAATGAGCAGGAATATCTTAAGAAATAACTAAAAGAAAGCGATAGGTTAAGGTAATAAGATATCCCGGCTCCTTCCAGCGGTACATAAATGGTGTTTTCCATTTAGTTCTCATGCTTCTCCTAGGAGTACAGAATTTCGTAAAGGTGTAAAGGAAATCCAGGTGTGTGCGTGTGTAATAGGCGATGTTTATGGGCCCCATCGTCATGTGGATGTGAGAAAATATAGTTTGCCCCTGGATGACCGATAAGTGACCTAGGAGAAGAATAGTTTTATTGTACGCGCTGCATCACCACCCATTCCAAGCTGAATCAGGAGGTCTTCAAGATCGTGAACAAACACTGGCCATTACTGAAGGGAGTTCTGGGTGTTGGCACATTGATTTTCAACAAACTCTCCATAATGTACAGAAGAACTTCTTTGCCAAAGCTATACCCTTCCTAAGTCACAGGGCTCCAATTCCTGGCTGAATGCAATATATGTTATCTGGGCATGAAAAGTTTTTCATATAACATTGAAAAGAGTTATGACATCTGTTAATTTATCAACTGCCAATCAACCCATGTGGTATATGTCATCATCTGTGTCTGCAGTAAAATTTATGTAGGTAGCACGACACGTCAGCTTAGAGATCATGTCCAAGAACATCATAGAGCATGCAGTACACTAGATGCTTCCTACTCATTAGTATCACACAATTGTACCAGTGGAGTGAGCAGAGCAAATTTCAGGTTTCATGGCATTGACCTAGTACGACCAGACCGGCAAGGGGATGACAGGGAATTAAGACTGTGGAGACTAGAAGCTAAATCGATATGTAGACTCAGGCGGTCAAGAAGGGACTGAATTCAGATAATCAGTTATGCCATTTTCTGTAGGGTTTAACAAGATCTAGAGGTGTAGTGTTTGGTGTTTCAAGTACATGATTATCATTATTGGAATGTTGCAACTGTGATCAAGCTTGGGGGTGTTAAGTGTTTCAAGTCCTCTGTTTCAGGGGTCTGATACATATTGATATTTGAAGATGATTATGTTGATGGGTTGCCCCCCCTTTCTTCTCATTTGTTCTTGCAATATGACATGCATTTTTTTACTTCAATATGACATCCATGCTTTCTGTTTATAGGCTTGGGAGTACTGTATAGTATAATACAGATTGCATTAGGATGTATCACAATGACCTGTTTATGTATATGGTCTTGCTTATCCAGTCACAATTTTTTACATTATTTTACTTGTCTTTTCCCTGCTATGTCCTTCTCTCTAACTCATGTTATGCAAGAAACCATCTGTTTAAATGAATGCAGGGCGTAGTATTCTAACTCCATTTTATTGCAAAAGATTCTTTGTGGTTCAGCTTGTGAGTTAGAGGTGAGCCTGCCTCCTATATGGCTGTGTTTTCGTCTTGTGGTTGAAAAATCGAAAAACAGGAAATACTAGCTGTAACAGCATTTTATATTCAATACAGTTGTTTAGTTCCCCTGTGGGGTGGTTGGTCGAAGTGAGCACTTATTTCATGACTATGATCGTATTTATGGGACGAAGTACATCTAAATAACAGGTGTGAATATGTTGTGGTCCAGTGCACAGGTTGGAGGTGGAGCCTGCACCCGGTGAGTGGTTAAGTGTCACATCGTATAAACTGCGTGTGATACAGAGTAATGGTTGGGGATAATACTTGCATCATGAATTTAGTCTTGTCTGATGGTAATAACGCACTATATTTGAGTTAACAAGAAAGGATGAGCGTGCCAGGCAGTGAATTCTGCATGCACGCATATATTATTTTTTATAATCTATGTGTATTGTTTTTGTCTTTTTATTCCTTGTTTTTTATCACATTTGTGGCTGGACGTGCTTGTGGAGATAGGTTGTCCATGGTATGCCTGAAAAACTGCACACAGGTGTAATTCGTGTCGGTCTCCGACTAGCACTTCCAGGTTCTTACGGAAGTACTCATCGTCAAGTGGGGCATCATCTTGCCCCAAACCGATCGCACAGCTGAGTTGCGCCACTATGGCAAACATTTCGTATTCTACTACATATTTCCTCAATTTTTTATTATTCAACATGTACTTCATCCTTTTTTTTCACTTATTTTTCGTCCACATTATACCTTGATCCACACACGGGATATTATGCCATTTTTCAAGTTTCTTGTGTTGAAGCTATGCCCATCCGGACCTCTTGCTAAAACACGACAGATGCAGGTGTTCGTTCAAAGCAGCGTTTATTTAAAAAAAGACCCAATGCATTTCGGGCTACAAGCACCCTTCGTCAGGGGACACTAAAAATAAACAATAAAACACATAACCATTACCATTTTAACCATTTCCAAACATCTTACATCATCGACATAAATCAGTAAACAATTTCTTTGAATACCATGTCATATTCCAACCCGTCCTCATTAAGCCCCTTCATAAATAGTATGATATCACCCTTGAACTTTCATGGTGAATCAATCCCCCTATAGGCCACTGTCTATTGTTTAACCCCTTAATCTCTCTATTCTCCAAACCAACCGTCTAATACCCCTTCCTTATACCAGTATCAATTTAGCTCGAATCCTTGTGTGTCCTTTACTTCTTTCCTTCCGCATTCGCACCAGCATCTCCCGCAACCTGACTTAAACTCACATCCCCATAAACTCCTTTGCTCCCTCACCTTTAACTCCACACTCCTCTTCCCCCTCAATTAGTTCAACAAACAACCTCATGCTCCTTTCATCTTCATACACGGAACTCCTCCCCCGCCGTTCCCGTCGACTAAAATTAACTCGACATGGCTCACATCTTAACTTTCCCTCCATTTTTGTTAACATTCATATAATCATTCATTCCCACTTACTACTCATTACGCTCTGCCATTAAACTCACCTACAATCTAATCACCCACTACGTATTCACTTCTCAACCAAAACGAACACTACAACGATTTCACATACCTGTTTTGAACATTCAAACTAATCTTTCGCCATCTTCATTCCAGAGAGTGTGTAGTCACCCCCTGGTTCCACCCCTCTTATACCTCTTCCTCCCTCACAAATCCTTCCTGATTGGCCCGCTAATTAGCATTTCCCTACCATGAGAACCGGTTGCAAAATTACATTCAAATTGAATGAACTACCCTGCCCATAATGCACTGCACTCCTGCACTCAAAACATGATGAACATTTTTCGATTCCTCCTTAACCATTTGAAAACAATTAATGTCGTGATGTAAATAATAATTAACCAAAACTGGTTGTGCAGTAAAAGTCAATTGTTTAAAGTCCGTTCTAATCTCGTTCAAACACCACTACTTTAACGAGCCAAGTTCTTTCTCCGTCTGTGTGGATGCTGATAATGTTGTCCAACGTTGTATATCCTCCATTTTACTTTTTAACCTGGCGGGTGCTACCCCAGTATAGGGCATCGTTATAAATGTACAATTAAGGTGATGGGATGCACACCTATGTTTAAATGTATAATCCACGGGATATTATGCCATTTTTCAAGTTTCTTGTGTTGAAGCTATGCCCATCCGGACCTCTTGCTAAAACACGACAGATGCAGGTGTTCGTTCAAAGCAGGGGATTGATTCACCATGAAAGTTCAAGGGTGATATCATACTATTTATGAAGGGGCTTAATGAGGACGGGTTGGAATATGACATGGTATTCAAAGAAATTGTTTACTGATTTATGTCGATGATGTAAGATGTTTGGAAATGGTTAAAATGGTAATGGTTATGTGTTTTATTGTTTATTTTTAGTGTCCCCTGACGTAGGGCGCTTGTAGCCCGAAATGCATTGGGTCTTTTTTTAAATAAACGCTGCTTTGAACGAACACCTGCATCTGTCGTGTTTTAGCAAGAGGTCCGGATGGGCATAGCTTCAACACAAGAAACTTGAAAAATGGCATAATATCCCGTGTGTGGATCAAGGTATAATGTGGACGAAAAATAAGTGAAAAAAAAGGATGAAGTACATGTTGAATAATAAAAAATTGAGGAAATATGGAGTAGAATACGAAATGTTTGCCATAGTGGCGCAACTCAGCTGTGCGATCGGTTTGGGGCAAGATGATGCCCCACTTGACGATGTGTTGTTAACCCAGGTGCCGTTTGGGCATGGCACCTAACCGATGCGCACGCATTCTTGGATAACCATTGAATAAGCAAGGATTATACATTTAAACATAGGTGTGCATCCCATCACCTTAATTGTACATTTATAACGATGCCCTATACTGGGGTAGCACCCGCCAGGTTAAAAAGTAAAATGGAGGATATACAACGTTGGACAACATTATCAGCATCCACACAGATGGAGAAAGAACTTGGCTCGTTAAAGTAGTGGTGTTTGAACGAGATTAGAACGGACTTTAAACAATTGACTTTTACTGCACAACCAGTTTTGGTTAATTATTATTTACATCACGACATTAATTGTTTTCAAATGGTTAAGGAGGAATCGAAAAATGTTCATCATGTTTTGAGTGCAGGAGTGCAGTGCATTATGGGCAGGGTAGTTCATTCAATTTGAATGTAATTTTGCAACCGGTTCTCATGGTAGGGAAATGCTAATTAGCGGGCCAATCAGGATGGATTTGTGAGGGAGGAAGAGGTATAAGAGGGGTGGAACCAGGGGGTGACTACACACTCTCTGGAATGAAGATGGCGAAAGATTAGTTTGAATGTTCAAAACAGGTATGTGAAATCGTTGTAGTGTTCGTTTTGGTTGAGAAGTGAATACGTAGTGGGTGATTAGATTGTAGGTGAGTTTAATGGCAGAGCGTAATGAGTAGTAAGTGGGAATGAATGATTATATGAATGTTAACAAAAATGGAGGGAAAGTTAAGATGTGAGCCATGTCGAGTTAATTTTAGTCGACGGGAACGGCGGGGGAGGAGTTCCGTGTATGAAGATGAAAGGAGCATGAGGTTGTTTGTTGAACTAATTGAGGGGGAAGAGGAGTGTGGAGTTAAAGGTGAGGGAGCAAAGGAGTTTATGGGGATGTGAGTTTAAGTCAGGTTGCGGGAGATGCTGGTGCGAATGCGGAAGGAAAGAAGTAAAGGACACACAAGGATTCGAGCTAAATTGATAATGGTATAAGGAAGGGGTATTAGACGGTTGGTTTGGAGAATAGAGGGATTAAGGGGTTAAACAATAGACAGTGGCCTATAGGGGGATTGATTCACCATGAAAGTTTAAGGGTGATATCATACTATTTATGAAGGGGCTTAATGAGGACGGGTTGGAATATGACATGGTATTCAAAGAAATTGTTTACTGATTTATGTCGATGATGTAAGATGTTTGGAAATGGTTAAAATGGTAATGGTTATGTGTTTTATTGTTTATTTTTAGTGTCCCCTGACGAAGGGCGCTTGTAGCCCGAAATGCATTGGGTCTTTTTTTAAATAAACGCTGCTTTGAACGAACACCTGCATCTGTCGTGTTTTAACAAGAGGTCCGGATGGGCATAGCTTCAACACAAGAAACTTGAAAAATGGCATAATATCCCGTGTGTGGATCAAGGTATAATGTGGACGAAAAATAAGTGAAAAAAAAGGATGAAGTACATGTTGAATAATAAAAAATTGAGGAAATATGGAGTAGAATACGAAATGTTTGCCAAAGTGGCGCAACTCAGCTGTGCGATCGGTTTGGGGCAAGATGATGCCCCACTTGACGATGTGTTGTTAACCCAGGTGCCGTTTGGGCATGGCACCTAACCGATGCGCACGCATTCTTGGATAACCATTGAATAAGCATGGATTATACATTTAAACAAAGGTGTGCATCCCATCACCTTAATTGTACATTTCTTACGGAAGTACTGCCATAACGGTCTAGTTGCTGGAATGGGTGGGGCACTGGGTTATAAGACGCCAGATAGATCATGGTCTTTTGTACCATGGTAGAGGATACTGGGCTACGACTTCGTCTGTGCCGTACACGGGTAAGTATGCTCCACACAATACGTGTCGGGGCCCCAGATAAGGGTTGCATGGGAACATACAATCTGCTGTTTGTGAAGCAGTATCGATGACTGTACTGTTGTCTCCTGTGGGTACATGATCATGGTGTAGGGTTAAGTAGTAAAGGGTGAGCTAGTGATGGGAGCGTGGGTCATTGCCTTAATGGGGTAGACAAACCTACAGAGGGTGTGTTTAGGTCCATGCGTGGGGGCATGCATTTCCCTGTTTGCGTTTGGATAACTGCAAATCTCTGTGAAACTTGAGTAATGGTTCAGTGAGTGGGGATTCTAATAATGGTTTTCTCCATCTTTTATCCACACACATTGGAAGCCATATCTGATGGCTCATTGAGCCTTGGAACAAGCGCCGTTCGTTGTTAATACGCATCGTGAAATTTACGAAAAGCACGTGTGCATTATATTATGAGGTAGTTATACTTCCCTCCCAGGTCCACTTATTGTATTGCATCTGTCTAAGACACGTGGAGTTCGATGGGGCTGTAAAAACACTGAAGACACCATTGAGACATTGTCTGTACCACTGTGCACCATGATTTAGGTGTGTGCATGTTTCCGATGGCCTGTTAAAATCTTTGACTCAGGTGCAATGTGCATGATAATGAAATTGAGAGGAAGGGGCTGGCACAGAGATTCCTGGTTGCACGTTCAAGTTGTCCTTCATTGTGTGCTACTTTTTTCTTTTTCTTTATGTTTAAGTGATTGCGAAGATTACCCGTGGGCTCGCAGTAAAATGTGTTTTTCGTCTCCAAGACATTTTAGGTTGTCATATTGGAACATTTTGACTGAAGCATACACACAATCTGCAAAGAAGGTACAGTTACTTATATGTAAGTCGCGTTTGCTTGTAGACTTGAGGGAAGCATTACTGCATGTCACACTCCCTTGGGCCCTTAAATTTGTGAGTTAACCGTATTTGACTAAGATTTCTAAACTGCTGTGATCAAGTCAATGTGAGAGTTATGCCTTTTTTTTAAATGTAATAGTGGAACGTTGCTTTTTGAGTCTTAGAAATGTTTGGAGAACCGGTGGATTTACAATATTGGCCAGACACTGAATGGTCTATGTGGCACTCTAGTCTGGCTTTGTGTCTCTTAATTAGAAGTGGAAAGATGAACATTTACATGTCGTAACAGAAGTTACCTACCGGGTGTCTGGTTTCTTTCTCCTCCCTGTGTTTGAGAAATTAATCTCTAAGGATCAATCTGTACTGACTTCAACCATTAGCTCAGAGTGGATCATTACTGTGTTTCCCACTGGCCTTTTTAATTTTTTCTTTTTCATTCTCTCTCTTCTTTTCTCTCTTTCCCTATTGTTTTTTGGTGTTGGCATTTCACTACTCTAGGTGGGAGATTTTATATTTGAATGGCGCTCTTCTTATCTATTGGGCTTTTTGACTCTAACTATTTTCTTTGTTTTATCACTTGCACCGTGGTTTCACAATTAGCTTCACAATTTAGAGTTGAATGATTGATTTTATATTTATATGGTGTCTCTAAGCCAACGTTACAGTGATTTTTATGTTTTTATGTTTTTGTATGATCTGCTAATTGTTCGACAATGTGCCTAGGGGTCTGTGTTATAGACTGAATATAGTGTTCTAATTTTATGTCACTGTTCTATGTTTTGTGATTTTTCATAAAATTGTTTTTTATGTTTGAGGCCCTGAGGAAGCCTTTGTTAGGTGAAACGTGTTGGCTGCATGTTTGGTTTGTAGTGTGGATGAAGAAACTAACTAAAGAAAAGAAAAAACTACCACTTTGATAAGGACCTACAAGTTATGATTTGTTGTGATTGATAGTTTATTCTCAGATGTGTTCGTTGCTTCTTTTTTGTGTTTAAAAAACCTTTTGAATGTACGGTCATTGAGCAGCTGGTGATTTGAGGCGGGCAATGTGGGAGCACTGTTAGAGTGATTATTCCAGGTGGTGCTGCATTGGTTTCCCTGGCTGCTTTTGTTTGTTCAGAATTTACTTGGAATTCCTCCTTAGTGTGGTAGAAAATACCTAGTGATGGTGCTTCTAGGTTGCATTGAAGGGAGAGTGCATTGACTGAACTCACCCCAAGGATGTTTTTAGGACCCAACTCTTTGAGGGCTTTCACTCAAAACAAATAGTCCCTCAGAAAGGTGCCTCACTTCTAGAACTTGAGGAACCACAAAGTTGGGCATTTGGCAATTCTGATTTTCTAGTCATTCATCCAATCGTTTGCAGTCGAGAGGCACCTGGAGAACATGATGCCAATGTTCTATCTCAGCAAATGCATGTACTTGCTGAAGTACACTGAGCAGACCTGGTTATCTAGATTGGATTATAAATAGGATTTAATCTCTTGCCAAGGCCTGCAGTTTATGACACAAGGGCCAGAGACATGCTGGCAGACACTTTCAGTTGTTTTTCCTCAGTATCTGGGGGCTTCTTGTTGCCTTTGACAAGTTTTTTTGTTACATTTGACTTTGGTTGTGGGTCCTTGGGTGCATCTGTTCTGAACCCATAGGAATGCACTCCACTCCCAGATCTGCCTGCAGATGCAAGCCACTTTAAACCTCCCCCATTTCAAATTGACAAACAATGCTGGTGATCTCTTGTGCTGTTAATGTGGAAGTTTCAAGTACTGCACAACTTTCCTTGTGTTGGGAGTGTCATCTTCGGCTGTCTCTGTGTAATTTCAGTATCCACTTTTATGTGCATGTTTACATCACATGTGCTCCTTTCATGTTTGTGTGTTATGGCAAGATTTGATCCTGTATAGTGTTACTTAGTTTAATGGGAATGTTCATTCTGTGAACACTGTGTAATGTTCCATTTTTTCAAGTTCTCTTGAGATAAACATTTTCCAGTGGTGCCAGCATAAGCCTGTGTTGAATGTAGGGAAATCTGCTCCCACACACCCTCCTTGAGCCTCTCGGACAACTCACGCAGAAAACCGAGGTGAAAAATATCCCTGTGATTTACTTTTTACCCATCTATAATTTTAAGTTGTGAATGTCCCCCCAATTCATCTGCCCATGCATTCAGATGATATGCAGAGGAAGAGGAGTAGGGGAGGAGCCATATATAATTTAGACTCCCCCTTGTCCCAAATGTAAAAAGAAAAAATTCCTGACCTCCTGAAACTCACCCCTACCTCTGTCTGTGCCCTCCCTTCACTCTTCTACAGAAGCTTTGCTCACAGATCTCCAGCACTGCTCTGGCAGGCTCTCAGAGCGCCCAACCTGAGCAGCCTTGAACTCCCCTCATGATGTATTAACAGTGGTTAACAAGTCAAGTTCTGTTACCCACCATTGCTGCATCATGGCAGTGAATTGCTGCATTTAGAATCCAGCCATTCATGCTAATGTCTCTCTATGAGAGCCAGCATAACATGTAGAATTTCGGATGTGTAACTGTTAGTTAGGGGATGTTTTTCACCGATGGGTTCTGGGTGACATAAAAAAGAAAACATGTTTGAAACTCAATTACATAAAAAGGGAATAGAAGTCTAATTTCCTTGTCTCTAGAAGACCCCTATTTCCTTCTGACTGAACAACATAATTCCAGTTATCTGTAGATAAGCAATATCAGATCATAAATATTTGCAACATCCAAAATAGGCAAGAAATACCCATAACATTCAGCCTTTGCCATAACTAATTCATACTATGCCAATGTGATGGCTAATTATCTAAATCTTCATCTCTACTTCACGATTGGAAGATCATCTTTTCATATATGGCCATTTGGTGCATATCCCATAACTATGAGTCAAATTGACTTGTGGTACATTGGTTGTCTTCCAATGTCATAAAATCTCAATTTTGGCCACAGCTGGCAAAGTTGAAAACCATCCAATTTTCCGTCTGATTCTCCCCTCAGTATTCCCCAAATTAATGTTCTGTAATAGTTAAGTTCAGGATAGCCCTAAAGAATATGCATAAGAAGCTGGACAAGGCGTTGGTGATAGTTTGCTTTAAATAAGCCTGAACAATGCTATCTATGGGTTCTCTAAGCTTTTTGTCATGACAAATTAGTGTTAGAAATTGGGTTTCTGGATGGCACAGGTATGTACCCTGTCCAAGCAGGAACCACAATCCTAGTCAGGGTAAGTTAATTAACCTGTGCTCACCCTCTGGTAGCTTGGCGCAGAGCAGTCAGGCTTAAATTAAGAAGCAATGTGCAAAGTATTTGTACAACACTTAAAACAGTAAAGCAGTAAAAACACCACACAAAAAGGTACCACATCTTGTTAGAAAAATAGAGCTTAATTTAATGAACTAAACAAGGCCCAAACAACAAAAACGCAATAAGTAGAACTTGAGATAGAATTTTAAAGAACAAACGTCAAAATAAAGCTTAGAAGTAAAAAGCACGTATATGGGTTATCTAATTGCGCTGGACCGGGACAAACTTAAGAGTTCAGACCTATTGCAATGGAGCACAGGCCAGATACAGGTACCCAGTGAGAGCTGCTTAACAAAAGTACCTTAATTCTGGTTGCGTCAACAAAGATACAGGGTGTAGCCAAGCAATGCTTTGGTGTTCTACAGGAGCAGTACTTTATACCCACTTCCAAGGGCTCAGAACTGGATTGGCACCACTTGGCAGGGCAAGACTCACTGATGGCAGAATCCATGTGCTGTAGCAGGGTGGGTGGAGGAGCATGGTCAAGACTGATTTGCAAATGGCTGGGTCCAAACTGGGGTGGTATGATGAGCAAAAAACTATGGTTTAAACCCAGATCTGTGACTGGGGGTGAATGTTTGATTTGTTCAGCATTCTGTCCATCATTTTTTCTTTTTGCTTTAGCACTGGTCAACAGTGGTAAGGTGAGCAGAGTCCAAAAGCCATCAAAACTGATGTCAGCCAAACAGGAGGTCAGAAGGCAAAAAATTCAGGGGAAACCACACCAAGGATGCCAGGTCTAACAATTAGTATATCATCTGGTTAATTCTGTAAGAGGTCTAGCTGAAGTATGTGCTCCCACCACTATTACAATGCAATGGCTGATGGCTGAGAGAAATTATGTTTGATGATGAGCTTACACAGACAAGAGACTACTCCCTCAAATGTCCCTCACCTATTCAGAAATTGTAAGGTACGTGAGGAACCATCCTGTACAAGTAAGGGTCTGATTAATCTAATATCTCTATTGCTTCACACAGTTTATGATATCATAGCGCTTGCTATTGCTAGTTCTCCGTTATCCGATGTGGTTCATTAATGCATAGTTTGCTATTCATGACCTGATCGTTATGACCTTATTGCTAGATGTGCAGCAAAGATTGGATGATGTGATCCAATTTGTCATTCATTTTACATGAAGTAGCAAGCAGTGCTGCCAAAGTGGTGCTGGATTATAAAAGGACCCTCTCAGTAGCTATCCTGAGGGAGAATTCAGATCAGGTGGGGAGCACATACTTTGCATGATCTAGCTGGTATGCCACCCGGTACCTCTCCTGTGTTACTGATGTAGTCCACAAGACTCTTATGATGCATACAATTTATCCATGTTCATTCTGTTTGAACTCTCCCAAAACAGTTTTTTTGAGAGAAGTCTTCAGGAAACATAGAATGTCTGGCAAAACAGTAACGGGAACCACGTAAAAGACTTAAATACATTTCGGTTCAATATTCAATTTTATATTTTGAATCTATCCTCTAATGTAAAAATTGCAAACTGGGATATCTCCGATTGTTAGATAAGAGTTTACGAAAACATGGGGATAACTTGTATGTCATCATTTTGTCCCTCCTTTTGAGTAAAAATCCCAAGTAATAGAAATTGAACTCTTTCCATCAGAAAGGAGCACCATTCAGCAGCATTTTAGTGGGACCTTATGTTAGCGCTAATCCTTTACATTTGTCCCAAATGATTTTATATGCAGAAAAAGTGCAAAAAGTTTAGATTAGCGATGTAACTGTTTGGTTTGAAGACTGGGGTAGCGATAATATGCTAGTATATTGTCCTCATATAAAAGTATTTTTACGGTCACTGTTAGAAATGGGGGTCTCTAGTTGGCAAGGGTTTGCACCTTTGTCCAAGTAGGGACCCTTCCTTCTAGTCAGGATAAGGGAGTTACACTCCTAAAATAACCCCTGCTCACCCCCTTGGTAGCTTGGCACGAGATGTCAGGCTTATCTTAGAGGCAGTGTGTAAAGCATTTGCACATAACCAACAGTAATACAGTGTAAGCACACCAGTTTAGAAAAATATCCTATATTTTTATATATCCAAAACAAGACCAAAAACGATAAAAATCCCTCATACAGTTCTCAGAAATCTTCAGTAATCAAAATAGACTTGAAATACAGTGCCTTGAAGTCGATAGCTCCGTCTGGGGCTATCATAGCATCGTGAACAACAAATCCAAACAGTTCTGGCTGACCGCGGCATTGCGGGCCAGCTACAGTGTCGGAAACACCCGCAAAACAGTACCTTTAGAAATGTAGGGCGTCGGCGACCTCTTGATGAGCCCCGAATGCCGGGCGTCCGCAGGTGTCGGTTCCGGAGGTCGGTTCCGGAGTCATCGGGCCCTTGAAGTTGCACGTGTTGCAGATCGAACTCCTCGCGGTTGAAGTCGGGAGCGCCGGCATCGGCAGGCGTCATGGCTGTGGTGCTCAGTGCAGTGGTGCGGCGTGCAGTGCCCTCATGTCGCGGTGCAGGCAGCAGCTCGATGATGGTCGTCCAGCGGCATCGGTGCGACCAGGGCTGTGGTGCGAAGTGATACAGTGCTTGTCGCGGTGCTGGCAGGTCATGGTGCAAACAGCCACGTCCTCGTTGCTGAAGCGCTGTCATCGGCTGACGAACTGGAGTCAATGGCATCGGCGTTGGTAGGCCAAGGCTGCGGTGTGGGATGAGGACGTTGAGTCGTGTAACTTACGAGCGGTGCCCTCAAACCACGGTGCAAGCAGCGGCATAGATGTCGGCATGGAGCGTTGTCGGCGGGGATACCAAGGTGGCGGCTTGAAGCGGGGTGGTACGAAGTGCGATGCCCACAGGTCGCAGTGCAAGCAGCGGGTCGGTGGTGGCGTCGGTTGGCATCCTTGGTGAGATCAGGGTTGCGGTGCGGCATGCGGGGGTGCCCTCTGCAGTGCCTCCAGGACACGGAGTTGGCAGCGTCATCGTAGACGGCATCAGGTTGCTTTTCCTTCTGTTGCAGCACAAAATACACAGTCCCCAGTGCTGATGGCAGAAGAACTTGAAGTCTTTGCTGTTCCTGAAACTTCTTGAACAGGGGGCAAGCTCTACCTCAAGCCCTTGGAGAAACTCATTAAAGAAGTTGTAGAAAGTTCAGTCCAGTCCTTTCACTGCCCAAGACAGAAACAGCCACTGCAGGCCAACACAGCAAAGCACTCAGCAAAGTGGTAGTTCCTCCTCATAGCTTCCCCAGCTCTTCTTCTTGGCAGTCTTCTTGGTCCAAAAGAGTTCTGAAGTTCTGGGGTCTGTGCCCCAATATTTATACTCCAAATTCCTTTGTCCTCTCAGGGTGTCTGTGCTTAGTCCAAACCAGTTTGGTCTTCTCTAGCCCAGCTTCCCAGCAGGAGGAGGAGACCACATTGTCTACAGCAGACCAGGCCCATTCAGGTGCAAGGAAGTCTCCTCCGACTACTCTAAATGCAGCCCAGGTCTATTCAGCCCGGCAGTCGGACTGCCATTGCACCACTGCACCACTGCGGTGGCTTGGAGGTCTTGAGGCCATAACATGCTTGGCCGCAGTCCCGCCAAGCATATTACGAGTTTCCTCTCCACCACGGTTTTCATGACGGTTTTTCCTCCATGAAAACCGTGGTGGAAATGAAACAAAGGGGGCCCTAGGGGGGCATATGAAGTGCCCCCTGTGTGCATGCACACCAGTACCTGCACAGAATGGACGGCACCAGTACATGCCGTGCAGGTACTGACTTTGACGTTCCCATTGGGATGCCTATTTGATATGCACCCCTGTGGGAGTGCCAAAGAACCACCTGCAATTGACTGAAAAATTCATAATCCAGTGATCGGGGCACCCCAGAGTTTGGCAGTTTGGTGGTGGGGCAGTCCCATTCCCGCACTGCCAAACTCGTAATCAGGCCCTATGCTTGGCAGGACCTCCATGGCAATGGGAACATCATGGTGCAGTCCATGCCATACAGGTACTGGGGTGCATGCACACAGGGGGGCACTCCAAGTGCCCACCTGCTTGCACCACATGACCCTGAGGCAAGAGGGAGCCCTTTAGGACCCCCTTTGTTTCCTCTCCGCCAATGTTGTGCATTGAGGTGGTAGGAGAGCTGTATATTTATGGCTTTTTCCATTATGTTGGCTGGGTAGGCTAGAGGGGAGATCGGGCGGTAGTTTGCTAGTTGTGCAGGGTCTACAAAGGGTTTCTTGAGCAGTGTGTTGACCATTGCATGTTTTCAGGTATACAGTAATGTCTTGGTAGTGATGGAAGTGTTCATGGTGTGGGTGTGAACTTCGTTAATGGGATTGGCTCCCATATTGTAGATGTTGTGGGAGCAGGGGTCAGTGGGTGCCCCAGAGTGGATGGCTCTCAAGATGCTAGCTCTTTCTTCCATGGTGAATGTTTTCTAGGACATCAGGGTTTTACCATAGATCTTTGAAGGGAGGCTGGAGGTGATGATATAGGTGTTTAGTTTAGAGTCAAAGTTGTTGTTTTGGTTTTGTCATTGAAGAAGTTCGAGAGGTTGCCACATAGGGCCTGCAAGATGGTGATGCAGTTGGTAGTGGCGGTTGGTGAGGTGAAGTCTTTGATAATTGAGAAGATTTATTTTCTGTTGATGGAGCTGTTGTCTATTCATTCCGCTTAGGCCTTCTTCTTTGTTTCTTTGATTCGCTGATGGTAGCATCTCAGGGCTGTTTTTGTAAGTCTTTTTGTTGTCTTCCAGGTGGTTCGTTCTCCATTTCCTTTCCAGTTTAATGCAGTGATTTTTTGTTGTGCTGAGTTCCTCTGTGTTCCAGCTGGCTTGCTTCCGTGTTCTTCTCTGCTGTTTGTGTTTACGGGGTGCCAGGGAGTTGGCACATTTTGTGATTCATTTGTCCAGGTTTTTGATGTTGTTGTTTAGATCATTGAGGAGTTTGACTGATTGTGGTGCATGGTGCCTACCTACTTTGAGTCCTGGATTTTGTTCCAGGTGTGTTTAGCTGTATTTGTTGTGGTGAGTGTCATTAGGCAGGGAATGCGATATGGAATTAGATGATGGAGTGGTCAGTCTAAGTGAGCAGTGCGAGTGCTGTTATTTCGATGTTGTAAAATGAGATGAAGACATTGTTGAGGGTGCGTCCGGTGGAGTGTGTTGGTCTGGTAACGTATTGTGATAGTCCCAGGTTCTCTACGCTTTCGAGTATTCCGGTGGTGTTGGAGCTGCTCTTGCCATCATGGTGGAAGTTGAAGTTTCCTAGTAGAATGTAGTTGCTGGAGTCCATGGTGACGGGGCAATGAAGTCAGCTAAGTTGGCGAAAATGGCTCTAGGTCCCAGCCGCTTAGCGTGCATGTTGCTGACACCTGTAGCTTGAAGTGTAGATGCTCCATTTAAAGGGCTGTGGCTTCTGTAGTTGTAGTGCAGTTGTAGGAGTCCTTGAAACTGATTGTGATTCTCCCTACTGGCCTGTGTTAGTGGTCTTGGTGTGCAAGTCTGCATCCTGCAGGGATAGCTGTGGTGATGTTGGGTTCTGACTCGGGGTTCAGCAATGTTTCCGTAATGAAAAGGAGTTCAAGAGCATGTTATGTTATGTTAAAACAACTTATAAAGCGTGCAAATACCCATAGGTGTCTCGGCGCTAAGTGCTCCAGAAGGCATGGCCTAAATGGAAAAAGCCTATTAATTGAAGTGCCATGTTTTTATTTAAATGACAATAAAGTAGGACTGGCTCTGATCTGAGAGGGAAGAGAATTCCACAGCTTAGCCATGGCAACTACAAAACGTCTGTCGCCCCCATTGGTTCTATAGGTTCTTGGGATGACAAGAAGATTAGCACCTGCTGAACGAATGGATCTGATGGGAGTGTATATCTGCAGTGAATTCTACTGATATTCTGGCCCTATATTGTGAATCGCCTTATAGGCAATGCAGAGTGCTTTGAATTTTGTTCTGCTTCTTTTAGCCAACCAGTGAAGTTGTCTAACCACCTTTGAGACCGATTTAAATTTCGGAATGTCGGACAGCATCCTAGCAGCTGCATTCTGCACCAGCTGTGGATTACTAAGAACCATTTCCTGTGCATTAATCAATAAACTGTTACAGTATTCAACTTTGGACATAACCAAAGCGGATATTATCTTTCTCCTGGCATCAATCAGAATGAAAGGGAACAGTTTTTTCACCATTCTTAAAACATAGAAGGATGAGGAGACCACTGCGTTAACATGACATTTAAAAGACAGCTTGTTGTCTAGAATGTCACCCAGGGTCTTGGCTTTAGTTACCGGGATTGGGGGCGATCACAACTTATCCGGCCACCAGCCCGAAGACCACACAGGAGATTGATTTCCAAAGACCATAACCTCTGTCTTAGACGAATTCAATTTGAGGCAGTGTCTTGACATCCAGGCGCTGATGGACAACATTCCATCAAGGAAGTTAGCCGAAACAGTGTCCCTGTTCTTATGAATGGAGAGCACTAATTGGGTGTCATCTGCATATGACCTGAGAGCTAACCCAAAAGATGTAATCACTCGTGCTAAATCGGTGACATAAATGTTAAACAACGTCGGATTAATAGAAGACCCCTGCGGAACTCCACACGGGAGTGAAAAAAACTGGGAAGTCGAATTCGCCCAAGCTGACTAGCCGAGTACGTTTCGATAAAAAAGAAGTCAAGAGGGATTTTGCCTTGTTCCCAATTCCTAGTGCAGAGACACGGTTGATCAGTAGCCCATGATCAACAGTGTCAAATGCTGCTGATAAATCCAGTAGCACAAGTACAGCCGCTCCTCCTTTGTCTAACACAAACCTAATCTCATCAGTAGCTCTGATGAGTGCGGTCTCTGTATTGTGGCCTTTTCCAAAGCCGAATTGTGTTTCATCCAACAGCTTATTTTCATAGATGTATTGGGCCAATTGATCATTCATAATTTTCTCAGTAAGTTTAGCAGGTAACGGAAGACGTGCAATTGGTCGATAATTGTTGTTATCCGCTGGGTCCAAGTTAGTTTTTTTTAGCAGTGGGAGAATAGAGGCTTTTTTCCATTGGGAGGGGTGGATGCCTGAGCTAAACATAGAATTACAAATATTTGCCAGGTTAGTACCTATAAGGTCTGGAATCAGTTTCAGAACAGAAGGAGGACACGGATCAAACGGTGAGCCAGATTTAGCCATGCTCACCAGATCAGTTATCTGTTCAACAGAAACTGGCCCAAATCCCCTAAAGGCGAAGCTATCTAATACCTTGCTGTTCAGATCCAACTGACTCGTAACCTCGACAGGGGCATTAAAATTTGAGTAGATTTGATCCACTTTAGCCTGGAAGCCTAAGGGCTATGGAGTCACAAAAAGCTTGAGTTGCTACATTAGCATTTCTGCTTGATGGCGCCGCCAGTTTACACAACACCCAAAACAGTTGTTTAGTGGAGTCTTGTGCGGTTTCTATTTCCCTTGTGTAGTAGCTGGGTAGGATATCCAAATTTCCATGGTGTGTTTGCTGAGCGAGCAGCGTGCATGAAGATCATGCATGAAAGCTTGTCTCGAGGTATGGGCTTGTAGGTAGGTGCAGGGGTGCTCTATGCGGTATAAGCTTAGTGGGTGTTGTGGTGCAGGTGAACTGACTGTGGGTGCAGGTGACTGCTCCTTCTGTGTGGTGTGACATGGAGTAAATGGATGTTTCGGGTTCAGGGATGGGAGGCGCTCAGTGGATTACTGTGCTTGGGTAGAAGGGCCAGGCTTTGTGGCATTGACTCATGTGTTTATGTGGCAAGCCAGCAGTGTACCCTCTGTGCACGTCAGCTGCACAAACCTCACTGAAGAGTGAAACAAAGCAAAGAGGCACAAAAGAAAGAGGTACCAAAATAAAAGGCAAAAAAGATAGAGCTAGGAAAGAGCAAGAGGGCACACGAAAGAGAGAGCGAGAAAAGAGCAAGATGTCAAAAGTGCTAAATGACAAGAGAGATGGGTGAGAGAGCATGAGCAACCGTAAGAGCAACAACAGAGTAACAGAGAGTGTGAGAGACTTGCGAAATGCAACAGAAGGTTCAGTGTGAGAAAGAGGCAACAGAGGGTGAGAAAGAGTGTGCAAAAAGAGCAGAAGGGAGCAAGAAAGGAAAAGGCAAATGAGACAAACAGGCAACAGACAGCAAGAGGCAACAGAAGGGTGAAAAAGGAGTGTAAAGCAAATGAGCAGGAGGCAACAAGAGAGGCAAAGAAAGGTAGCAGGTAGAAGTCCAGGAGAGGCGAGATCGAGGACAGAAGCACAAGCATGGGAGAACATGTGTGCACTTGAGGAGGCTGGAGCTTTGATGCCCTGGATCCGGGACAGGGAGGGCCTTCACCATTCAGAGGACTGGTCCAGGTAAGTCAGGGCCCTGGGAACCTGCTTTTTCTAACAATCGTCTTTGTGGGTCTGTCTTGTCCATTGTGGCACTCCTTGCATGAGTAATATACCCTGCCCACCCAGTCTCTTTCCAGTTTGGCACTCTCTTCTGGTAATAAATGTGTCTCTTGGATTCACACTATATTAGGGCATTGGTGTCCTAGTGCACTTAGGGCCTTATTACGAGTTTGGTGGTCCTCCTGTCAGCCCGCCACCACCTTGCCAACAGGAGGAACTTCCAAGCCTGTTGTGCACCTGCCTGCTGGATTACGAGCATAATTCAGGACGGGTGCGCGGTGCTGCGATGGTTTCATGGCAGCTGCTGTATAAGGATCACAGGAGAGCCTTAACAGCAGACCGTCACAGTGACAGCGCCTGCAACACGTTCCTGCATGGTGTGGCATGAATGCCACACCGTGCAGGAACACGGGTGCCCCCCGCATGCACCCCCAAGCCCGGAAGCAGCAAGAGGCCCTGTTGGGGTCACCTTAGTTGCCTCTCCGCCATTCTTTTCATGGCTGGCTCCCCGCCATGAAATGGGCGGTGGAGAGCCAACTCGTAATATGCTCGGCAGTACTGGCATCAGCACCGCCAGCATATTGAGGCTGGTTGTAGACAGCTGGCGCAGTGGGAACTTTGGTCTTGGCAGGGATGGGGGTCATGTGGTGGTCCAACTGCCACACTCAGAATACTGCGGACGGATACACAGTGGTGGCGGTGATCGGACCACCACCGCGAGTACGGAAGTCATGAGGACCAGAGTACTTGTAATAAGGCCCTTAGTATTTCCTTTCTCTTAATACAGTGTGACAAACCATCACATTAAGTGAAAGAATAGAAAGTTGTCTATTTTTGAATTTGATGTTGTCAATCTGTTTATGATTCGGAAGCAGAGGCATTTTTATTGTCTTCAAGTGGTATAAACAAGGTATGTGTAAGCAAGAGATAAACCGTTAGAAAAGTGGAGTAGCAAGTAGTTAGAAAGAGGTCCAGAAATCCCAAATATATGATTGAGACATATATGTTAGGGGTTCTTTGCAACAATATTGGGGCAAAAAATATTGCTGGCAAAAAATGGTGTGAAAATTATCATTTTATTTTATTATAATATTGTGTTCCTATACTTATAATGATGAGTACAAAAATATAGAAAAAAAATATCGTGGACAGCAATCTCATACAAAAACATACAAAAATATAAAAGTTGCAATATATATATATGTATATATATGCAGTTTAAAGTAGTAGTTGTTAAATATTATAACATATAAAATAATATAATGTAAATTAAATAAGTTCCACTGATAATTAAAACTATATATAAACATATATTTAGATAAACATGCATACAAATATATATATATATGTGCTTGTTTATATATATATATATATTTATATATATATATATATACAGCAAACTCCTTCTCGCAGCCTCTTCACCTCTGCGCACAAATGGAGTACGGACCACAAATACGTGCAGCTTCAAATTTTATTCAGCTCGTATGTACCAACACTTCATCAGCATGACGCGTTTCGATCCCAAAGGGATATATATTTATAAACTTCTTCACTGAGCACAAGCTATTGAAGTTGTCCGGATCTCCGTGTGTGCGCGAATGCACGTTGGAGTGGTAATTGTGTATATATATATATATCCGGTTCCTTTTCGCCGATTTTGCAGCACTCAATCTGGGTGCGATACCCTGAAGCAGAACCACACTGCTTAATACTTCAACACAATCCTTCTGACCAGAGGGACAAACGGGTCGCACTGCCGTAGTTTTTGCAATTTTTCTTTTCTTTTCTTTACATCCTCATTTGCATGGCTGTATATATGTATATATATATATATATATATGAAACTGGATTCGCCTCGAATATATATAGGGATATATATTTATAAACTTCTTCACTGAGCACAAGCTATTGAAGTTGTCCGGATCTCTGCGTGTGCGCGAATGCACGTTGGAGTGGTAATTGTATATATATATATATACATATATATACATATATATGTATATATATATATATATATTATCTACTGGCGGTCGCCAGTAGATAGTTATAGTTAGGACCTATTTTCCATAGGAAATCCGCGACATTCTATTTGAAATAACTCTTGCGTCGGTTGACGAATCTTCGCGAAATTTTCAAACTTTATGGCCTGCTCCGGTCCGCTCCTACCCTGAAAGTTTCGGGGTGATTCGTCAAGCGGGGGCCGAGAAAAAAGGGGGGTCCCAAAACGTGTTTTCCCCATTCATTTTCCCATAGGAAACTTTAGCCACGGCTACAGCCCGAACTGCTGAACGGAATTACACCAAATTTGGCAAAGAGGTAGTTCTTGGTTCTAAAAGAACCCTTTTTGTTAAATGGTGTAAATCCGTTCAGTAGTTCCTGAGAAAATCAAAAGTAAAGTCACATATATATCTATGGCCGAGTAGGGTCCGCGTACCCTCCCGACCACGAGCTGCATGCTAATTGGCTGTCAACACTCCAAATCAGGAAGTGTTGGCAGCCATTTTGTCCCTCGGTAGAACCGAGGGACAGAAACAAGTGCGCAAAGCGCAAAAAGGGGGCAGGGTAGAAACACCCTGACCCCCTAGGTCTGCTCACAAGGACACCCTGGGCAGAAAAAAGCATTTTTTTTTTTTAAATCGGCGGGATGCGCTTAGGGTGCGCGGATCCCGCCGATAAAAAAAAAAAACACAAGTGCGCAAAGCGCAAAAAGGGGGCAGGGTAGAAACACCCAGACCCCCTAGGTCTGCTCACAAGGACCCCCTGGGCAGAAAAAAGCATTTTTTTTTTTTTAAATCGGCGGGATGCGCTTAGGGTGCGCGGATCCCGCCGATAAAAAAACAAAACACAAGTGCGCAAACGCACAAAGGGGGCAGGGTAGAAACACCCTGACCCCCTAGGTCTGCTCAGGGGGTCCCACGAAGACCCCCTGGGCAGAAAAAAGCATTTTTAAAAAAAAAAAGAAATCGGCGGGATGCGCTTAGGGTGCGCGAAACCCGGCGTAAAAAAAAAATAGGAAGCGCGGTCTCCCGCGCTTCGATGTTATTTTGCCCCCGGGTGGCCCAAGTCCCGGGGGCATGCGGGAGGTGGGTTTATAGTTAATGGGGGCCTCTAAGGCCCCCAAGCCCGGGGACCGCCACCCCCCGGGGATTTCTAATAAAAATGTTGCGGGAGGGCACTCGGCCCTCCCGCAGCCCCGGGGACCACCACCTCCCTGGGGCTTCTATTTTTTTTTTAAAAACAGTTCCTGTGTGGGGGGCTCGAGCTTACCCACACGCCCCGGGACCGCCACCTCCCCAGGGCACTAATAATGTAAATGCGGGGTCCGTAACGGACCCCGAGCCCCGAGGATCACCACCTCCCGGGGCTTTAAAGACATGGGAGGGGGCCGCGTGGCCCCTGCTGGAGCCTGTGGTGGCCCTGGGGACCGCCACCCCCAGGGCCGGCTCCTGCAGTGTCCCGGGGTGCCTACCCCCGGGACACTGTAGTTTGCAATGGCAGGACGGGAGCCTCGCGGCTCCTGTCCTGCCTTTGCAAACTGCTTTGCTTCATTGAAGGGAGAGCAGGGAAACCTGCTCTCGCTGCAATGAAGCAAAGCAGATTGCTTTTCCACACGGGGAGCTGCATGTCAGCAGCTCCCCATGTGGAAAAGCAATGCCGGGACCGTGGGGGGATTGGGGACCCCCACGGTCCCCAACGGAGAGGGCCAGCCCCGGGGGATGGGGTCCCCGGGGCAAGTAGTGGCCCGGGAGGGGGGCCACGTGGCCCCCCTCCCCCCCAAAAAATAATAATAAAAAAAAAAAAAAAAATTAAGGCCTGCCCCGGGGATGGGGTCCCCGGGGCAAAAGGAGGCCTGAGGAGGTGGGCCACACAGCCCCCCTCCTTAAAAAATAATAAAAAGAGTGGCCATGCCCCGGGGGATGGGGTCCCCGGGGCCGGAATCGGCCACGGGAGGGGGGCCACGCGGCCCCCTTCCCGTTTAAAAAAAAAAAAAATGAAAAAAAAGGGGTAAGGCCCTGGGGGATGGGGTCCCCAGGGCCCAAAAAAGGAAAAGGAAGGGGGGCCACACAGCCCCCTTCGAGGAAAAAAAAAAAAAAAAACTTTCGTGCCGCAGGCCCCGCCCCCTTCCTTTACCACTCTGCAAACGCGCCCCTGGCGCGTTTGCAGAGGGGACGAATTCCCCTTGAATACTGGGGGTCCCTGGGGCCAACTAGCCCACCAGGAACCTCCAGTATGCCCAGGGAGCTGCGTTGCAGAGAGGTGTACAGAGGCCACGCCCCTTTTTACACCTCTCTGCAACGCAGCTCTGTGGCGCTTACTGGAGGTACCTGGTGGGATAGTTGGACCCCAGGGACCCTCAGGATTCAAGGGGACTTAATCCCCCTACTTAAAACACGCCATGGGGCGCGTTTGCACAGTGGTGAAGGGAGGGAGCGGGGCTTCAGGTGACATGTGTGCAAACAGGCCCCATGGCGCGTTTTAAGATGGGGAATTAAATACCCTTCAATCCGGAGGGTCCCTGGGGGCCAACTAGCCCACCAGGTACCTCCAGTAAGCGCCACGGAGCTGCGTTGCAGAGTGGTGTAAAAAGGGGCGTGGCCTCTGAACACCTCTCTGCAACGCAGCTCTCTGGCGCATACTGGAGGTATCTAGTGGGCCAGTTGGCCCCTAGGGACCCTCAGGATTGAGGAGGAATTAATTCTCCAACTTAAAAGGCGCCACAGTGCGTGTTTGCAGACATGTCACCTCAGGCCCCACCCCCTTCCTTCACCATTGTGCAAATATTCCTCTAAAATCAGCCGAACTACGAATTCCGATTTACTCACCTGTTATCAGGAGAGACCTCAGTGCTGCATCTTTGAGCCCAGTACTGATCCTGAAAAGTAATTTTAACCGTACTTACCAGTAACTTGAATTTCCCTCCATAGGCTAACATTGACTGGTTTCACTTGGAAATTCTTCTAAGTGTGGAGTTTTGGAACTTTATAATATTCCTCTAAAATCAGCCGAAATACGAATTCCGATTTACTCACCTGTTATCAGGAGAGACCTCAGTGCTGCATCTTTCAGCCCAGAACTGATCCTGAAAAGTAATTTTAACCGTACTTACCAGTAACTTGAATTTCCTTCCTTAGGATATCATTGCCTGCTTTTTGCTGAAAAAGTTTCTAAGTGTCGATTTTTGAAACATACAAATATTCCTCTAAAATCAGCCGAAATACGGATTCCGATTTACTCACCTGTTATCAGGAGAGACCTCAGTGCTGCATCTTTCAGCCCAGTACTGATCCTGAAAAGTAATTTTAACCGTACTTACCAGCAACTTGAATTTCCTTCCATAGGCTAACATTGACTGGTTTCACTTGGAAATTCTTCTAAGTGTGGAGTTTTGGAACTTTATAATATTCCTCTAAAATCAATCGAACTACGAAAACCGATTTACTCACCTGTTATCAGGAGAGAACCCAGTGCTGCATCTTTTAGCCCAGCACTGACCCTGAAAAGTAATTCTAACCGTACTTACCAGTAACTTATATTTCCTTCCATAGGAATCCATTGTCTGGTTTTCAGCAGAAAAGTTTCAAGTGTCGATTTTCACAAACTACAAATATTCCTTAAAAATCGCCTGTATGACTTAAATGCATTCTTTCAACTGTTTACAGGAGATGCACCAGTGCTGGATCCAGGATCCAACACTGAGTAAGAAAAAGTAACGATAACACTACTTACCTGCTAAGTGAATTTCCTCCCATAGGATAACATTGGTGATTCTATGTGAAAAAGTTTCTAAGTGTCCACTTTTAAAATACAATAATATTCCTTAAAAATCACTACTGTAACCAAAACGCTTTTACTCAACTGTTTACAGGAGATGTCCCAGGACTGAATCTAGGATCCAGTCCTGTGGTTAGAAAAGTAATCCATAAAGTAACTAATTGCATTTAACTAGAAATTCACATTGAGCTCAATGTTGCATTGTGTTTGAAATTGTGTTGCCCATTGCAACAACTGTAACTACTCTACTTAAAACTCTATTGCCTATTTGCAAACTATTTAAACTAAAGTAATTCATTCTGAGAAAGTATATTTTGTAATGTAATGTATAATGTAATTACAATGTAATTTAAAAAATAAAATATCTAAAAATAAATAGTTTAAAAAAATGTAGTAAATCAGTATCAAAAAAATAAATATAACAATTAATACATTTAAAAATTGTCATTTACAAAACCCTTGAAATTCACAGAAAAAAACCATAGGTTTCAGACATATTATAGTTAGAAATTAGCATTTAAAAAACCTTTGAAATTCACTGAAAAAACCATAGGTTTCAGGCACGTTATAGTTAGAAATTAGCATTTAAAAAACCTTTGAAATTCACTGAAAAAACAATAGGTTTCAGACACGTTATAGTTAGAAATTAGCATTTAAAAAACCTTTGAAATTCACTGAAAAAACCATAGGTTTTAGGGACAGTTATAGTTAGTTGGACACTTCACTCGTATAAAACCCGTGAAATTCCCCCGTTATAGTTAGTTCAGCTAACTATAACTCGCGCCCCCGCAATGCACTGCTGATGACGTCACATATTACATCACTCATGACATGGTCAGTGACATCACTGATGACATCACTGATGACATCTCAAATGACATCACTGGTGACATCATCCACGTGATAATCTGATGCACCTCCTCACACCCTAATATAACCTTTGATACACCCACTCTAAATTACAGACTGCCATTCGCAAAACCATAGACACTCCAACACCAATAACTACATACCCACTCACTGATTCTTAGGTCTACACACACACATCCACTCACTCACCCGTACAGTCACTCATACTTATGGTCACTCAGTACAGGACTATCATATGCACTCTTACTCCTATATAGACACTCAAACACCGCCACTCATCCATAGAGGTACTCACACACCTAGTCAGTCATGCAAATAATTAAACACACTGCCATTTACTCACCTATACAGTTATACACACACCAGCTCACTTAATCATACAAATACTAGCACATTGTTACGCTCTTATACAATCACTGATACAAACACACACTCATCCATACAGCCACTAACACAATCACTCACTCTCGCTTATAGCTATTTATATACTCCAACACACATATATACTGCCTTTCACATATGTAGTTACTCACACATGTACCACTGGGACATACATTCACTCACTAACACACTCTTACACACACTTACCCACCCATACAGTCTATCACAGTTGCACTCTTGAAACCATCCACCCAGTGAATCACCCACTCACACATCTATGCACAGAGTCGCACACACCCCTCCCACACAAACACTCAGGCACCCATACAGATACTCAGACAACCATTCAATAACTCATATAGACACTCATGTAGCTATTCACAAACACATGCAGCCACTTACACAGCAACAGACAGACGGATACAGACATTCACCCAGTTTAGTCACTAACCCATGCATTCAGTAAGATACGTTAAATCACTCACTTATAGAGTCAGTCACACACCTACTAAATCATCCATACAGACACTTATACACCCACTCAATCTTCAATACGTCTTTTCCTATATATATTAAAAATATTTAAACTTTACAGAAACACACAGTCACTGCATGATGTCATCAGTGATGTCATTTGAGATGTCATCAGTGATGTCATCAGTGATGTCACTGACCATGTCATGAGTGATGTAATATGTGACGTCATCAGCAGTGCATTGCGGGGCGCAAGTTATAGTTAGCTGAACTAACTATAACGGGGGAATTTCACGGGTTTTGTACGAGTGAAATGTCCAACTAACTATAACTGTCCCTAAAACCTATAGTTTTTTCAGTGAATTTCAAAGGTTTTTTAAATGCTAATTTCTAACTATAACGTGTCTGAAACCTATGGTTTTTTCAGTGATATATATATATATATATATACATATATGAAACAGGATTCGCCTCGAGCAGCTCCTCAGCTACTCCCTTCCATACAGAAAAGACGAAGAGCGGACCCAAGGTTCTTAGTGCAATATCGTAGTGCTTTATTGAGTGCCCAGCATGTCCGCTCATCTATATATATATATATATATATATATATATATATATATATATATATATATATATATATATATATATATATATATATATATATATGTGTATACTCACTGGAAAAAAGGTTAAAGTAACGTTATAGTTAGGTGAAATGTTCAGTAACATATTACGTTTTAAACTCTCAAAACCACATAAATTCACCAGTTTTATTTATAGTTATCACAAGCAACTATTACTCATGCCGGAAGGTAACTATAACTCACTCCCCGCCATGCACAGTTTTCTCATCAATAATTTCATTTTAAATATTGATGACTAAGAGGATATCATGAGTGAAGTGATATGTGGGATAATTAGCAGTGCATGGCGAAGGTGCAAGATATAGTTACCTTTAGGCACAAGTCATAGTTACTTGCGATAAACATAACTGGTGAAATTCTATAATTTTTAGAGTTTAAAATGTTGCATTTTTTAAGCGAATTTCTAAGGTTTTTTTTACGTAAAGTAATAATTTATTACCATATATAAATCCAACCCCACCACCTCGTATGGCATTCAACCGTGCACAGCGGGGTATTCGCTGTAGGGGCCTGGCCTGTGGCCAGGCCTTGCCACCGACCCACTTCGTTCAGCCAACTCTACACTGCACATGGCCTTTGGCCATGCGCAGATGGGGTTGGCCACTCCCCACAAGGGCAACCAAACCTGCGCTGTGCAGGACCTTCAGTTGTGTGCGGCGGAGGGTTGGCCACAGGGCCTGGCATGCGGCAAGGCCCTATTCCCAATCCCCTGCATGCAGCCAACCCCATGCTGTGCACGGCCTTTGGCTGAAAATGGCTGGAGGATGGCCACAAGACCAGCCAGTGGCCAGACCCTGCGGCCTACTCCCTGCAGACAGCCAACCTCATACCTTGCACGACCTTCAGTCATCTGTGGTGGGAGATTGATCCTTTGCCACACAGCGTAGGATTGGCCTTTCGGCCACAGGGACCCCATCCCCTGGGGCCAAATACAATTAAACAAGAGAGGGGGTGTGCAACCCCCCCCCAAGCATTCTTGGGCCCCGGGAACCCAATTGTCATGAGTCCCATCTACCACAAGCCAGTCTGCGCACTTATGCACTCTTGGTCATCATGTAATAGGAGCTGAGTTCCTGATGGCCCCCGCACCTGTGGGTTACGTATCTAACATCTGGTGGCAGTGTTAGATACTTGTTATGTTTCATGCATTAGCCTTAATCCCTGGTGGCAGTGGTAGCCCTTGTGTAAATCTAGACTGTGTAAATCTGGAAGTTTAACACAACTGTACACGTCATTGAGAACTGTTAACAGGTTTACAAACTGTCATTCACCAGCCATGCACAAGAAGACACGTGTCAACCTCCGTCTGGCTATGAAGATTTACCAGGCGTGTATCGGCAGCTCAAAACAGCTTTCCGCGCATGCACATGTGACACATGCAAATTGCTGCTTCACCCATGTGCACGAGCGGCTTTCATTAGACCAGCTGTTACTGTACTCCACGTGCGAAAGATGCATCTGCACGGTTAGCAGGTATTTAAACTGGCCTCCGCTTCACCTCCTCTCTTAGCCTCATTGATATCAGCACTTACCTGTCACTCCAGCCTGGCTCAGCGCTTCCTGTGGTTGACTTCCCTGCCATGTCTACACCCAGGCCCCAGCACTTCCTGTGGTCTTTGGCGTTCCACTCTTCAACAACTTCCTGTTAAGAGAGAGAAACAAAAGGCAAACAATAAGGATGGACTAGCACACTGATATAAAGCTCCGGTCGAGTCTCTCATAATTAGAACAACAAGCAAACCAGATAACAGTGTTTTGGCATATTTTTTGGGGATAAAACCACAAGAACACTATTGGTGATGAGAAATACATGGAATCCTCTAGGGAGATAAATGTATCTGCAGCAACAGCACAGAACCTACCATTCAGACATTCATTGATGCACAAACTTGAGTGTATAGACAAGTGTGCTTGTGACTCATGTTTGAACTCTGTCAACTTTGTCATTGATAACGTAGTATTGTGATAAAACAGTTTGGGCACTCCTGAACAGTAGATACGAGCAAAAGAGTTATGAGACAACATATGACGCAATGTTGTCCTATTTGGTTACAACCCCTCCTTCTGGTCTCCTTCCTGGGGGCCAGTAGAAATGGGCTCGCTCCCTATTCCGGCCACAAAACCAAGAAATTTAGGAGATATAATGGACCACAGACTTACCTTTAGAGACCATGTTAACTCGGTTACCTCCTCAACATTCTTTATTCTACGAATGTTCAGAGAAATCTTGTGTTTCATACCGTTAGATGTCCGAAAAACTGTAGTGTCCTCGCTTCTTCAGACTAGACTACTGTAAGTCTGTACATGAACATGCAACAGCAACATCTTCATAGGCTTTAGGTTCTTCAGAATGTGGCTGCCAGACTTTTTTCTGGAACTCCTAATTTCAGTCCTATCAAACTGGTGATCGCGGACCTCAACTGGGTCCCAGTCACAAAGAGAATTAAATTCAAAGCACTTTGTATAACCTATAAGGCTTCCCAAAATTCTGGCCCTGCTTTCCTCAGACAAAAACTGGCCTGGTATCTTCCCAGCAGAACTCTTCGATCTTCCAGTGCAAAGCTCCTGACAGTCCCAAGATTCACAAAAGGTAACTAGGGAGGCCAAAGTTTCATCCTGGGCACCGTCAAGACCTGGAATGATTTACCTCTTTCCATCTATTCCTCCTCTAGTCTCCTGGCATTCAGGAGGGCCTTGAAGACTTGGGGCCAGATGTACGACGGGTTTGCAAACCCGTTTGCGCATGCAAAATCACTGTTGGCCATGTACAATTCCTAAATAGCGAGTCGCAATTTATTTGCGACTCGCTATTTAGGAATTGCGAGTCGCAATTAGGAAGGGGCGTTCCCTTCCTAATTGCGTCCGCAATGCTATGTGTGAATGTTTTGTGACCGCAATTGCGGTCGCAAAACACACGCAAATTAACACCATCTTCAAGAGGGTGGTAATACAGTCGCAATTTGGAAGGGGTCCCCAGGGGACCCCTTCCACTTTGTGACTGTCTCTAAAAATATTTTTTAAAAGGGCAGGCAGTGGTCCCAGGGACCACTGCCTGCCCTTAAAAAATGAAACGATAACGTTTATTTTTTTTTAAAATGCATCCCGTTTTACTTTAAGGAAAACGGGTTGCATTTAAAAAGAAAAAAGCTGCTTTATTAAAAAGCAGTCCCAGACAGTCCCAGACATGGTGGTCTGCTGAGCCCAGCAGGCCACCATCCCTGGGAGGGCTGGCATTCCTAATGGGCTCGTAAATTGCGAGAGGCTCATTAATATTAATGAGCCTCGCAATTTGCGACCCCATTGGGAATCGCAAAACAGTGTAATAACACTGCTGTACATTTCATTTAGCGCCTCGCAATTTGCGACTCGCAAAGAGTCGCAAATTGCGAGGCGCTAAATGAAAGGGTCGTACATCTGGCCCTTGGCTTTTTTCCCATTAGGCGGACCATGATGTGGTACTAGGAGCTAGCGCCGGGATGCCTTCAGGTAGCTGTGCGCTCCATAAAAACCCATTAACATTAACAAAAGAAGCATTCTCAACCATTGATGGCTATAACTGTTGGTATGAACATACCTAATCTGTATCATATATGAAAATCAGTAGCATACATAACTAGTAACATATGTTGATTCAGACTCTCTCTTAATAGTTGATGTCTGCTCATTTACAGGTAGAGTCCAGCTACTCGTGCAAGTAGACCGAGTAACGTCCCAATCCAGAAGCACTGAATTTCAGCAGAGCAAGGCTGCAGGAAGTGTCCGAGGGGGGAGCGTTGTTGTCAGGGAGCCTGAGGTCAAAGCCGTGGTGAAGATTTCTACATTTGTAATTAGTTTCTTTTTGGAAATAAAAAATCTCCTGCGGGACGAGGCAGAGGGACACTTCAGTTAGGCCGGATTCACCTTTAGTGAAGAACTGCTGAACAGGATTTCCTGCTGTTGAGAAGACATAGCGGGAGACGCCACAAAGTCAAACCGACCGGCAATGTACCTCTGGCGTGAGCAGGTTGATCTTGGTCACCTCCTGGTTCTCAGAGCAATTTTTTGACAAAAACTTTTCTAAACCTACAGGGTTGGGATTTGGCCATCTGGGTACCTTTAGCACGACAACCAAGAGTCCAGGAATGGTGGATACTACTTGGGAGTTCAGGACTCACTCAGGCTGGGTGGAGGTGCGGTTTCAAGATGGTGGGAGCCTTTTGTGTACCTATGGCTCTGAACAGGAGGCCAGCATAGTAGCTCCTGGAGTCACTCTGACAGCCCTGGGTGCAGGTGAAGGTTCAGAGCTCAGCAGCAGGACTGGCCTCTGAGGGTTCAAGGCAAGCTCCAGGCAGAAAAGCAGTCCTTTCTGATACAGTAAAGCAGTCTTGCAGAGTGCACAACAGGTTAAAGCAGCAGACAGTTCTCTGAGAGTCCCTCCGCAGGTCCAGGACTGCATCCAAGAGTTGGTGTCTTAGATCCTATTTTGATACCCTGTTGCTTTCCTTCTGAAAGGTGCAAGAAGCTTCTAGACAGTGGATTTGAAATTAATGGAATTTCTTGACTCCTTACCCTAGCTCCAAGCTGGCTTCTGTGTCAATGTGTAGGTGATAGGTCCTCTGTGTTAAGGTAGAGCACTCCTTATTCAGTTGCAATTGGGGCTGTGCTTAGTTCTGCTCCCCTATTCCTGCCAGTAGATGGCCCATTCAGGCACACCGAATTCTTCTATTGTGTGACTGTCTGGGGGAAATTCACAAAGTCTAAGTGGCAGTTACACCTAGTCAAGTGACCCAAGACAGGCTGCAGGTAGAAAAAGGCTAAGGTCAGAAAAATGCCAATTTTCTAAAGGTGGCATGTTCAGAATCGTAATCATAAACCTGATGTTACCATTAAATAGGGTTTTTCAACACAATTCCAAAGACACCAAACTTGACGTAGCTACCAACTGGAAATTACAGCTTATCTCCAATGTTATCCTATGGGAGGGATAGTTTTTTACTACTAGGACATGTAAAACTTAAAAGTACATGTCCAACCATTTAATTAAAGGGCACCCTTCCCTATGGGTTACCTGGGGCCTACCTTATGGGCGAAATATATGTAATAAAAGGGGAGTTTAGGGCTTGGCAAGGGGGTTTTTATGGCCACGTCTACCTAGCAGTTTAAAACTGCAGTCAGGTTGCAATGGTAGAGCTGGGACATGTTTGAAGGTCTACTTAAGTGGGTGGCACAATAATTGCTGCAGTCCTCCTAGCAGCATTTATCTTACAGGCCCTGGGTGTATGGTATACCACTTTACGATGGATTTATAAATAAATTAAATATGGCAATCAGGTGTGAACCAATCAAACCCTATTTAGGGGAGTGAGCACAAGCACTTTAGCTCCTGCTAACAGTGGTAAAGTGCACAGAGTCTTAAAGCCAACAAAAATGAATTTATTAAAAAGTGGAGGGAAAAAGACAAAAGGTTTGGGGGTGACCCTGGAGAGAGGGCCAGGTCCAACACAAATTAACAATAAATTAAACATATTCATTCCATCCTGTACCCCTATATGCCCAACAACCCACTACAACACTATAAATCATTAAGAACATTAAAAAATAACTAAACCACTTAAAGTGACAAACTACAATTTTTGTAAATCAATAAAAATTATACCAACAATACTAACACCTTAAATTAATACATAAAATTAATTGCATTAAAATAATTTAAAAACTATGGCCCTGATTCAGATCTTGGCAGATCTGATCCTGCGTTCACTTTTCTGACAGTTTCACCATTCACCTGCTTGGCAGTACGCCCGCTCTATTTAGATGTTACCAGGTCTAAGGTCTGTCCGAGTGCCGCCATCTCCCTGCCAGAATTTTCCTCCCGCATCAACGGCATCATAGGCAAAAGCGGTTGTCGGAGTCCAGCCAAGATTACCGCCAAGCCAAACGCAATGTGCCTTTCCACCGAGGAAACCGTAGCAGGGACACGTTCAACCTTGAGTTGGCTGAATCGAAGGAAATAAGGTAGAAACGTACCTTTTTTTTCCATTTTCAACTTCCGTTTTCAACTTGGCGCAAACCCGTCGGCCTGACGGTGATGGAGTACTGTTATCCAGCAGAGCAGTCTGCCGTGTCCAAGGAGGTGTGCGCTTACACAACAGTAAACAGTTTGTTGATGGGGACGGCAGTTTAACCAGTCCACATCTAAATACAGCGCATGGGTCTCTGTCAGCTCGATGGAGTACTTGTAACCGCAGTCACAGAGGGGCTACGGGAGTCCCGCCAAGATCTAAATCAAGACCTATATTTTTTATAACATGTATTACTGAAAATGATAATAAAAACAATGATTTTCTTAAATACGATTTTACGATAAAAATAAGATATTCTATACCACATTATTTTTGCCACACGTTTTTTTATCCAGTATATGTGTTCCGATATTATGAATTTGATATTTTTTCTAAACACTGTGTTACATATAGAACAAATACACAGTCAACACAACAGTATTCACTTTAGCCTTCAGAGTCCAATACAAGTAATTCTAAATTTGAAGGGGATGAGCTATGTACAAGGTCTGAAATTTGGATAAATTGAACTACTTTATCTGGATGAGTTGGGAGCAGCAAAGCGAGCTGCCCCACCCTAACAACTGTGTATAGTTTGTGCCAGATCTGTCAATCTTTCATGCAACACAGCAAGACAACTTGGTGCTCTGTGTGAAATGGAGAGGGTAGTAACGTGCCATATTTACCAATATATGGCACATTCCTGCTTTCTGCCTGCGCTTGCGCACACTCTACTGCCTAGTGCCAATGTAGGCACCCTTAAGCCATTGTACAGGGGTTCCTTGTTTTGCAGTCAGGATTGTTTTTGTGCAGGAAGGAACACCTCCTTGCACAAAAAGAATCCTTTGAGACTTTTTCTTCTTTCTAACTATGCTGCACAAAGCAGCACACTTAGAAAGAGTAAATAACGAGGAGAAATAAAGATACTTATGCTTGTTGCTCCTCCCCTGGGAGGGGTAGCATTTTGATGCATTCCCAGGTTTACCAGTCTTGGTAAGTCTGGCAATGCACCAAAATCTATGGGTGGGTGCGTGGGAACACTCACGCTCCACCCATGCAATGCGTTCCCAGGGCAGAGTAGCAGAAGGCAGTGACTTGTGCTGCCTTGCGTAACTCCAATTTTACCAAGCAACGCAGGGCCATGCAAAGTGGCCTTGCGTTGCTTGGTAAATCTGGCTTTAGTATTGCGTTGCCCGTACAACACTTTGTGTGATGCAAGGGCAATGCAGAAATATGATAAATCTGGGCCCTAGTGTCTAGAGAGAAAGAGAAACAAAGTAACCCAATAAAGTTATGTGTCTTAATAAGAAAGGAAAATGGGGATGCAATAGCAAATTACATCATCGTGGTATGCATGAGTGAATCACAACACCTAATTTTTTTACCATTATGGAGATTCAACCCCCTCTCAACCTCAGCTACAATGAAGATGCAATGTCACAGCAGAGCAAACAAAAATAAGGAATAACAAAGAGAAGTATATTCAAGTTTAAGCCTTGCCTTGCTCCTGGCATATTAAATGCAGCTCATATCAGGATAGTCATAATCTGTGAATGTGTTTTCTTTCTGAGTTCTTGATAGCATTGTCTGCAATTTTGCTAATTGGTGTCTATTTGTGCGTGTTGTCATCTGATCTTGGTCTTTCTTCTCTGCACAATGCCCCCAATTGTAGATCTAATGATGTTTAGGGTACAGACTGATGTTGGTGGTATCAATAAAGCAATGAATCTAAATCATTCAAAAATTACTCCAGTGACTGTGTGTCATCAAACTTCATTATATTCTCATTCATTGTCACCAAATTGGTTGCCGGTTCCAAAACCAAAAGGTATTGCCCATTTTTTCAATTGAGGCCTGCAATTTTAAATGTTTAGGTAAAAATAGTCCCTTAAAGCACAAAGCGCCAACTGTGGTTATCTAGATGTGCCAGACTAGGACAAAGTCACAAGTTCATGCCTACTGCGATGGAGCACGGGCCAGATACAGGGAGCAAGTTAGGCCCACCGAACAAAGTACCTTGAATCCTGGTTGCGGAACATTGCAAGGTACCGCATCAAGGATGCATCGGACAGTGGTAGTTCCGAGGAACTGCAGGGCTGCAATGCGAGGTCCTTCATTTAGATGCGTTGAGTAGCGGTGGTTCCGATGAGCTGCAGGATGATGTATTGAGCTGCATTGGATCTGTGGGTACCACAACTATGCTAGCAAAACGCCTTTAGGCCCACTTCCAAGGGTCTAGGCACCACTTAGGGGGAAGGACTCACAGCAGGCAGAGGCCAGGTACCGGGTTCAAGGTGGTTGGATCCTTTCCTTTGTGTGTGTGCATTAAAAACTGACATTTTAAGACTTGTGGCTTAAATCCAATGTTAAATTAAAGAGGGTTTTAAATTGCAATTCTTTAGAGACCAAACTTAACTTTCCTACCTGTTACTAATTGAAAGTTATCACTTATTAAATGTAATAAGGTAACCCAATGTTATTTTATGGGACAAGCAGGCCTTGCAGTATTGAAAAAACAAAATTAAGAATTTTTACTACCAGAAGATGTAAAAGTTAAAACCTACCTTAGGGGTGACTGATATGTATTAACCCCTTCGATGCTTATGACGAGCTGGGCTCGTCATGGCACACAGTGGTCGTGTGCTCATGACGAGTCCAGCTCGTCATAAGACCACCCACGGGGGAAGCGCTGGCGCTCCCCCTGTGGGAATCCGATCATCGGGTTTTTTTGGGGGAAGGCAGGGGAAGGGCTTCCCCTGCCTCCCCCCGCCCCCCTCTCAATGACGTCAGCGCGCGAGGCGCGCTGACGTCATTGGGGGTTTCCCTTTGTTCCCCGACGCGCTGGAAGCCATTTGCTTCCAGCGCGTCGGGGAATAAGGTTAGTTTTGGCTCCGGGGAGGGGGGATTTCAAACAGAAGAGGCATCGTTCCTTTCCCTCGATGCCTCTTTTGTGCATTCCTGCTGCACGATCATGCGATCGTGCAGCAGGAATGCCCACTAGACACCAGGGAATTTTTAAAAAAAATGAAAATACTGTTTTGGGGAGCGGCCCCTTGGGCAAGGGTCGCTCCCATTTTGGGGGCCATATGTTTTTGGTGCTCTGCCCCCCTGGGGGGGGCAGTTTTTTTTATATAGCGCAAGGCTTTACCCGAAGGTGTCAGAGCGCAAAATACAAAATACAAATAGAGGTATACTACTGCAATAAGTGGCAGTCACTCAGAACACACTGGGAAGGCACTTCTATAGGCATGGAGTACAGAATTTCCTATAGTGGAAGAACTTCCTTGAGGGAGTAGAGAGGGCGTGAATTAAACAGGAGACTTAAAATGAAGGGTACACAAATCCAGCACAGCACGCAAGGGTGAGGAATGCACAGGAAAAAGTACAAATTTACAATGAAGAGTGAACTTCCTAGAGGGGGCTGAGAGTGAAAGTATTAGTTCTGAAAGTGTCTTTGGAAGAGAAGAGATTTGAGGTCAGCTTTGAAGATCCGGGTAGAGGAGGTGGCACGGAGCAATGGGGGAAGCGAGTTCCAGATTCTCACCGCATTGCCTGAGAAGGATTGCGCCATCGATCTTTCCCTTTTGAAGACGGGGGGGCTCAAGCAGAAGCTTTTCCGCATTGCGAGAAGGGCGAGAGCCACCGGACAATTTCAATTTATTCGCCAGGTAACGAGGGGAGGACATGTGTAAGGCTTTGTGTGTGATGCAGGCAGTTTTGTAAATAGATCTTGCCTCGATCGGAAGCCATCGAAAAGAGGACAGGATAGGAGTGACGTGGTCGCTTCGTTTAGACCCTGAAATGAAGCGAGCTGCTGAATGGAGGATGGATTTGAGAGGGGAGAGGTGGGATTTGGGTAGGCCCGTCAGAAGAGAATTGCAATAATCCAGTCTTGAGAGAACCAGAGATTGTACCAAGGTTTTTAAGTCTTTCTCCGGGAAGAACCAACGGATCCCCCATAGAAGGCGCAACTGGTAACGTGCGTTCTTAGCAATAGAGTTGATGTGGGAGATTAGGTTGAGTCTTTTGTCAAGAATGACACCTAGGGATTTAGCCCTGTCGACAATGATGGGTTTGTTGTTGAGTAGGTTCAGCTGATCCATCCAAGATTGAACAGGAGGAGGTGAGAGAGAGGTAGAGAGGAGGAGGAATTCAGTTTTGGCGGGATTCAGAATGAGTTGGTGAGCTAACATCCAGTTGTGAATAGAGTTGAGAGTAGAGTTGAGTAGTGAGAGATCGTGTGCGGAAGATAAAGGTATCTTCCCACTAGTCCACCAGGCATTTATTTGTGGAGAGTGACCCCTTGGGTGGCAGAATAGCAGTATGTTTTTAGGCCCATCTGCCCCCAAGGAGGGCAGAAGCCACTAGACACCAGGTTTTTTTTAATTTTTATGTTGGGGAGTGGCCAAAAGGGCAAGGGTTGCTCCCCTTTTACGGGGGTGAATATTTTATTTATACTCTTTGGCCCACCTACCCCTTAGCTTGGCTGGTGGATTGTGGGTGGACTGGTGCATTATTTGCATATGTGATTGTAATGTTTTTTTTTCTCCTTTTTATTCTAGTGTAAAGCTTTTGATTCCTGTTTGCGGTTTCGGCAGTGGTTGTTCTGCAGTTTTGCGTGATTGCATTTATTTGGTAAGAAAAATATTTTTGTTGTGTGTACTCCAAATGAGTATTATTGTCATGCATGAATGAATTTTTTTGTAAGTGGTGTCATAATGGCAGCATATTTGTTAGTGTTCAGAGCATGACATTCTTTGCGATGTTTTGCATTGTCTTATGTGTAATTTTTTTTTCTTCTTTTTTAGTGGGATATTGTTGATCCTTACTGTGTCTGTGCAGAGTAGGTGGTGGTGAGTCTAGCTGCTTCTGTCACGTGAGTGGTATAGTGTTGGAGTATATAGGTCTTTGTGATAAAGATACATTTTGTTTATTTCTTTTTTTTACAAAGGGTTTGTTGTTGTTGACTTGTTTGACAAGTAACCTTTATTAGTAAGCATTATGGCTAGCCGTAGAATGACTGCTCAGCAGGTGGTTGGTTTGCTTCTTGAATCTTCCTCTGAGCAGGATTATGAGACTGACAGTGCGTCTGAGGGAGAGGAGGGAGGGGAAGATTCAGGCAGTGAGTTTTCTCTCCACATGGAATCATCGGATGATGAAGGTACTCTCAGTGCAGATGAAGTGCCTGTTTTAGAGGAGGATACTACTGTGCTGATGGTGCAAGAGGCATCTGGATTGCAGCCTGGGGCTGCTAGGCTTCCTACTGGAAGTGCTGGACTCTTGGTTGATCCAAACATGGTGCAGCCGGTGTTGCCTGCCTTTAGTGGTTATGCAGGGTGTAGAGTGGATTGTGAACATTATTTGCCTATACAGTATTTTCAGTTGTTTATGGATGATGTATTTTTGGGTGAGATTGTTGAGCAGACTAATTTGTATGCTGAACAGTTTTTGAGGGACAACAGTGCCAGACTTAGGCCCCATTCTAGAGCTACCCGGTGGAGTCCCACAAATCTGGAAGAGATGAAGAAGTTTTTGGGTTTTACTTTTTTGATGGGTTTGATAAGGAAGTCGTCCATGGGTTAATATTGGTCTACCAGTCCCTTGATGGCAACGGCCATATTTCCTGCAGTTATGACTCGTGATCGGTATTTACTTTTGCTTCGGATGCTGCATTTTGTTGATAAATGTTTGGCGTTGCCACGAGATCACCCTGAATGTGACCGTCTTTTTAAGATTCGGCCTGTTCTTGATTACTTTGTAGATCGATTTTCAGAGATCTATACTCCACGGAAAGAAATATCTATTGATGAGTCTTTGGTCCTGTTCAAGGGCCGTTTGGTTTTTAGGCAGTACATTCCTAGCAAGAGGGCACGCTATGGAATTAAGCTGTATATGTTGTCTGAGAGTAGGACAGGATATGTTTTTAATTTGCGTGTGTACACTGGTAGGGATTCCACTATTGACCCCCCTGGTTGTCCGTCCACTTTTGGAGTTTCAGAGAAAATTGTGTGGGATCTTGCTAGAGGACTGTTTAACAGAGGCCACCATTTGTACCTTGATAACTTCTACACTGCTGTGCAATTGTTTAAGGAATTGTTCAAAGTGGACACTTTTGCTTGTGGCACAATCCGCTCTAACCGTAAAGGTTATCCAAAAGAGCTTGTTTGCAAAAAACTTCAGAGGGGACACTGCAGTTACTTGCGTAGTGATGAACTTCTAGCTGTGAAATTTGTGGACAGGAGGGATGTGTACATGCTGACTACCATCCATGATGAGAGTACTTCACCTGTGGCTGTTTGGGGTCAGATTGCTGAAGTGCGCAAACCTGTGTGCATTTTAGACTACAATAAGCACATGGGTGGTGTTGATAGAGTAGATCAGAGGTTGGAACCTTACACTGCTATTCGTAAGGCTTACATTTGGTATAAGAAGTTGGCCATCCATCTCTTCAATTTAGCAACTTTCAATGCTTTTGTTGTGTTCAAGGAGTGTTCTCCTGCGTCAAAGTTGACTTTTGTTCAGTTTCAGCAGTCTGTCATAGGCAGCCTTGTTGTTGTGGAACAGGCAAGTGTTCCTAGAGTTGGAGTGGTGGAGGATGTGGCTCGATTGAAAGATTGCCACTTTCCTGATCACATTCCTCCTACACCCTCAAAAGACTTTCCCACTAGGAGATGTAGAGTCTGTTGGCGAAGAGGTACGCGGAAGGAGACTCGTATGTACTGCCCTGAGTGTCCTTCTAACCCTGGGCTGTGTGTGCCTGCTTGTTATAGAGCGTACCACAAGCAAAAGAATTATTGGGAGCTACCATGAGTGGTAAAGTGAACTGCCTGGTCTGTAATGTTTAAGAATTGTTGTTCTGTTTCAAGGTTGGCATTAGTGCAATGTATTTAGTTTCTGATTTTGTGTTAGTAGATTTGTATCTATTTGCAATTTGTTTGTGTTTTCTTTTTTGTATAAAAAAATCCTAAATGTGATGGTGGTGTGTGTAGGCTGGTGCTTGGCCGGCGGTGTGCGTGGAGTGGCGCTTGGCTGGCGGTGTGCGTGGAGTGGCGCTTGGCTGGCGGTGTGCGTGGAGTGGCGCTTGGCTGGCGGTGTGCGTGGAGTGGCACTTGGCTGCCGTTGTGCATGCAGTGGCGCTTGGCTGGCGGTATGCGTGGAGTGGCACTTGGCTGGCGGTGTGCGTGGAGTGGCGCTTGGCTGGCGGTGTGCATGGAGTGGCGCTTGGCTGGCGGTGTGCGTGGAGTGGCGCTTGGCTGGTGGTGGGCGTGGAGTGGCTCTTGGCTGGCGGTATGCGTGGAGTGGCGCTTGGCTGGCGGTGTGCGTGGAGTGGTGCTATGCTGGCGGTGTGCGTGGAGTGGCGCTTGGCTGGCGGTGTGCATGGAGTGGCGCTTGGCTGGCGGTGTGCGTGGAGTGGCGCTTGGCTGGCGGTGTGCGTGGAGTGGCGCTTGGCTGGCGGTGTGCGTGGACTGGTGCTCGGCTGGCGGTGTGTGAGTAGTGACTTGCTGCTGGTCACTACACACACTGCTAGCCGAGCGACACTCCACGCAATCCATCAGCTTGTGTGGTTGCTGTGTTAGGAATGTGGGCGTGTGAAAGTGATGGGCCCTTGAAGGGCGCTGTCTGCTGGTGTGAGTGTTGTAATGTGATGTGCCCGCGGCTGGTGGTGTGAATGGTTTTGTATGTGTCACACGTATGAAAGGTGTATGAATGGCCTGTAAAGAGGTTGGTGCCTTGTCGTGGCTTTACAGCTCACGAGCTGTGAGTCAATGGTTCAGTTTCTCGTCCTTTCAATTATTAACAGTGCATTTCATTTTTGTGAAATCACTTGTTAATACAATTGTTTATACTGAACCATCACTCACCCTCGTGCCAAATCCAACCAGTATGTGTGTGTGCTTGAGGATTAGATGGCTGTGCAGTAATATATATTTTTTGTCTTTCTCAAGCAGGGTGTACCTTGTCCCTTTTTGTGAATTTTGTAATGTGTTTGTTTCGTGCCTGGTGGTGTGAATGGTCTTGTGTGTATCACGTATGAAAGATGTGTGAATGGCCTGTAAAGCGGTTGGGGCCTTGACGTGGCTTTACAGTTCATGAGCTGCGAGTCACTGGTTCAGTTTTTTGTCCTTTCAATTATTGACAGTGCATTTCATTTTTGTGAAATCTCTTGTTAATAAAATTGTATATACTGAACCATCACTTGCCCTCGTGCCAAATCCAACCAGTATGTGTGTGTGCTTGAGGAATAGATGGCTGTGCAGTAATCTTTGTCTTTTTAGTCTGTCTGCCAAGGTGTACATTCCGTCTAAGAATAACCTACCAACTGTAGATATTGTCGTAAACGAAACACCCATGGGAGTACATGGTGATATCTCTCTTGTGGATCCCAACAAGTTATGGTACCCACAATGTCCTGCAAACCTCAGAATGTCTGTCACATTTTCCTTGCAATATTGTGCCAAAATTTTCACGCTGCAGAAATAAACAACACATTATCTCAAAATGACCTGGTTTTGCAAGGGGGGTCACCTTGGTTTTTGGCCCGGGGCTCGGCGGCCACCTAGGGAAACCTACCAAACCCACACATTTCTGAAAAGTAGACACCCGGGGGATTCCAAGGAGGTATGGCTTGCGTGGATCCCCCAACGTTTTCTTACCTAGAATCCCCTGCAAACCTGACATTTTGCTGAAAAAATCCCTTTTTTCACACATTTTTGTGTGGTAAAGTTGTGGCATCACAGGGCTGACACAAATTTCCTACCACCCAGCGTCCCCCCAGGTCTCCCGATAAAAATGGTGCCTCACTCGGGTGGGAGGCCCAAGTACCCGCGACAGGCAAGGGCCCACAACGTATTGAGGCGACCTCAAAATGGCCTATCACAAAACGACCTGGTTTTGCAAGGGGGGTCCCATGACGTTTTGGCCCGGGGTTCGGCGGCCACCTAGGGAAACCTACCAAACCCACACATTTCTGAAAAGTAGACACCAGGGGGATTCCAGGGAGGTATGGCTTGCATGGATCTCCCAATGTTTTCTTACCCAGAATCCCCTGCAAACCTGACATTTTGCTGAAAAAATCCCTTTTTTCACACATTTTTGTGTGGTAAAGTTGTGGCATCACCGGGCTGACACAAATTTCCTACCACCCAGCGTCCCCCCAGGTCTCCCAATAAAAATGGTGCCTCACTCGGGTGGGAGGCCCAAGTACCCGCGACAGGCAAGGGCCCACAACGTATTGAGGCGACCTCAAAATGGCCTATCACAAAACGACCTGGTTTTGCAAGGGGAGTCCCATGACGTTTTGGCCCGGGGCTCGGCGGCCACCTAGGAAAACCTACCAAACCCACACATTTCTGAAAAGTAGACACCCGGGGGATTCCAGGGAGGTATGGCTTGCGTGGATCCCCCAACGTTTTCTTACCCAGAATCCCCTGTAAACCTGACATTTTGCTGAAAAAATCCCTTTTTTCACAGATTTTTGTGTGGTAAAGTTGTGGCATCACCGGGCTGACACAAATTTCCTACCACACAGCGTTCCCCCAGGTCTCCCGATAAAAATGGTGCCTCACTCGGGTGGGAGGCCCAAGTACCCCCAACAGGCAAGGTCCCACCACATTTTGTGATAGGCAATTTTAATGTCGCCTCAATACGTTGTGGGCCCTTGCCTGTCGCGGGTACTTGGGCCTCCCACCCGAGTGAGGCACCATTTTTATCGGGAGACCTGGGAGACGCTGGGTGGTAGGAAATTTGTGTCAGCCCGGTGATGCCACAACTTTACCACACAAAATGTGTGAAAAAAGGGATTTTTTCAGCAAAGTGTCAGGTTTGCAGGGGATTCTGGGTAAGAAAACGTTGGGGGATCCACGCAAGCCATACCTCCCTGGAATCCCCGTGTGTCTACTTTTCAGAAATGTGTGGGTTTGATAGGTTTCCTAGGTGGCCGCCGAGCCCCGGGCCAAAACATCATCGGACCCCCTTGCAAAACCAGGTCGTTCTGTGATAGGCCATTTTGAGGTTGCCTCAATACGTTGTGGGCCCTTGCCTGTCGCGGTACTTGGGCCTCCCACCCAAGTGAGGCACCATTTTTATCGGGAGACCTGGTGGGATGCTGGGTGGTAGGAAATTTGTGTCAGCCCGGTGATGCCACAACTTTACCACACAAAAATGTGTGAAAAAAGGGATTTTTTCAGCAAAGTGTCAGGTTTGCAGGGGATTCTGGGTAAGAAACGTTGGGGGATCCACGCAAGCCATACCTCCCTGGAATCCCCTGGGTGTCTACTTTTCAGAAAAGTGTGGGTTTGGTAGGTTTCCCTAGGTGCCGGCAGAGCTAGGGTTCAAAAACTACAGCTAGGCACTCTGCAAAAAAGGGTCATTTTTCACTGTGAAAATGTGGTGCATCCACGTTGCGTTTTGCGCTGCTTCCTGTCGCGGGCACTAGGCCTACCCACACAAGTGAGGTACCATTTTTTTGGGAAGACCTTGGGGAACGCGGGGTGGGTGGAATTTGGTGGATCCACGCAGATTCCAGAACTTTCCACCACAGAAAAGTGAGGAAAATGTGTTTTTTTTGCCAATTTTTAAGGTTTGCAAGGAATTCTGGGTAACAGAACCTGGTGAGAACCAGTCAAGTCACCCCATCCTGGATTCCCCTGGGTGTCTACTTTTCAAAAATGTATAGGTTTGCTAGGTTTCCCTAAGTGCCGGCAGAGCTAGGGTTAAAAAACTACAGCTAGGCACTTTGCAAAAAAAGGGTCATTTTTCACTGTGAAAATGTGGTGCGTCCACGTTGCGTTTTGCGCTGCTTCCTGTCGCGGGCACTAGGCTTACCCACACAAGTGAGGTACCATTTTTTTCGGAAGACCTTGGGGAACGTGGGGTGGGTGGAACTTTGTGGATCCACGAAGATTCCAGAACTTTCTACCACACAAAAGTGAGGAAAATTTGTTTTTTTTGCCAATCTTTTAGGTTTGCAAGGGATTCTGGGTAACAGAACCTGGTGAGAGCCAGTCAAGCCACCCCATACTTGATTCCCCTGGGTGTCTACTTTTCAAAAATGTATAGGTTTGCTAGGTTTCCCAAAGTGCCGACAGAGCTAGGGTTGAAAAACTACAGCTAGGCACTTTGCAAAAAAAGGGTCATTTTTCACTGTGAAAATTTGGTGCGTCCACGTTGCGTTTTGCGCTACTTCCTGTCGCGGGCACTAGGCCTACCCACACAAGTGAGGTACCATTTTTTTCAGAAGACCTTGGGGAACGCGGGGTGGGTGGAATTTTGTGGATCCACGCAGATTCCAGAACTTTCTACCACAGAAAAGTGAGGAAAATGTGTTTTTTATGCCAATTTTTTAGGTTTGCAAGGGATTCTGGGTAACAGAACCTGGTGAGAGCCAGTCAAGTCACCCCATCCTGGATTCCCCTGGGTGTCTACTTTTCAAAAATGTATAGGTTTGCTAGGTTTCCCAAAGTGCCGGCAGAGCTACGGTTCAAAAACGACAGCTAGGCACTTTGCAAAAAAAGGGTCATTTTTCACTGTGAAAATGTGGTGCGTCCACGTTGCGTTTTGCGCTGCTTCCTGTCGCGGGCACTAGGCCTACCCACACAAGTGAGGTACCATTTTTTTGGGAAGACCTTTGGGAACGCGGGGTGGGTGGAATTTTGTGGATCCACGCAGATTCCAGAACTTTCCACCACAGAAAAGTGAGGAAAATTTGTTTTTTTTGCCAATTTTTAAGGTTTGCAAGGGATTCTGGGTAACAGAAACTGGTGAGAGCCAGTCAAATCACCCCATCCTGGATTCCACTGGGTGTCTACTTTTCAAAAATGTATAGGTTTGCTAGGTTTCCCAAAGTGCCGGCAGAGCTAGGGTTAAAAAACTACAGCTAGCCACTTTGCAAAAAAAGGGTCATTTTTCACTGTGAAAATGTGGTGCGTCCACGTTGCGTTTTGCGCTGCTTCCTGTCGCGGGCACTAGGCCTACCCACACAAGTGAGGTACCATTTTTTTTGGAAGACCTTGGGGAACGCGGGGTGGGTGGAATTTTGTGGATCCACGCAGATTCCAGAACTTTCCACCACAGAAAAGTGAGGAAAATGTGTTTTTTTTGCCAATTTTTTAGGTTTGCAAGGGATTCTGGGTAACAGAACCTAGTGAGAGCCAGTCAAGTCACCCCATCCTGGATTCCACTGGGTGTCTACTTTTCAAAAATGTATAGGTTTGCTAGGTTTCCCAAAGTGCCGGCAGAGCTAGGGTTCAAAAACGACAGCTTGGCACTTTGCAAAAAAAGGGTCATTTTTCACTGTGAAAATGTGGTGCGTCCACGTTGCGTTTTGCGCTGCTTCCTGTCGCGGGCACTAAGCCTACCCACACAAGTGAGGTACCATTGTTTTTGGAAGACCTTGGGGAACACGGGGTGGGTGGAATTTTGTGGATCCACGCAGATTACAGAACTTTCTACCACAGAAAAGTGAGGAAAATGGTTTTTTTTGGCCAATTTTTTAGGTTTGCAAGGGATTCTGGGTAACAGAACCTGGTGAGAGCCAGTCAAGTCACCCCATACTGGATTCCCATGGGTGTCTACTTTTCAAAAATGTATAGGTTTGCTAGGTTTCCTAAAGTGCCGGCAGAGCTAGGGTTCAAAAACGACAGCTAGGCACTTTGCAAAAAAAGGGTCATTTTTCACTGTGAAAATGTGGTGTGTCCACATTGCGTTTTGCGCTGCTTCCTGTCGCGGGCACTAGGCCTACCCACACAAGTGAGGTACCATTTTTTTGGGAAGACCTTGGGAAACGCGGGGTGGGTGGAATTTTGTAGATCCACGCAGATTCCAGAACTTTCCACCACAGAAAAGTGAGGAAAATGTGTTTTGTTTGCCAATTTTTAAGGTTTGCAAGGGATTCTGGGTAACAGAACCTGGTAAGAGCCAGTCAAGTCACCCCATCCTGGATTCCCCTGGGTGTCTACTTTTCAAAAATGTATAGGTTTGATAGGTTTCCCAAAGTGCCGGCAGAGCTAGGGTTCAAAAGCTACAGCTAGGCACTTTGCAAAAAAAGGGTCATTTTTCACTGTGAAAATGTGGTATGTCCACGTTGCGTTTTGCGCTGCTTCCTGTCACGGGCACTATGCCTACCCACACAAGTGAGGTACCATTGTTTTTGGAAGACCTTGGGGAACGCGGGGTGGGTAGAATTTTGTGGATCCACGCAGATTCCAGAACTTTCTACCACAGAAAAGTGAGGAAAATGTGGTTTTTTTGCCACTTTTTTAGGTTTGCAAGGGATTCTGGGTAACAGAACCTGGTGAGAGCCAGTCAAGTCACCCATCCTGGATTCCCCTGGGTGTCTACTTTTCAAAAATGTATAGGTTTGCTAGGTTTCCCAAAGTGCCGGCAGAGCTAGGGTTCAAAAACGACAGCTAGGCACTTTGCAAAAAAAGGGTCATTTTTCACTGTGAAAATGTGGTGCGTCCACGTTGCGTTTTGCGCTGCTTCCTGTCGCGGGCACTAGGCCTACCCACACAAGTGAGGTACCATTTTTTTAGGAAGGCCTTGGGGAACGCGGGGTGGGTGGAATTTTGTGGATCCACGCAGATTCCAGAACTTTCCACCACAGAAAAGTGAGGAAAATGTGTGTTTTTTGCCAATTTTTTAGGTTTGCAAGGGATTCTGGGTAACAGAACCTGGTGAGAGCCAGTCAAGTCACCCCATCCTGGATTCCCCTGGGTGTTTACTTTTCAAAAATGTATAGGTTTGCTAGGTTTCCCAAAGTGCCGGCTGAGCTAGGGTTCAAAAACTACAGCTAGGCACTTTGCAAAAAAAGGGTCATTTTTCACTGTGAAAATGTGGTGTGTCAACTTTGCGTTTTGCGCTGCTTCCTGTCGCGGGCACTAGGCCTACCCACACAAGTGAGGTACCATTTTTTTCGGAAGACCTTAGGGAACGCGGGGTGGGTGGAATTTTGTGGATCCACGCAGATTCCAGAACTTTCCACCACAGAAAAGTGAGGAAAATGTGTTTTTTTTGCCAATGTTTTAGGTTTGCAAGGGATTCTGGGTAACAGAACCTGGTGAGAGCCAGTCAAGTCACCCCATCCTGGATTCCCCTGGGAGTCTACTTTTAAAAAATGTATAGGTTTGCTAGGTTTCCCAAAGTGCCGGCAGAGCTAGGGTTCAAAAACGACAGCTAGGCACCTTGCAAAAAAGGGTCATTTTTCACTGTGAAAATGTGGTGCGTCCATGTTGTGTTTTGCGCTGCTTCCTGTCGCGGGCACTAGGCCTACCAACACAAGTGAGGTACCATTTTTTTGGTAAGACCTTGGGAAACGCGGGGTGGGTGGAATTTTGTGGATCCACGCAGAATCCAGAACTTTCCACCACAGAAAAGTGAGGAAAATGTGTTTTTTTTGCCAATTCTTTAGGTTTGTAAGGAATTCTGGGTAACAGAACCTGGTGAGAGCCAGTCAAGTCACCCCATCCTGGATTCCCCTGGGTGTCTACTTTTCAAAAATGTATAGGTTTGCTAGGTTTCCCAAAGTGCCGGCAGAGCTAGGGTTCAAAAACGACAGCTAGGCACTTTGCCAAAAAAGGGTCATTTTTCACTGTGAAAATGTGGTGTGTCCACGTTGCGTTTTGCGCTGCTTCCTGTCGCGGGCACTAGGCCTACCCACACAAGTGAGGTACCATGTTTTTGGGAAGACCTTGGGGAACGCGGGGTGGGTGGAATTTTGTGGATAACGCAGATTCCAGAACTTTCCACCACAGAAAAGTGAGGAAAATGTGGTTTTTTTGCCAATTTTTAAGGTTTGCAAGGGATTCTGGGTAACAGAACCTGGTGAGAGCCAGTCAAGTCACCCCATCCTGGATTCCACTGGGTGTCTACATTTCAAAAATGTATAGGTTTGCTAGGTTTCCCAAAGTGCCGGCAGAGCTAGGGTTCAAAAACTACAGCTAGGCACTTTGCAAAAAAAGGGTCATTTTTCACTGTGAAAATGTGGTGTGTCAACTTTGCGTTTTGCGCTGCTTCCTGTCGCAGGAACTAGGCCTACCCACACAAGTGAGGTACCATTTTTTTTGGAAGACCTTGGGGAACGCGGGGTGGGTGGAATTTTGTGGATCCACGCAGATTACAGAACTTTCTACCACAGAAAAGTGAGGAAAATGTGGGTTTTTTTTCCAATTGTTTAGGTTTGCAGGGGATTCTGGGTAACAGAACCTGGTGAGAGCCAGTCAAGTCACCCCATCCTGGATTCCCCTGGGTGTCTACTTTTCAAAAATGTATAGGTTTGCTAGGTTTCCCAAAGTGCCGGCAGAGCTAGGGTTCAAAAACGACAGCTAGGCACTTTGCAAAAAAGGGTCATTTTTCACTGTGAAAATGTGGTGTGTCCACGTTGCGTTTTGCGCTGCTTCCTGTCGCGGGCACTAGGCCTACCCACACAAGTGAGGTACCATTTTTTTGGGAAGACCTTGGGGAACGCGGGGTGGGTGGAAGTTTGTGGATCCACGCAGATTCCAGAGCTTTCCACCACAGAAAAGTGAGGAAAATGCGGTTCTTTTGCCAATTTTTAAGGTTTGCAAGGGATTCTGGGTAACAGAACCTGGTGAGAGCCAGTCAAGTCACCCCATCCTGGATTCCCCTGGGTGTCTACTTTTCAAAAATGTATAGGTTTGCTAGGTTTCCCAAAGTGCCGGCAGAGCTAGGGTTCAAAAGCTACAGCTAGGCACTTTGCAAAAAAAGGGTAATTTTTCACTGTGAAAATGTGGTGTGTCCACGTTGCGTTTTGCGCTGCTTCCTGTCGCGGGCACTAGGCCTACCCACACAAGTGAAGTACCATTGTTTTTGGAAGACCTTGGGGAACGCGGGGTGGGTGGATTTTTGTGGATCCTTGCAGATTCCAGAACTTTCCACCACAGAAAAGTGAGGAAAATGCGTTTTTTTTGCCAATTTTTTAGGTTTGCAAGGGATTCTGGGTAACAGAAACTGGTGAGAGCCAGTCAAGTCACCCCGTTCTGGATTCCCCTGGGTGTCTACTTTTCAAAAATGTATAGGTTTTCTAGGTTTCCCTAAGTGCCGGCAGAGCTAGGGTTAAAAAACTACAGCTAGGCACTTTGCAAAAAAAGGGTCATTTTTCACTGTGAAAATGTGGTGCGTCCACGTCGCGTTTTGCGCGGCTTCCTGTCGCGGGCACTAGGCTTACCCACACAAGTGAGGTACCATTTTTTTGGGAAGACCTTGGGGAACGTGGGGTGGGTGGAATTTTGTGGATCCACGCAGATTCCAGAACTTTCCACCACAGAAAAGTGAGGAAAATGTGTTTTTTTTGCCAATTTTTTAGGTTTGCTAGGGATTCTGGGTAAGAGAACCTGGTGAGAGCCAGTCAAGTCACCCCATCCTGAATTCCCCTGAGTGTCTAGTTTTCAAAAATGTATAGGTATGCTAGGTTTCCCTAAGTGCCCGCAGAGCTAGGGTTCAAAAACTACAGCTAGGCACTTTGCAAAAAAAGGGTAATTTTTCATTGTGAAAATGTGGTACGTCCACGTTGCATTTTGAGCCATTTCCTGTTGTGGGCACAAGGCCTACCCACACAAGTGAGATACCATTTTTATCGGGAGACTTAGGGTAACATAGAATTGTAGAGCAACTGTTATTACCTATTGACTTTCGATGCATTTCTGCCTTCCAAATGAAAGACAATGTGTAAAAAATAAGTCATTTTGAAAAATGACCTATAATTCTCATGCTAGTATGGGTACTCCCAATTTCGGAAATGTGCAAATATCTACTGTTTCTAAAATCTACATTTTGTTCCCATTTTAGAAATACATAGGTGTCTTTCATAACAATTTTTCAATGTATACATTTTCCCAAAATAATTGCTATATACCCGGTACATAATAAAAAACCATTGCAAGATGCTGCTCAGTTATTGGCTCTGGGTTCGTCGGGTTCTTTGTGAACCTACAAGTCCTATATATCCCCACAACCAGAAAGGTCCAGTGGATATAACGGTATATTGCTTTCAAATAGCTGTCATAATTAGAAGAAGTTACAGGTGATAACGTTGACACAAATGGCTGTTTTTTTCAACTAATTTTCAATTTTTCCTTCATTTAACTGTTAGTTTGAATAAGGAAAACTTTAAGGATCTACACAAATGACCCCTTGCTGAATTCAGAATTTTGTCTACTTTTCAGAAATGTATGGCTTTCTAGGATCCATTATTGGTTTCATACCCATTTCTACCATTAACTGGAAGGAGGTTGAAAGCACAAAAAATAGCAAAAATAGGCTATGTCCCAGAAAAATGCCAAAACTGTGTAAAAAAAGTTGGTTTTCTGACAAAAGTCTGCTTGTCCCTGAAAGCTGGGAAGAAGGTGATTTCAGCACCACAACCCCTTTTTTGATGCCATTTGCAGGGAATAAACAAGACGCTTTCATCTGTAGTCCTTTTTTCGCATTTTTCCCCCAAAAAACAAAGTTTTGCTGTATTTTGGCTAATTTCTGGGTCCCCTCCAGGGGAATCCACAAACCCTGGGTACCTTTACAATTCCCATGATGTTAGAAAAAAAGGACGCAAATTTGGCGTGGATACCTTATGTGGTCAAAAAGTTACAGGGGCCTAAGCGCGCACTACCCCAAATAGCCAAAAAAAGGCTTAGCATAAGGGGGGAAAGGCCTAGCAGCGAATGGGGTTAAAAAAGGAAGGCTAGGCCTTGCAAAAGGTTTATTTTGACAGATCGAAATGGCAGTTCAAAACTGCACACACAGACTGCAATGGCAGTCCTGGGAGCTGCTTAAAATTTTATTTAAGTGGCTGACACTATGGGTGCTGACGGTCCACTAGTAGCGTTTAATTTACAGGCACTGGGTACCTGCAGTACCACTTTACTAGGGAAGTACAAGTAAATGAAATGCCTCAATTGAGTGTAAGCCAGTTTTACCCTGTTTAAAGGAGAGAGCTCAATCACTTTAGCACTTGTTAGCAGTGGTAAAGGGCGCAGAGTCCTGAGGCCAACAAAAACAATTTCAGCAAAAACAGGAGGAGGATGGCAAAACATCTAGGGGGAAGACCACCGTATGGCTGAGAGGTGCAACAGTAGTAGTAGTTAAGAAGCCAAACAAGTAGATGCAGCACCAAGGAGCATTAGTGCATCTAGCATTGTATAGGCAATTAATTCTTACAGCCTTTTAAATAAGATTATTTCAAGAGGTGCAACAAACCTCTTCTGGGACCCTAGTAAATTACATCATGGCACAATGCAACAGATCAATTTCCATAGTGTCTCCTCCTGTGAATCGTGTTCTCTGCATTGCTAAATTGTAAAAGGATCATTCGACGGATGGACTGGTTGTCACCATCAAACACTTACTTGGTTTTTAATAATCCTCCTGCCTGTCAGATACAGTATATATTTCACTCCCACCCAATTTAGCATTAGGTGTTCACTAGAAATCATGAAATTCCAATATTAAAGGGGAGAAGGTGAATGGGAATGAAGAGAGCAATTGGTAGTGGTAACCTCAGCCTCCTTCTAAGGATACAGGCCTTCTGGCAAGGCTACAGAGAAAAAGGATGAGAGGCTTTTTAGGAACTTTACTGATAACCAATCTACCTTTTGCTATATATCGAAAATATGAAGCATGAAATTACTTCTGAGTAGTAAGATCTGTACTCCACTATTCTCCCTCTAGTAGTTAGCAATAAATCTAAAACTTTAATGAAACAATAACATAAGAACACTTGCTTGTTTGACTAATTTCCCAAATTTTCCATACATTCTTGTGACCCACCATTAGAAGTTTGTCATAAGCTAAACAGTTTCATAACTAAAATATCAGTCTTACATTTCAATGGAGTCAGTAGTGTAATCTTCACATCTCAATAACTATCAGATTTTAACTTAGTAGTTAGTGTACAATTAGATCAGATAAATGCTCATTTGAGTCTTTAGTACTGCCATGAGAACATCAACAATGCAGGGAAAACTGAAGAGATCCATGGTGCAACTTGATTAAGTCCAGCAAATATCCTAACATGATATTCAAAACATAGATATCCTCTGATTCTAATATGCCCATGAGGTTTCCAAAAAATGTTGTACCTATAGGCAAGGTTTTGTCAAGATCCTATCATCACCAGACATAGTGATCCTTGATTTCAAACTTTGCAAAGCAAAGCCAGAACCCCAAATTTTGGTTTATAAAACACCTATAACAAAGATGGCCCCCACACTTCCAGTGAATGCAAAATCATGAGCCTTGTTAGCATTTTGATTCCTTGAACCCTTGAGCTGCATGGAAAAACAGGGAGCCCTCTTGAAGGTCCATCAAGCACCTGTTTCACAAAGGGGCATGGCCAAGATGGCGGCAGGAGCGGTCATGTAAAACTGAACTCTGTCCTGGCACCACTCTAATCCTGGTCCATCAAGGTTTTTTTCCCCCAAACTGGTGCAATCTAGGGGGAGCGACTTTACTCAACACCCCCGGCAGCCACAGATGACTGGAGCAGGTGGTGTTCATGTTAGGAGACAGACAACGCACCAACGAGGCATCTGGCATGCAGACACCTGTGACAAACACCGCGAAGGGGCTCAGAGGAGGTAGATATGGGTCTGGACCCTGACGTGGCTGCACTCACCCTGCTGAGAGGATCGCCTGGAGCCCCATTTGGCCGTGGCTGCAGTGGGACGCGGTGAGCTGGTCCCTACCCCGCTGGAAGCAGTGTGGGGATGGTTAGTGAATGGAACCCAGTGGGGTCAGGCCAAGCAGAGTGACGCATTGCGGGGCCCAGGAGAATTACTGTTGGTGCGCCAAGCGGGGGCCAAAGGGCTCCTGAGACCGCCCACACAGCGGCGGAAGACTGTCTCCAACACCGGCCTACATGCACGGATGGCGGGCCTGAGCCAGGCCTGACTGAAGGCTGGACCCGCTGTGATGGGCCTGCCTAGGAGAGGTGCTACCGGGCCTAGAGGAATTGAGGCCTGAACCCAAGCAGGGAGTGAAGGAGCTCCTGTGACTGTTGGTGGAGTGAGTAAGGACTTCTCCTGGCAGTTGGCCCTACATGTGGACAGCGGGGTATATTTTTGGCCCTGGAGGACTTGATGCCTGGGCCCATGCAGGGAGTGGTGAGGCTCCTGAAAGTGCTTATGGGGCAGCAGTAGACCCCTGTTGGCATCCGCCTCCTGCTGCTGGTGCCGGAGTCCATTTGATCTTTCCCCCTACTTCCCTGGCCTACTAGTGGCAGCATAATGCCGCAGACTGGGTGTGCTTGTGGTCTGGCCGGGCCATGCAAGACGATGATTGCACTACTGGAGGTCTCGGCTGTGTGCGCATGGAGGGGAGTGGGCTGTGGCAGTCTCACAAGACGATGGCTGCACTTCTTGAACTAAACTGGCCATTCAAGTGAATCCCTGTCAGCACCGACCTGGGGGGCTTTGGTTATGCCCAACAGTGGGACAAGAATAGCTCCTATTGAATTGACCGGGCGTGACTTAGTCAGACAATCCAAGGGGGATGTGAATGCCTATTAGTATATTTACAGTCATTGAACTGCAGGGTAATCAATTGATTGAGGAATGCTGCCATGACGCACCCGCCATGTGTTTGCTCATTTGTGGTGTTGATATGTTGGATGCCATGAGACGGCCGTCGATTGTGGCTGCATTGGTAAGGATGAGAAGCAGGAATTGAGTGGAGTGAGCTACCTGCCATCTGGAGGCTGCTTAGCATACCATGATGGTGGGACAGAAGAGCTCAAAAACTGGTGAGACCCTACAAGCCATCCCCTCCAAGGAGTTGCATTCTTCACAGACTGCGGTGCCCTCAGCCTGGAATTCATGGTACATGAAACTAACTCCAGATTTGCAGAACTTCTTACAGCTGTGCAAAGGTTGAAGATGAAGCATGAACCAAAGTTAGACACACTGATCGTTGACGTGGGGCATATGTGAGATCAACACAATAAGCTAAAGGTGAAGGTGGTCGCACAGGAAACTATTATATCGGAAATACATCCTGCAATGTTGACGACACAGACGCAAATTATGGCACTTCAACAGGAGGCAGAAATACTGCAGAGGTAGGCGAATGATGCTAAGGGCCCGTCATGATGCAACAACATCGTTGCAGTGCAGTTATTGGAGAAGGTGGAGGGACCGAGTATGGATCTCTTCATGGAACAATAGCTAGCACAAATGGTGTTAGGAGGTAAAACATCATCCTTTTTTCCATGAAGGTGGCTCATCGGGTGCTGGCCCAGCACCCCTTACCCAGGGGTGCCCTGCATCCAGTAGTATGAAATGAAATTTGTACTTGTAAAGCGCACCCATACCCCCAAAGGGGTGTCCAGGCGCTGTACGCATACCGCTGTGGAACCCTTCCTGGCTTTTCCCTGTGAAATGCCCACTCATGGGCACCCCCAGGGTGAAGCCAGGCATCCCAGCGCTGTTGGGGCCGTTGTGGAGATTAAGCAAGCTATTGCCCAGAGTTGCACCCATGATTAGAATAGGCACCGAGGCGAGAACTATCAGGTCCGAGGAAATTGAGCCCAAGACCCGCCGAGGCGGGAATTGAACCCTGGTCCCGGGCCAGATCTCTGCATCAGGGTCTGCCGCTCTAACCATTGAGCCACTACTTCTAGTAGTGAGCCTTTTTAATTTTCATGATCGGGACAAAATACTACAAATTGCCCGCACCAAAGCTCACTGGCAGGTGGGAAACCAGGCAGTCACAATCTTCCATGATTGCACAATGAAGAGCCTCATACAATTCTGTGAAGCAAAGACTCAGACAAATGGGACTTAAATATGCCTTGACGTTCCCGGCCAGGCTTAAGGTCCTAGAAGGCGACAGGGCGTTCATCTTCCAGTAGGCACAGGAGCTGTGGGAGTGGCTGGAGTCCAGAGGGGAGCACCTTCCCGCATAACAGCTCAAGACTGATGGGGCATGGAGGACAGTAAGGAACAGCTCACAGGTCGCGGGCCCACCTGACTAAGGAGTAAGCGGCTCATGAGCATGCACAGGTGGTGGTGAAGTTGGAGAGGTCTGGCTCCCCGGGGTCTGGCTCTGGTGGCCCGGACGGTGCAAGGCACCCTCGCTGTGTGGCTCCCTCCCTCACAAGATGCCATAGGCCCCCAGATCACCCTAATAACAGCTGAACTTCTATGAAGCTTTAAACTTTGTTGTATCCTTTCTATCGATACTCTGGGGTAGAGGGAGCTGTTGACTGATGTTTTGTATTGCAATGCGGGGGTTGCTCTTGCGAGATGTAAGGGTGTGGGAGAACATGCATATGGTATGGCACTGGTTTGCCCAAGTATTACTCTGAATGTTCTTATTGGTTGCCATGCATTGCAGAGCATTTTCCACAGAACTATTCCTATTGTTTGCTATGTTTTGCATGGTTTGTGGCGGATTTTCACACTATTGCATGATGGCATGGAGAGGGGCGTTTCTGGGATTTGTTTTATTTGCTCACATGTGTGCGAGGTTGAGAAAGGTAGCTCACCCTTCCCCCACCCCAGAGTGCATAGGGAACACAAATGTATATATACTACATGGCCCCACCAAGCTTCAAAGTACTCATGTGGCACGTGAGAGGCATGGGTTTGTACACTAAGCGCCCCAGGGTCTATACTTACCTGCGGAGGCACCAGGTGCATTTAGCCTGTCTCCAAGGGACACAGCTCACAGAGACGGAAGTTATAAAACTACATAGGCGATGGAGGGGCAGTGCTTATGGTATGCCCTCCAGTTTCACCAGGGGAGTGTTGGTGTGGGTGGCCCCAGGGGGCCCCTTCACAGTCGTTCACACCATGAGAGATCCAGAGGGCCGTTTTGTGGTTGTAGGGGGAGCATTAGATGGGCTCTCCTTGACCTTTGTTGCGTTAATGCCCCTAACGCAGGACAAGCAGTTTTTTTTTTGCATCCCTAACATGCACCCTGCTAGCAGACCCTGTGGACCCCACTATTTGGTGCGACGACTTCAATGAAGTCAAGCACCTAACGACCTACCACCCCTACTCCCAGGGGCGCAGGCAGGTGCGGTTTCACACCAATTATGCACAAGGGCACATAGCATGCAGATGGGGGGATTTTGGAGATTGCTACACCCCGCGGACAGGGAATATTCCCACTACTCGTTAGTGCAAGCACTAAACTCCAAACTGGATATGATGTTTGCCTCCCCACTCTGATCTCACAGTGTACACAGGCAGAATACTTGGGCCGGACTATATCAGACCATAATCCTTTACAGACAATGCTCAAGTGAGGTAGGCCCAGACAAAATATCTCTACTTGGTGGTTACCTACACCTGCACTGGAGTATGCGGGATTCACTGCCCAAATAGGGGATGGCATAGTGCACTATTTTCAAGACAATGAAGGGCCTGCCTCAGGGGCACTGGTCAAATGGGACCTGAGGGTCTGTGTTTTAAAACAGTATATGGGATGCAGAAGGGTCTCACATCAGAAGTACTTGCGACAGTTGACTGCATCAAAGCACTCGAGAGGGATGGCGTGGTAGACTAGGCTAGTCGCTAGGAGTCAACGGACTTGTGGAAAGACTACAGGGCACAGCTAGGCAGGCTGTCTCACTTTGACTGTAAGTCATATCTCCAGAGGCAGCAGGATCAGGGGAACAAACCTGGCCACCTACTGGCTAGGCTCCTCCGAGTGGAAACCTCAAGTTGCCTAATTGTGGCTCTCCGCTTGAGGTCAGGGCATTTATTTAATTCACAGGCTGAAATCAATGCAGCCTTTGAGCAGTACTATAGGGTGCTCTATGCTGAGAATTTGGAGATAACAGCTGATGCAGCCGACGCATACTTAGCAAGGCTACAAACCCCCATGATTGATCCTCTGCAGAGGCAAGAAGTGATAGTCCACTCACTTTAGAAGAGGTAAAGGGACGGTCACGTAAATGGCACATGGAAAGTACCAGGCACTGATTGGTTCCCAATCGAGTTCTACACCTATTATCAAACTTTGCTAGCACTCGAATTACTGAAAGCGTACAAGGAGGCCTTGACTCAGGGGCATTGTCCACTCTCCATGAGAGAAGCAGTGATAGTCGTGCTTCCTAAACCCGGCCGTGACCCCCTGAATGTGACATCCTATTGACTCCTAGCACTGCTCAACTTAGATTACAAGAGGCTCTATAAGATCTTGGCTACTCGACTGACGGAGGTGGTGGGGACAGTGGTACACCCTGACCAGAATGGTTTCACACCAAAGAGGAACATGTTCCTCAGCTTGAGACAACTTTTTCACACCATGGACTAGGACAGATGAATCTGTGGCATCTCTAGACGTGGAAATGTCATTTGACACCCTTGGGTGATCTTACCTAATGGCGGTTTTGAGGCACATGGGTAAGGGCCCACTCTTTCTCAATTGGGTGGTGATGCTATATACTAGCTCTGTTGCCTGGGTGCGCACAGGGGAGTAATATTGGACCCGGTTTCCATCACCGGTGGTGAGACAGGGTGCCCATTGTCCCCATTACTGTTCGCGCTGGCGATGGATCCATTGGCGTGTCTGCTGAGGGACCGGGTGCTGCTGTGGGGCCGGTGGTACTGGGGCAGCCACAGAACGTTTCCCTTTATACTAACAACGCACTTGTGTACTTGAGGGGAGACTGGATGGTGTTACCCGGAGTCATGCCAATGTTAGGACTTTGGGAGTGTGTTGGGACTCCGTATTCATTGGGATAAGTCCTACTTGTTTCCTGTGACACCATTATTAGATGATAGGAGGGAGGCACTGCCGGACACGGGGTTACCCCGGCAGTTTGACACTCTAAAATACCTGGGGGTACAAGTGTACCACGACGAGGCTGCCTTGTTCAAAGGGAAAGGTTTTGGCATCCATTCACTGATGGCTCCCCTTTGGACCAACTTACCGCTGTCACCAATGGATAGGATTGTGGTGTCTAAAATGTTGGTTTTGCCCAGACTGCTATACCTCTTTGCATCCATTCCAGTGGTCCTGAGGAAGTCCTTTTTTCGGAACCTACAGAGTTTGTTGACACAACTAATATGGGGGCAACAGTAGGTGTACAATGGTTCCCAGCATACTGTATGCCCCACTGGATGAGGGTGGTTTGGATGTCCCACACTATGAGCTGTACCACGTAGTAACTCAGCTGTAATGGCCCATGCGGTGGCTGGCCCGTACACCACAGCTGGAGCATTTGACTGCGCTATATGAACTGGGTGGGCAACCTCTTCTCCATAGACTTATTGATGCCACAGCCCCAGGGATGTCAGATGGTATATTGATGAGTATGTTTGAGGAGTTGACATTGGAATTTGGGCTGGGACAGGAGCAGTTTATGCTCTAATCCGCCCTCAGCGGTGTTATGCAAAGGACATGGAGTTCTGACAGGGAGTGCCACCAACTGGGGGCCCCATTTGGACGCAGTGCGGACTGGGGGGATTGATCCTGGGCCATCACCTGCCACTGCGGAGCCACTCCACAAGGGAGACTGTAAAACTGAGAGACTGGTGGAGGAATGCGTTGCACATCGACATTCCAGACAGGGTGTGGTCTCACTGTCTGCAATCAGTTAGGCAGGTTACACGAAATGCGCAGTTTTGAATGATTCAGTTCTATTATCTGCACCACACATATTTAACACAGAGGAGGATTGGGCAAATGTACTCATGGGCGACTAGTAGGTGCACCAGGTGTGGGACGGAGGAGGCAGACTTCATGTATATGACATGGTTGTGTGTGGTGCTGTCTCCCTTTTGGCAGCAGGTCGCACAGATGGTGATGGAGGTACCAAGCTGTTTGTTTCCCCCGGAATTGCTGTGGTCCTTTCTCATCATAGGGAGTATTACTAAAAAAGGAGGCGTCTGATAAGGTCCTAGAACTTGTCTGTGATTTTAGTGAAGCTCTGCATAACGATGGTGTGGAATTCATCTGGGGTGCTGCTGCTGCACAGATGGTGGGCTGAGCTGTGCAAGTGGGCCACGGTTGAATTGGCAGTCCACAACGAGGTTGTGCACTAGGGAATGAGGGGAAGATCCGCTACATCCCCGGCATACCTACTTAGAAAAATTGGAGGCACACTCAGATGACCGCCCCCGTGAAGCACCGGCGACTTCGGTCACTTGTAGAAATAAAGGGCTGGCAGGAAATATACCACGTGGAGTGACGGGTGTAAGGTCATTCTGATATCAGGTTGTAACACAAGGTAGGTCACGGAGGGTATATGGGGAGCTGGGGCAGGGCTAGACATGCAAGCACATGATTACGGTTGTTGCTTTTTTGTGTTATTTCATACACCATGTATATTGAGCTATGATGTTGTACTTGACTTCCTTCCTTCGACATGGAGAATGGTTGCTGTATATATGTAGATATATTCTATGTCTGAAAATCAAATAAACACATTAAAAAAGCACCTGTTTCACGATTGCTGCAAAGGCTAAAGTCAAGGAACGTCATAAAGAGATGTCTTCGCTATTTCCAAAAGTCACAATCCATCTGCTTCTGTTACTTCCGGTAACCTCTACTGCTGTTTTACTGACAATCATGACAATGCCCCCTACTCTTAAGTCTCACCTCTGGCGTATTTGGAAGGGCGATATGATATGTTTTTATTAGTCGAGGAGTATGCACATTAGTGCCTGGCTCCCAGTATCACTTCTCCACTCCATAGTCTTACCAATTTACCAAATACTCTAATTTTGTTTTAACATTTTCTGAGTCTAGAATAGATTGAACTTCATACTCAATATCTGAGTTGTGTACTGGAGGAAGTGGAGGTTGCTTTAAGTGAGTGTCAGTTCTCACTGGTTTAACTATTAATCCATGGATTACTGGGAGAATCATCTGGAAGAGTTGGTGTAACGGCAACAGGACTGATGATTTTAGTGATTGAAAATGAAAAAATAAATCTCAGTTGACACTGTCTTTTTCCATGAATTTTTATTTATTTGGTAGATAACAACACTGCATCTTCAACTGAATAAATTTGAGCTTCCATTACATGTATTTCCATTAGTTTTTGTGTTTTTTCTTTTCTTTTTAAAAATGTTATCTAGCTATTTTATTAATTTCATTAACAATTTTGATATTTTCCTCAGTGTATGGATTCGGAGTAGACTGATTTACAATATCTAACTAATAGCAAGGATAGAATCCTTGGAGGTTAAAAAAGGGAGAATACCCAGTTGAAGTATGTGTAATGTTGTTATGACTAAAGTCCTCAAGTCACAAATATTGGTCTAGATAGGTACGCAGATATTCATTTTTTTGTTTGGTTACTCCATAGATCCGACTAGAGGACAATGTAGCTCTCGGTTCCAGGTCCATGCTTCATTCATAAGATCGATGGAGATATAGAGTTTCTGCTTGTTTCTTGCTGAACACATCTATAGGTCATGATAATCCAAACAATATTTTTGTTTGATACAAAAGTTGCGTCTTCTTGCTTCAAAAGTGACATGGCGGCTGCCAGTACACCTGCACTCATAGCAACGCCAGACAAGGCGTGGTAGAGAGGTGTGGTGCAGCGGCCAGTGCAGCTGACTTTGGAGCACAGGGTTCACGGTTCGATCCCCGGCTCCGGCGGCAGCTCAGCTCAGCACCATGTGACTCTGGGCAATAGCTCACTTAATTTCCACGACGGCCCCCAGCGCCTTGAGTAGTTTGCGCTTTACAAAACTCAATAGTACAATGTTTTTCACATATTGATGAAGAGAACCACACTATTCCTTGCATCCAATCAATTTCCAGGTTAATGTTGGACAACCAAGTAATAACCAAAATGAGTGCATCAATTACATCAAAAGTGACTTTCTCACTCTGCCTTTCAGAACAAATTTGTTGCAAAAGTAAGGTGTTAGTGATATAGGACCTGAATTTAGTGTTGTACCATCCACAGCTCTAACAAGAACAGATGTTACCTTTTTCTGTCAGGTTACACCAATCTATGGACCAGACCTAAATCAACAAAATTTCCAGTGGTCTATGAGACAATAACTGCTGTAAGACGGTGTTCCTTCAGTTCGGCCTCACACAAGAATGCATTCAAACAAACATGAGCAGTATCTACTTGGACAGTATTTAATAACATTTGTTGAGTAGGGCTCTTGTATTGTGTATTGCGAAATGAAATGAGTTTTACTTCCTTTGTGCTCTTTAGTTCCTGGTCAGTATTTCTTTGTTTTTCAGCAATAATTTAACAAAATGTATATCAGGACCACAATAAAAACGATTTTTTGTTATTCTAATCTCCTTCTCTTCTTTAGAAAGAGGTGGATGTATAGTCCCAATCTGCATGGGTTCCGGTGAAAGGTTTCAAATCTTCCCACTAATAAGCCAATTTTGAAAAACTGTACCTCTAAATTCACCCGTTCTTTTCTCTCCCGTTCTCTCAACTATTCTGTGATCTAGTTTGGTTACCAAAAATGTAATGACTTCCTCGTCTTTAAATCGCACCAGTATTTGAGCTAATGAGTCCTTTGACACATCATTCATCAAAAGATAGAATAGGGATGCTCTTTTCTTACATAGCCAGTCTGATTTTAATATCAGTCATTGAAATTGAGTAATGTAGGTCAGCAGTTGTCTCTTACACTGCTTTAAGTCTAATAACTCAATATCTACATTTGAAGTCATTGGACTTATTATTTTTTAACTCAGTATTAAACTGTTCCAGATTATAGAGTTGAGGACTATTTTGTTCTACTATACCCATTGACCATGCTGCTGTCTCACCTGAAAGATATGATATCATAAAGGCCACTTTAGACTTGGGAGCTGGAAACGCATTGGGTTTGCACAAAAAGTGCTGACTGCAGAGAAAAATAAAAATAGCCCATTTTTTTGGGTCCCCGAATATCTTTCTGGAGGAGCTAAAAGAGTCCACGTAAGGAAAAGCACTAATGGTGAGCATAACTCACGTAATTAGGTAAAGCGTAATCAGGCGGAATTACCCAACCATTCTGTGAAATTATTCAAAATTATTCAAAAGAGTGAATCTGCATTTAGCTCTATTTTTTAAGCGCAAAATGTCCCCTCGCATCCACAATGGGTGATAGGATACATTCTGCAATAACAAATAGCGCTAAATGCAACAGAACATGAATAGCGAGCACAATCAGCTGCTCACGTTCTCTAAATGTGCACTTGGGGTAGGATTTCCCCCAACTTAGTCTCAGCACTTAGTGCCAGTTTCTTAGCGCAAAATGCACTCTTGCATTCAAAATGAAAAATAGCACTAAATGCAACAGAACATAAACAGCTGCATGAGCAGCCATTCTCACTCACTAAATGAGCTCTCTCTGTTAGATTTTTCGTTCCAAATTACTCTTAATTACATGAGCAGACATAATCACGTTATTATAGGTAATTGCACATCAAGGAGTTATGCAGAATTACTGAAATTACTCTGACTACTCCGGCATAATTAAAATTCTGCACAGCCCTAAAATAACAGCTGTGATGAATATTTGAAGCAGAACTAACCCCCAAAACGGAGCCTGTGTGGAACCTGGTAGCGGTGCATTACAAGCACTTTGTTTGCCTATTCTCTGTGATATCCCTTTTAGTCATTGCCAGAAGCTTAGGTTTTCTCTACGGGGTTCGAAAAGTTCCTTCCTGAATGGCACAGTGGCTTTACCAGTGTTGTCTAAGGCATCTGTGAGAAACTGCAGCTTTTTGCATGGTCACCCCCATTGTTTTGATAACTTTTACAACTGGTTTTAGATTCTACACACTGGGGCACTTCAGTGCGAGCTGAGTGTGTGTGCTCTGACCCCTAAAGCATGTAAAAATTGGCTAATCCCTCATTGGCATATTTGACACACTTGTTAGGCCATAGTACAAGGTGCAACAATGCACCTATTGCATGGAAAGTTAACTGTCACCAGTGGACTGTAGCATTTATGTGACAAAGGAAAACATGGCCACAGGCCTACCATTGTAGACTGGCTGCTGCAGTTTAAACCTGCAGTCTGACATGTCAAAATAACCATTTTGATAGAAAAAAACCTTCCTTTTAAATATTAATAAGCCACCTCTATGAATGCCTAGTAGCACACAAAGTAGGGTGTGTGGTATGTAAACGTTGGGCATGTAGAAAGTTAATGTTGCCATGTCCCTTTTGTGACAAGCCTCTCTGAAAGATATTTTCAATGTGGAAGGCTCTGGCTGTCCTATGATGATAACTAGAGTGCAGATTAATATATTAATTTTGCTATCTCAGGTTTGGCACAAGCTACAAAATGGTCAAACACAATTTTAATACTTATTAAAAATCAATTCAGCGGTGAATTTAGATTGTTAATAAATATCTAAGAAAAGTAACTTTGAGAAATGTACGTTTTCCCTGCCTGTAGCTCCTAGATACAAGTTTGCATTAGCCTGCCAGCAGCTGTCCCTGCCAGTGCTTGGCCATAATGAGGTGTAAAAACTGTTCCTAGAGTAGTACTTAGCCTGGTGAGAAGATGGGATGTGTGGGGAGCATGTGATTCCTATCAGCTCAAAAAAGGCAGATAAGGTGGTTTTAGGAAATTCATTAAGGGGCAGAGGTGGGGTCTGCTCATTCATAGTTTAGTGCAAAGAGGGACCTGTGCAGAGCTCAGAAACAGTTTGGTATAGATTCGAAGGCAGGAACTACTTATTTCCCTAAGCACATCCCTTGTTGGCCCTGAGCTCCCTTCATGGACAGAAGGCCTGTGCCATCCTGTATTCCACTGTAGAACTGTGCATTCTGGGCCAATTTACTGAAAAGAAATCAGAATGTGCAGCAAACATAGGTAGAGTTGCTCCTGGGAATTTTTTCCTCGTGAGTTAAGAAGTGCCCTGGTGTCATCCCCCCCACCTCGAGCTGAGCCAAGGCCAGGCATTTGGCTTGAGCTTGGCCCGTGTTTCTAGCAGCTCGCCCACCTCTACCTTTAAACATCTGGATTTCCTCTCTGCATTCCCAACCTGGAATAACACACATTCCTGCCTTTCACACAGGTGAATTTCTATGAGTTTTTAGGATAGGAAACCTCCTGCAAATTGATGGTGAATAGCCACAAACCTACATTTGTAGATGTCAATTTCTTTTTACAGTGCCACCTCCCCTGGAATGTCAACAATCGCACCCCCACATGCATAATAAGCCCTTTATTTTTTAATATCTATCTGGCTCCTTTATTTGCGCTCATTGCAAAATGGGCAATAAAAACTATCTCCTATGCAGACGACACACAGTTGGTGTTCTCTTTTAAGGACCAATCGGCAAACTCCTTTGCAAGGTTTAGGGGCTGCCTGTGTGACGTCTCCAGCTGGATGAATAATAATAAGTTAAAACTGAATGCAGAGAAAACCGAGGTCCTGTTCTTTCGCAAGAACTCCCCACCGTCGCCTGGACTTTGGTGGCCAGAGGAAATGGGCTACCCCCCCCCCCCTGCCCGTCAACCACAGCGAAAAATCTGGCCGTAAAATGGGATTCTGACCTGACCTTTTCGACCCAAATACGGTCTATTACATCTTCCTGCTTTGGCATTCTGAAAGGGCTGAGGAAATTTCTACACTTACTCCCAGAGAGCTGCCGAAGATCAGTTGTTCATTCCACTGTGACCTCAAGGCTAGACTATGCTAATAGTTTGTATCTTGGTCTTCCGGCATATCTGATAAAGAGACTGCAGATGGTGCAGAATGCGGCGGCAAGATTAATCAGAAGAGTGCCTTTCAGACAACATATCTCTCCGCATATTAAACAGCTCCACTGGTTGCCGGTTGCAAAGCTGATTGAATTCAAGGCCTTGACAATTGCGTTCAGGGCCCAGAGAGATAACTGCCCCAACTATATAAAAAAGCGCATTCGCTCCTATCAGCAAATACGTTCTTTAAGATCTAACTCACAGAATTTGCTGTGTGTTCCTCAATTTGCGAAATCTCGCATTGGGGGCAGGGCCTTTTCCGTGGTATCAACCAAACTATGGAGCTCCCTCCCTGATAGACTTCGATTTATTCCATCTGAAGGGGAGTTCAGGAAAGTTTTAAAGACATGGCTTTTCAGCCTAGGCTAGCTAATAGGTATTATGTCATGTCCCTCTGTCATGCTTCACCCCCCACCTTCTGATGTTCTGCTTGTCTGTATTAGCACCGGGACACCTCTGTTTGAGGTAGCTGATGCGCTTTATAAATGTATATGTATTGTATTGTATTGTATAATCAAATTCGAGGGGGCCCTTTAATGTGCATGGAGGAGGTCCTCGACCCCCAGGCAAACTTTCAATAATTAACAATACTGGTATGTTTTTCACATTCATACCTGCTCTTTATGAACATAAATTGCATCCGTGTTATTCTGTGATGAAGCCTGTGGATTTTCTATTCGCAAACTGCTGATTTTGTACTCGTTCTGAAACTTGCAAATCGAACCCTTAGTGTAAAAAGCGGCTTGATATCGTGGCGGTCCTGCTGGAGAAAGTGGTCAGGAAATTGGGGAAATCCTAATAAATCAGTTCAAGCCGGATGGGATCATTTTCAGTAGCGGTCGGTGGTGGGAGTGCCGCCGGGCGCTGACGTGGGATGGGGCAGGGGCAGGGTGGGGGTAGTAAACTACGGATTACGGCCGATTACAGGTAAGTACACATATAAATAAATAAAACGAATTTCGTAGCGCGCGCTGCATTGCCAAATGCGATGCAGCGCGCGCCGCAATTCGTTTTATTTATTTATATGTGCTTACCTGTAATCGGCCGTAATCCGTAGTTACTACCCCCACCCTGCCCCTCCCCCGCCCCACGTCACCGCCCGGCGGCAGTCCCACCACCGACCGCTACTGCTCATTTTTATTTTACAAATGCATTTCAATTTCTTTAACCAACAACTACAGTCATTTTGGGGAGATGTCAGAAGTATGCACGGTTTGTTTTCTCAGAAGTAGTTTTCTAAACTGCTGTACCAAATCCGCAGCTAATCCTTGCAATGTTTGATACATTTGGGGAAAGCGATGTTAGCAGTTGCCATTGTCATGCTTGTGCATCTGTGGCCCACGCGTTGCCACACACCTCGAATCACCATGGAGATTTTAACACACTCTTTGGCCAACTGACAAATGTGCCATGTCACCTAATCCTCTAAACGCGCAAGCTGCTTGATAAAGTATACTTTAAAAGCACCGATTAGAAAACATGCCGGTTTATTTTATGTTTTTATTTAACTCAGTGCGTTCCCTCGTCGCCCACACCGCCCACAGTACGTTCACTTTGCCCAATTATGCCAATCCGGGAACGCTCCGGTTTACTGCCTTGCAAACATGACGGACTGCAGGACGTGATTTAAAAAGCACCTACCTTAATATCATAAACGATTAACATTGCAGATCAGAACCTGACAGAGAGCTTCCCGGTGATCACAAAGTTGAAGTCTGACAGACAATTCACGTTTTTTAACGTCTTCCTTTAAAAGCCTAAAAGGCATTTATGAATTACCAATGATTGAGATTTTCTGCAAGAATGGCGGCCCAGTATTTGGAGACCACAAAATTTAATTTGATATGGCCTGCTTCCAGTAAGAAGGACAACACTCCCCCAAGACAAACTGAGTTGTTATGTTACCAATATATTAGTTTGTTCCATTATATGTTTAAAGTTTTAGGATAGGTCCATTTCAAAGCCTTGCGATCTGTTTATTGTTGCTTTTTTATTTAGAGAAATATATAAATAGGCGCAAAACTAATGAGTTTACTATCATGGGAAAAGGGAATGCCTCATGTAATGCTTCCTTGAGCATCCGGGGAATATAATGTCCTTTTTCAAAACAATGAACTTGTGTCGGTTGCAGCATCAGAATGCAATGTGCGTTACACAGCACAGGAAACACACAGGGCCTGATTCTGATGCGGGTTGGAAAGCTTCCCGACCGAATCGGTTTGGAAATGGTTTCCGACCTACTCGGATCGGGAGAGTCCGACCGACGGAGTACGATGCATCCGGATGCTTCCAGATACGATTTGGTTGGACTCCCATTGACTTCAATGGGAGCATATGTTCCTAACCGCATCATAATTGGGCCCTGGGTCGGGAAGACACGTACCCGATCCGATTTGGAAGGAGCAAATGCCATTAGGAGGCCTTCCTAACCGCATCAGAATCAGGCCCTGACTGTCGAAGGGCATTATTGCATCTAGTGATTTCAAATATGTTCCCATCTGTCGTGTGCGCCTGCCAACAATCCTCTTCACACCTAAAGCTCATACTTTTTTAATGTATTTGGAAAAGGGTTGGCTTATAACTTTCAATGTAAATGTTCAGGCTCGTAGAAATGCATCCTACCGCGTTCCCTCACCTGGCATCAATAGTCTGTGAAATGTTGGAGGGTAACAACCAAGAATCTGTTTGCTTTCTATCGCATGGAAGGTGTTATTTGGACAAAATATTCAGGGGCAGATTTACAAGTTCTGGCGCATCTCTGCAAATCAGCAGGGATGCGCCAGAATAGATGCGACACGCAATTCTCTCCTTGCGCCACCACGGATGCGTCGCATTTACAATGCGGCGCACCGTGGCACAAAGACAGACCGATGCGTGTCGCATCTTGTGGCGTAAGGTGGGCGCATTGCTGGAGTCGTGTCGCGTCACGTTGTGGCGCAGGGCTTTACAACGTGACGCATAGATGCGTCACGTTGTAAATACGTCGCATAGTGGGCATTGTTTACGCCGCCGCCGCGTCACAAAAGTGACGCAACGGCGGCGTAAAAGTGTCGCAAGGGGATTGTAAATCTGCCCCTCAATTTCTATCAAATGGCAATGGATCACACCCTAACGTGAGCTAATAGGGAGATAATTAACATTTTTCATTCTATCTCTCTTATCTAGGAGAGAAACATCATTAGGATCCGGTCCCACTTAGAATGCTGTCTCCCAGATGCTGGCAGGAATGTAAACAGTATGCGAACAAGACCTCCCTGCAAGACATACAGTACGAGAGACAATAAATAACGAACCCCGCTCTAATCATTTGCTTCTCAATTTTAAATCACATTAGCCACAGTTCTAATGTGTCCTGACACATTTAAGCAGGCTGGAAGCATTTTCACACGTTGTCGCTTTCAGATATTTGCCAGTGCCAAGTACTTGCTGTTGAGATACTGAGCTCCCTCGGCTAATGTCTTGTTGACCTCGTGGCCGATGATTCAATGATGCTCTAGTTTTGATGTTAGCCGAGTTACTGCACAATGCAAACTGAACCGCTGAGTTTTTAGCATCCTGTCAAGCAGAAAGTACATTTTGCTCAGTTCCATTTGAGCTGAAAGCCAGTTAGACTGTTTATATAAAATGAAACACTAGGATCCCAGTAACCCTTGAGGGTGAAATTTGCCTAAAGGCAAACCATTCCTGTGCAGACATGTCATTACAGCACCAGCATTGTTCTTGCAGAAAATCCCTTCGTATTACAGCAGGGATCATTTCCAAATCTGCTTGGCTACTGTTTATCAACTGACGGAATCAAGCCAAAAAGAATACACCTCATTAAAATCAGAAGTTCGGTATCTTAAATACAAAGGAGAATACTCTGAGAAATAAATACTTCATTTAATAAAGTAAAATAACTCTTACCGCACCGATAACATGATGCCTGAAAAGCAGTATAGTGTAAAGCGAAGTTGGAGAAAGAGAGAGAGGACTATTGCTTGCGTTGTGCCAACTGCAATAACGGCGGTCCCACGTCTGCAGCAGTTTTATTAAAGGAGGTGCATGATGTCACAATAGACCTCAATATCCAAGCACACATCAAACAAAGAAACATTCTGGAGAGTCTATTTTTGGTCATTGTTAGAGATTCAGGACTGGATAATGAGAATTGTTTTTTTCTCTGCACTGGATGTCCTAATCTCTGCCCCACATCCGTAAAAAAAGTTTTGTACAGAGGTCTTCATTTTTGATTTGTGCTTTTGGATCGTTAGAGAAGTAATTAAAATTGGGTAGACATCACTGAACTGGGGCGAATGTTTCTGGACAGCATTTTTAAAAATGGTGGGTGTGTTGCAGTGATGATGTAATATTTCAGGAACCATGAGACAAATAGTTCATTTTGGTGTCAAAACATAGGTTTTGGGGGATCAAGTATACTTATAGAGTCAGAAAAAACTCCTCAGAGTAACCCTTCCGCCATTTTCCAAAATGGCAGCTATGATAGAGGAAGAAGAGCCAAATTTAAAAATGAAACAAATAATAATGGTTTTTATTCCTTTTATGTATACACCAAACAATGTTTATGATCTGAATATGAAAAAAAGAATGTTTATCACTCCTGTTCTAGACACCTTTTCATAGTTCACTTTATTTATTTGTTTCAGCTATCGCTCATGGTACATTCACATGGATCTTTCTCTACATATGGATGATCCAAAACATTTACACATCTTCCGATCAAGTAAAACGCTCCTTTAATGTGTCCACATTCAGAATACGACATCGGTGGAATGTCACTTACCGGGACTGATCTCTTGAACTCACTGTACCAAAGATCATCACATGTGTGAGAGTCAGAACTTGTTTTCCATACATGCACAAGATATTTTTGTATGTCAATAAAGTCCCATTCTTCTTCTGTCTCAGCAAATCCTTTTAAAAACTTCATAGGTTCGGCAGATAAAGCTCAAAGCTTTGCTCCAATTATGCTCATAGTGTCATCACCCGTATGAATATGTGCCTTGGTAAGAACACTGGGCATCTCTGGGTCAAGTTTCTTGTACAGAATATGAAGCAGAATTAAGGGCTTGATTTTGATGTCGGGCGGTCGGACCGTTAGCTGCAATAGTGGCGGTCTGGAGACGGCCTGACAAGGATGGGGTGGTCTGACTACTGTATTTCTATTTGACTGCCGGGCTGGCAGTCAAAAAGGTGTCGGTACCATGGTGGGGACATGCTGCAGCCATGGAAAAGGTCCACAGAACATGCCTCAGCCATGCAGCACCTACTGCATGATCATACACCATGTGCTATGCACCATGTAATGCATGGCACACAGTGCACAGAGTTTAGTAGGAGCACTATGTGTGCCCTCAGTGACTCTTTTCAGTGGCCTACGATGGCCGGGGGCCCTCTTTGGGGCCCCTGATCCCTTTTGACAACCTTTTCATACCAGGGTTCCTGCCATGAAGAGGCTGTCGGAAAGGGATACTATAATCCCGACGGCAGTGCCTGTGTCGGCACCGCCGCCATTCTGGGAAGCTCCTCCGACTGCTGCTCCATCGCGATCTATGATCCTAGCGTAGCCTGTGGTCTTGCATCCCCCAGCTGTGGGTCCAACTACCAGTTTAATTATATGGTGTTCAGACCAAAGGACTGTTGGCGGTCGGACCACCATCGACGGGTGTATGACGGCATCATAATCTGGCCCTTTGTGTCTTTTTTTGCCTTTCCATAACGTATCAATAACTCTGACAATCCTTGACTTATGAACATTACAACAAATCTAAGTAGCAAAATAATAATATCTGTGTCATTTGACATGACAATGACTCAATTGGAACCACTTTGAACAGCCAACTCTACATGTGGCACAACACGAAGATCAGCTTCCTCCAGTTTGCTGTTAAGTTCTTGAACAATGGGGCCGTACCTTTTGAATATATCTCTGGAGACACCAACTCCTCATTGACAATCATTCCACTTGCAATAATTGGAAATTCAGTGTTCACTGAAGTATCAACAATGTTTTAGTGAGTTAAAATCTCCAAGTTCATCTTCTTCGATGTTGATGACCAGAATGTATCAAGCTGCACAGGTGTAGGTGTAGAATTTTTGATGCAGGCAAGATCAATTGTTCCACCTGTAGACATTCGTCTGATTCTCTCACATTGTTTGAAAGATAATTCAAGATAACTGTCAAAGGCAATGTGCAGTTATTGCAAGGTGCACACTGACTTTGATATCTGTAGAACAGTCTGAACTGTGGATGAAATTTCAACCATTCACAATTTTGACAGATAGTCCACAACAGAAAGTTTTTAATGAGGGTACCTTTTTGAATTGAAATTCTTCAAGTGAAAGGTTTTTTTTTAGCTCTTGTACGAGTTTGTGCTTCACTGGTTTGGTTGCAGCATCTCCATCGAATTCTGCATATGTTGGAAAAAGATCATGTGACAGAATTTCCTTGATAAATTCATCCCTTTTTTGCCACATCCATCTCTCTGTTTCCTCACAAAAGTTGCTTTTTTGTAACTTGTTTTGTAGTGGCTAGTTGGACGTTTAGCTTTAGTGATTATATCAAACAGCCTTTTCTCTTTCAATACAAATCTCTCCTGCTTCAGTTCTATGTACAGTTTCGATCCATGTTCCAGGACATCGAGTAGACATGTCTTTTATATCGTTTTCCACATATTATTTGGTAACAAAGTTGTGTAGTTGCACAGGATCAGTCATTTCAAAGAGATTTCCTTGCCGCTGCATGAAATGAAGAAGGCTGTCAACATGTTGATTAAAACGTCCCCCTCCCCTTCCCACAAGTTCGTGGTGAGGAATAGTTTCACGATGGTCCATTAATTTTGAATTTGTCATCGCTCTGAAAACATTGCAAATAGAAAGGACTTCATGGTACACTAGCAACATATTCACTTTTACATGTCTGACCAACAATTCCCCTGGAGTTTTTCTGTGATCCCTGGATCGTCTGTTCCAGTTTCATATCTGGAGCCACAGCATTGAACCTTCCCTCTCTATCTTTCACCACAAAATGTCTTTGGATGAATTTTCTGTGGAGGTATGGTTTTTTCACCTCTAGCTTCTTCACTCTTTCCAAATATCAGGACCCATATCTCAGGTAGTTTATGCAACTGAATTTGTGAAACACAGTAATCAGTGACTCCACAGTGTTCACGTTAGGGGTCGGCAGAGTTAGTGGAGTTGCACTACGTGGAATTCCATGGAGTTGCATAATAACTCAGTGGAATTCCGCGGAGTTCCTCTCCACCCTAGCTTGCTAAACAGTCAAGCCTCCAGCTTTGTTTATGTTGTAATAGAGAGGTGCACTGGCAGCTGGGAAGGTAGGCTGTGGGCTCGAGCCCTTCAACCTGCAGTGACAGTCAAGGTGAGACATCAGAGGCGTGTTGCTTTGGTGGGCACCTCAGGTTACACATCAGGCACCAGCTTGGCATTCTGTATGTAGCAGCGGAAGGCACACGTGCCACCCCCTGCCACCCCGCAACATAAACATTAATTAATCCTTCATTGCCCCACCTCCTGGTCGCCAAATCATGCGGATACTCAAACCATGCCCTTACCTTCTCTGTCCCAGAGGGGCTGTCGGTGGCTGTGTCCAGTGCACAGGGGGGGGGAGGGGTAGGGGTTCAAGGCCAGTCCGCTCACGCCACAGCTCTGGTCCTGTTTCCCTCCTCTCCACCAAAGCTGCATGGCTGGTTGCTGCAGGAGAGGGCGGCCCAGTGCCTCCAGTACAAAACCCCATCGGCTGGCTCCTCACTTCACCTTGAACCCCTGATGGTTCTCTCCTCTAAATCCCGCACCCTCTATGGCTGCTTTTGTAAAATCGTGGGTGCAGAGTGCTCTTTTCTGCTCTTCTCGCCCTTTCCAGCCTCCTCTGCTCAGTGTGTGTCAGGGGCAGAGGAGATCATGAGACAGCTTTAGCAGCTCCCACCTGCTCCTCCCAGCCTGGGCTGGGCTGTGGAGGGGGATACTGCTGCCCCCTGCAGGCTTCAGGTAGCCCTGCCAGCAGCCTTCTCCTCCATATGGCACTCTTGCTACGTCACTAGCTGCACAAGAATCCCGAGGGTCACCGAGCCAAGCAACCCGTGAGCGTGCCTCTTTGGCATCCTCCATTTCTGCTCTGATTCCATGATCCTGCTGTAGCCTTGGTGATGTGGATTAACACTGCGCACCTAATAGGCTTTTGGTTTCAGTGTAGTGCCGAGCGCCATCTGGCAGTGCTGCAAGGTCCTTTGTACCAGAGCACTTGTGTGCGGCAGCTGCCCGGGTAAGAAAGAACAATGTTTCCGCTTAACCAGTGATGCGGGAACATGCAGGGCACCATTGCCGAGTCGAGCTTTCTTAAGTGCGCCAGTTACGAAATCTCAATATTAACCCTTGCACTATGCTAAATGTTAAATGGCTGCTTGGTATGGGTGGGAGGCGGGGGCAAACTACGTCACGCTGCGGAATCAGAGTTTTATGCCAAACTCTGCGCTCCCAGTGGAGAGCTGAGTTGGCAAAACTCCACAAACTCAGCTGGCGGAGCGGAGTTCGCCACCCACCCTTAGTTCACGTGCAGCTCCCAATCCCCTTCCCAATCAGCATGTACCAAGTTTTTCACTAGCGCTGTCATGTGTAAAACATTTTCCCGAGTACTTGGAAAGTTCAGATTTTTCTTCAAATGCTTTGACAAGCTCTACAAACTTGGTTTTCAGGTTTTCTGATCTTGAACTGAGTATATTGATCATTGCCTGGCTTTGCATTATAGCTTTTGAATGATGTGCACCCTGTGCCTTGTACACTTCTGGGATAAGATATGAAAAACCCTATTTGTCATTCTTGTGCGAGAAAGCATTGCAACATAGGGGTCGATTCCGATCTCGGTCGGAGACGCACCCAACGCCATTCGGTCGGGAAAAAAGCCATGCGAATGCCTGTTTCCCGACTGATCCGCACATCAATCCGAACGAACAAGTACGATGCGCACAACAGCACAGATTCCGACCCAGTCGTACTCACCCAATCCAGGTCCTGATCCCTGACCGAGCCGGATCCGTAAACGAAGAGTCGAGTCGCCCGGAAGCCAAAAAGCAGCCCCGTCCGGCCGGACAAGTACGATGCGCTTCCCGTACGCGCCAAACCCGTCGCTACGCACGGCACGTCAAAGCATCCGGGAGAGGCACACACAAGCTCCGATTCGCGCCAGAACACGATCCACGGCTACGAGACGAACACGCAAGCGACGAGGACGAGGCGAAGCAAAGACAAAGACGAACGAGACGAACCAACAATGAATCCCATCGTTCCGATCCTACCAATATTCTACATCTACTACCGGAACAGGCACGGATGCGTACGGCGCAGAAGGTAGGTCAGACACCAACCACAAACACAAACTACACGTACCCGACATATCACACACACACAGAGGGATGCAGAAATTACTTACTCCAGAAACAGCAGCACCATAGGGGCGGGATGCCCATCACCAAAGCCACATATACACATAGGGGCCCGAATGCCTGTCACTACTACCACCCCTACCCATGGGGGTGCCAGGTGCCTACCACAACTACCACCTATACCCAGGGGGTGCCAGGTGCCTACCACTACTACCACCCATACCCAGGGGGTGCCATGTGCCTACCACTACTACCACCCATACCCAGGGGGTGCCAGGTGCCTACCACTACTACCACCTCTACCCATGGGGGTGCCAGGTGCCTTCCACTACTACCAACTCTACCCATGGGGGTGCCTTGTGCCTACCACTACTACCACCCTTACCCAGGGGGTGCCAGGTGCCTACCACTACTACCACCTCTACCCATGGGGGTGCCAGGTGCCTACCACTACTACCACCTCTACCCATGGGGGTGCCAGGTGCCTACCACTACTACCACCCTTACCCAGGGGGTGCCAGGTGCCTACCACTACTACCACCTCTACCCATGGGGGTGCCAGGTGCCTACCACTACTACCACCCTTACCCAGGGGGTGCCAGGTGCCTACCACTACTACCACCTCTACCCATGGGGGTGCCAGGTGCCTACCACTACTACCACCTCTACCCAGAGGGTGCCAGGTGCCTACCACTACTACCACCTCTACCCAGGGGGTGCCAGGTGCCTACCACTACTACCACCCTTACCAAGGGGGTGCCAGGTGCTTACCACTACTACCACCTCTACCCATGGGGGTGCCAGGTGCCTACCACTACTACCACCTCTACCCATGGGGGTGCCAGGTGCCTACCACTACTACCACCCTTACCCAGGGGGTGCCAGGTGCCTACCACTACTACCACCTCTACCCATGGGGGTGCCAAGTGCCTACCACTACTACCACCTCTACCCATGGGGGTGCCAGGTGCCTACCACTACTACCACCTCTACCCATGGGGGTGCCAGGTGCCTACCACTACTACCACCTCTACCCAGGGGGTGCCAGGTGCCTATCACTACTACCACCTCTACCCAGGGGGTGCCAGGTGCCTACCACTACTACCACCTCTACCCATGGGGGTGCCAGGTGCCTACCACTACTACCACCCTTACCCATGGGGGTGCCAGGTGCCTACCACCACTACCACCTCTACCCATGGGGGTGCCAGGTGCCTACCACTACTACCACCTCTACCCATGGGGGTGCCAGGTGCCTACCACTACTACCACCTCTACCCATGGGGGTGCCAGGTGCCTACCACTACTACCACCCTTACCCAGGGGGTGCCAGGTGCCTACCACTACTGCCACCTCTACCCAGGGGGTGCCAGATGCCCACCACTACTACCACCTCTACCCAGGGGGTGCCAGGTGCCTACCACTTCTACCCATGGGGGTGCCAGGTGCCTAACACTACTACCACCTCTACACATGGGGGTGCCAGGTGCCTACCACTACTACCACCTCTACCCATGGGGGTGCCAGGTGCCTACCACTACTACCACCCTTACCCAGGGGGTGCCAGGTGCCTACCACTACTACCACCTCTACCCATGGGGGTGCCAGGTGCCTACCACTACTACCACCTCTACCCAGGGGGTGCCAGGTGCCTACCACTACTACCACCTCTACCCAGGGGGTGCCAGGTGCCTACCACTACTACCACCTCTACCCATGGGGGTGCCAGGTGCCTACCACTACTACCACCTCTACCCATGGGGGTGCCAGGTGCCTACCACTACTATCACCCTTACCCAGGGGGTGCCAGGTGCCTACCACTACTACCACCTCTACCCATGGGGGTGCCAGGTGCCTACCACTACTACCACCTCTACCCATGGGGGTGCCAGGTGCCTACCACTACTGCCACCTCTACCCAGGGGGTGCCAGATGCCCACCATTACTACCACCTCTACCCAGGGGGTGCCAGGTGCCTACCACTACTACCACCTCTATCCATGGGGGTGCCAGGTGCCTACCACTACTACCACCTCTACCCATGGGGGTGCCAGGTGCCTACCACTACTACCACCTCTACCCATGGGGGTGCCAGGTGCCTACCACTACTACCACCCTTACCCAGGGGGTACCAGGTGCCTACCACTACTACCACCTCTACCCATGGGGGTGCCAGGTGCCTACCACTACTACCACCTCTACCCATGGGGGTGCCAGGTGCCTACCACTACTACCACCTCTACCCAGGGGTGCCAGGTGCCTACCACTACTACCACCTCTACCCAGGGGGTGCCAGGTGCCTACCACTACTACCACCTCTACCCATGGGGGTGCCAGGTGCCTACCACTACTACCACCTCTACCCATGGGGGTGCCAGGTGCCTACCACTACTACCACCCTTACCCAGGGGGTGCCAGGTGCCTACCACTACTACCACCTCTACCCATGGGGGGCTGGATGCCTACCACCACCTACACCCCTACTCACAGGATGGCAAATACATGCCACAAGAAGCACACACCAGCAGAAAGAATGCAATACAAAGACATCCCCCCCAACACCATGACAAGCGTGTGTAGACTGTGTCAAATGCCTACAACACTGAACAGGACTGTGGACATACAATGTGACCCCCTATCACAAGTGCCACACATAAATGTGTGTGGCACCCACAATGCAAGCAGGCCATGACCATTGTGGCAATGGGGTCCAAACCCCCATCATCACAGTGCCCAAAATGTAAGTGTGGGGTCCATAGCTGAAGCACATATTGAACATTGTGGCAATGGGGTCCAAACCCCCATCATCACACTGACCAAAATGTGAGTGTGGGGTCCATAGCTGAAGCACATATTGAACATTGTGGCAATGGGGTCCAAACCCCCATCATCACAGTGACCAAAATGTGAGTGTGGGGTCCATAGCTGAAGCACATATTGAACATTGTGGCAATGGGGTCCAAACCCCCATCATCACAGTGACCAAAATGTGAGTGTGGGGTCCATAGCTGAAGCACAGATTGCACATTGTGGCAATGGGGTCCAAACACCCATCATCACAGTGACCAAAATGTAAGTGTGGGGTCCATAGCTGAAGCACATATTGAACATTGTGGCAATGGGGTCCAAACCCCCATCATCACACTGACCAAAATGTATGTGTTGACAAAGAATAAGCTGCAACTGACAAACTGCATGGATGATTCCTGGTCACAGAACAACAAACACATCAGTGGCAAAGTAGTGCTTGTGTCCCATAGCAACATAGAATGGGGGAGGCAAACAGTGCAGTGCAAACAAGACATACCTTTGGCCATGTGCAGACAAACATCACCCATGGGGGCTGACACTGTCAACATTCATCAATGACACAATGACAGAAGTGACCATCAGAATGCAGACCCACATATTTGCACCAATGGGCACACAAATTCAGATACCCAGTGGAGACTGTAGAAGGGAGGTGAACAGATACCATACCATGGCAGCAATGGGACACACACACAATGCTCATTGTGCTGACTGATGACCTAGGAGTCCCAGGGACAGCAGGGCAAACACACCAAACAACATACAGCCAATGGCACACCTAAGATATGCCAATGCAGTGGTGCCGATGCACATACACAAACAGGCAGACCCACACTGCACATCAAACACAACAGGTGAGGGGGGTACCAGTGTCCCCAGGCAACCACACAACACATGAGGAGGCCTGAATACCAATTACACAGATGTGCATACAGTGCCACACAAAGGTAACTCATGGATCCAAATCCCCTATGTGGGCAATCAGGCATTGTCAGATGAGAGGGAGCACAAATCACACATGTCACACAAGCATGTAGGAACAGCAACTGACACAGCAAGACACACAGACACCACAGCACCACACCCAGGGCCCCCACAATGTGGTGACCCTGGGCTGCATTACAATACCACTGTGATGACAAAGCTAGATGTTGTTCACACTGTGAACCACAGTCATGTGTCCTGAGCAACAAACTACCATCACACCTACACAAGCACAAATCAATCAGCACGGCCTGTCAGCCAAGGCCAACATGGAGGCAGGGGTGTAGCCGGGCAACAACTCTCATCTGCACACACTCAACACCACACACCTCGACCTCCAACAATGTGCAGCAGTGAAGCTCACATGCACTGGTGACATTGCACATGCACCCATGACAATCCCAGGGGTGGTGGTGGGAACCAAGGTGCAGAAACACATCACACATGGCCACTCAACCAGACTCCTGAATGTCTGACACACTGCACACTACGCTGTACATGGACATGACGGCAATACCACACCAACCAATGGGATCCCAGCCACAGTCACACACCTATGAAGAAGCCAAGGTCACCCACAAAGAACACACATAGACAACTACCAACATTGCAGCCCTGAGGAGTGCCAGCAGTCACACACACAACGTGTCACAACCAATGAAAGCTAACACAAACCAGAAATCACATGACAGGTGTAAACAACAAGTGCAAAGGGGAATCCTGACTGTGACACATCAGCGTCTGCCCACAAACTCAGCCCTGACAGCAAACACACCTATGGGTGACACCCTGATGACCAGTAATGTGCCATGCACCCACATCACAGAGAACCCAGAGAGAACACTTTGGGGGAACATAGCTCAACTCAGCAAGCATCACAAACAGGAACATCACTAGGGATCCCAGCATGCACAGCAACATGGAAGTGAACACACACACATGCTCATACAACACACACCTTGGGCGCACGAGATGTCACAGGAGTACACACTGCCATGAGGGGACTCCACTCCTGTGTGAGGAAAGCTGTGCCATATGTCGCATCAGTAGGGCTCCATCATGTCAGCAGAACACTTGGTCACACAGTCAACAATTAGCACCAAATGAAGGCTCCCGTCACATCAGCCTGGTCATGGGAATGTCAACGAAATCAACAGCACAGATCCAACACACATGTATAGCAAGTTGCACTGACAACACAGATGAGTCCTTCCCCAATGATGCCCAAACCTGCATGTCCAGTGGAGATGGCCACACGGTCAGGGAACTAGACTAATTGAACAATGGCAAACACAACAGATGTGCATGGGTGGAACCCACAGATGTGACATTGCTAATGTAAGTAGGAAATCACATTGCAAAATATTGAAAACATGACACCCTCAGATGCTGCTAAGGATGACATGGATACACCACAGGATAGGACACTGTCCCCCGGGAACACATGGGTTCCTGCACAGTAACACTTCATTTTCATGAGTCCAAATATCACCATCACTGCAGCAAGGGCATGGTTAGCGTCATCAACATCATGTACATCAGAAGTAAAAGCACTAGAGAACAGAAAGTTGCTTTATTCAGCATGTGGGTTCAAAACTTGGAAGAACTGTAAGGTATCAACAAAGGCCAATGGCCAGTCCATCAAGGAAGTCTATACAGGGTGACAGTGGCAGATGTCACCCTACGCATGCCTGCACTGATCACAACCGGGGACAATCCCCTAGGAGGGGCATACGGGGGCAGGCCAGGCACCGCAGGGACAGGATCAGGGCTCACCAGGAGGAGGCAGGGAAGGGGTGGTGGGTGCTGGAGACCCACTGACAACTGCAGTGGAGGTGTCTGACATGGTGTGTGCCGGCACAACTGGGGGGCATGACTCAGATGTTGTGGGTGCCGGCACAACTGCAGTGGACCCTGCAGATGGAGTGGACAGGTCCGCCACTGCAGCGCCCAAGTCAGACAGGGTGATAGTGGACTCCACTGCAGTGCCCACCTCCAGGGGAGGAGAATGGGGATCAGGTAAGGTGGGCAGGACAGAGGGGGAGGACACCCTCACCACATCAGTGGTACAGACAAGCGCAGCGGGGGTGTGGGGCCGGAAGAGCAAGTGGCAGGGGAGAAGGCCTGACCCTTCTGGGGATGGTGTATCTGTGGGTGGGGGAACCTGGGGCAGGGTGTGGTGGGGGCACCTGTGGAGTGGGGGCCTGAGGGATGGAGGAAGGAGACTTGGTGCCTGAGCTGCAGGGCGGCGGCGGGGTCTTGCTCTTCCGGGACCGGGGGACTTGCGGGTGGGGGCCTCAGTCGGTCTGCGCCTGGGGGATGGTGTCCGGGGGCCAGGGGCACTCCGCTCCGTGTGGGTGGGCTTCCTCTTCCCCCTGAATGCTGGATCAGCTGGATCGGAGGGGAAGAGGCCAAGGTCACAGAGGAAGAGCCGCTGTGTCTTTGGGGTTGCAGGTGAGGCAAGGGAGGGGTCTTTGGAGGGAGAGGCAACTGAGGACTGCGCAGTGCTTGTGGATGCGTGTGTTTGTGCCTGTGCCCCATCCCCTGTGAGTGTGGTTGCAGTCCCCTGACGGTGCGTGCGTGTGCGTCTTGTTTGTGGCGTGTGTGTCCGTGTGCTGCATGTGTCTGTGCTGGTGTGTGCCTGTGCCAGTGTGTGTGTGCTTGGGACGGGTAAGGTGCTGGGGAGTGTGGATGGGGCAGAGGCAGGAGGGGTGAGGGACTGTCGGAGGAGGGACACTGCTGCCGTCAGGAGGAGTCCATGGACCTATTGCCCCTCTGTAGGTCAGACATGCCCGATGAGATGCCCTCCATGAATGACACCAGCTGAGTCAACAGACTGGTGTGTGCATGGAGGACACTCAGCATCGCTGTCTGTCCTACATGGAGCTGGCGGAGGAGGTACACAGACTCCTCACTCAGGGCAGCAGGGGACACAGGGGCAGGGGGTGCGGTGCCTGGCCCGAAGGAGACACGCTCCCGAACATGGGAGCCTCCACGGACCTCGGGAATGGGAGCCGACGGGAGGGCGGTGGTGGTGGTGGTGGTGGCGGGGACAGCAACACTAGCTGGGGTGTGGTGGCTGCTGACACCCGCCTCCATAAGGGAGTCATCGTCCGAGTTGCTCTGGTCCTCAGCTGAGGTGGATGGTGCTGAGGACTCCTCGGTGTGGCTCCCCTCGCCCTCCGTGCCACTGGGTCCCTCCGACCACTCCTCGGCTGCTGACCCAGTCTGGCTCTGCGGCTCCTCCTGGTCCGTGGAGCTGTCTCCTCCTGTGGCTGTGGATGTATCTGCAATCAATAGGGAAACAGACAGACATCAGTCACCTGCACCGAACGCACACACCACAGTAAGTCCAGCACATTACAGAGCAAGCCCTGGCATCCTTAGTTGAACATTGCTAAAACTGCACAAACAGAACAGGAGAAGTCAATTGTCAGTCTGATGGTCAACCATGGCACTCACATCCCACCTGGCCTTGCACCCATCTGTCTGGTGTCTGTTGGATGGCAATACCCCAGTGTGGACACATGCACCACCTACACAGTATTTGGACAGTGCAGAGAACCCGGTGAAGCATGTGGACATGCACACATCACAACTCTTGCCACTGAGTCAGTGCAGGTGTCCGGATGAAAGGGATGCCCAGAGTCAAATAGGAAATGCATGTGATGCATACCAGCGACAGACACCATGATGCACCCATGTCCTGATAGCCATTGCCACAATGGTGTGCATGTAGCACATGTCACTCCCCTGCAGGATCACTAATAGGAAGTCACATGCCATGGCACAGCCATGCCTGCTAAGTCATACATCACTGTCTCCAGTCACATGGGCAGGGCAGCCAGACAACAACACTCTGCACTGTGTCACAATAGTAGATCATGGGGAATGCAAGTCCTGGAGCTGAACAAGTGCACATGTACATCCCCCACACACCACATCATCTGTACCCTCATCTGTCCAGGTCATACCCATTGGACATATGGGAGACCTGTAACACTACCCTCTGCACCTGAGCACATCACAATCTGCTGTGAATGGGAAACAGCTGCCTGAACCTCATATTCGCATACCCCAGTCTGCACGGTCAGGTGATCAAACACCTATGTGTCACACATGTATCATCTCCTATGGTCACATCTCCGGTGGCATGCGGAGCCCCAACCGAGGAACACCCCAGCAGACCTGACAACGAAGCCACAGCACACTGACACAGAGGCAGACACCTGAGGGGACAAATCACTGAGCAAAACGGGTCAGCTGATACACGGCAGTGGGAGTACAGAGTGTATTGTATGGCCTGGAGTAGGCATGACTGTCCTGTCCCACATGAATGAGGGATGAGCCCTGGACAGTAGGCAGCTGGCTAAGTATGTGTGACACACGTAATATACACACTCCTGGGGCACAAACATTGTTCCCACCCGCAGCATGGGTGTGTGCCAGATACCCCAGGCACATGTGGTGGATCAGCTCAGCAATTGGGCCACATATCAAAGTGACACGCAGAACACATGTCAGAACACAGGCAATGTGTAAGCAATGGACCCACCCATGATGCCCACCACAGAGTCAGGGAAACAGATGCTGTCCCCCACCTTGAGTCAAGCAAACTGCAAGGACACAGTACCCAAGTGACACAATACCCTGACTGTAAGGGCCACACCTGGGTATCAGATGAGGAGTGGGCAGTGCACATAGAGGGACATGGGTCCTGGACCACATGACTGATGTACTGTGGAAGTTTAACCAGGCCAGAGGAGGGCACATAGCATGGCAGACATAGTTCACAATGCAGACATGGACTCACCCCCTCCTTGCTGCTCTCTGGCCTTCAGCTGCCCATCCAGATCAGGGAAGACCACCGCCAGGATCCTCAGCATGTGGGGGTCAGGGTCCGGTGTCCGCCCCTCCTGCGAGGAGGCGACAGCTTCAGCTGGACCCGTGCGATCCTCCGGGTCCAGCCCCGAAGGTCCTGCCACCTCTTCTGGCAGTTGCGGATCCGGCGCTTGTAGACCCCCACGGATCTCACTGCCCGGACGATGGTCAGCCATATCTTCTGCTTCTGGTGGGCATCAACCTGTGAGGATGACAAAGTGAGAATGCCATAACTACACGTGCAACATAACCGTGCATTACAAAGTTGGATATACATGTCTCAATCACAGGGGCATATGATGTACACAGGCAGTGCAACGATGGCCATGGACAGTATGCCAGCAGTTACTACATGGTATCATTGCCTGGGCATTAAAACCTTGTTTAAATGCACTGTCACTGCACTATACCTGTCCAGTGCATGTAACTACACACTATGGGGGGTGACAACTACTCAGTGAGCCTGCTAGCCAGTGGCGTGCAGACTGTTAGCCTTGCTAGTCAGACAACATGCACATTTAGAAAGGCAGTGGACAGAACACTCACCTGCTCCCCTGCTTTCCCATACAGCTTGCTGTACTGTGGAAGGAGGCCATCCAGCAGGGCCTGGTTCTCCTCAGTGCTGAAGGCTGGGGCTCTCTCCACAGTACGTGCCATTGCAGGGTCCAGAGGGTGCAGAAACAGCAGCAGTGTAGTGGCAGATGTCGTCCTGGAGCATGTAGTGCAGGCAAGTGAGCTCTCAGGGGAACAGCCAGCATTATATGTGTGCTGCAGAGGCAGATACTGTCCCATGTGTCCAAAGTGATAGGTCCAAGTCGTTTGCATCATCTGAATCTGGCCAATCCATGGAATTGCACCACTTACACACGCCCCCAGCATCCTTCAAATGTTCAACTTCATGACACCCATGAAATTGCAACATTGTTGTGGGTGACCAACTGAATTTACAGCATCAGACTCGTTCAAATTTTGAAAACGCGTCCGTTGCCAGGCCAGGCCATAGCCAATGGGTGCGCACCGATCGGACCATTGCTGTTCAACGCGTACATAGGATACAACGCGTACCCGCACACATTGAATGCAATGGGCCGGCCGGGAACACCGATCGGACCATTGCTGTTCAACGCGTACATAGGATACAACGCGTACCCGCACACATTGAATGCAATGGGCCGGCCGGGAACACCGATCGGACCATTGCTGTTCAACGCGTACATAGGATACAATGCGTACCCGCACACATTGAATGCAATGGGCCGGCTGGGAACACCGATCGGACCATTGCTGTTCAACGCGTACATGGGATACAACTGCGTACCCACACATATTGAATGCAATGGGCTGGCCGGGAACACCGATCGGACCATTGCTGTTCAACGCGTACATAGGATACAACGCGTACCCGCACACATTGAATGCAATGGGCCGGCCGGGAACACCGATCGGACCATTGCTGTTCAACGCGTACATGGGATACAACGCGTACCCGCACACATTGAATGCAATGGGCCGGCCGGGAACACCGATCGGACCATTGCTGTTCAACGCGTACATAGGATACAACGCGTACCCGCACATTGAATGCAATGGGCCGGCCGGGAATACCGATCGGACCATTGCTGTTCAATGCGAACATAGGATACAACGCGTACCCGCACACATTGAATGCAATGGGCCGGCCGGGAACACCGATCGGACCATTGCTGTACAACGCGTATTGCCAATACAACGCGTACCAGCGCACATTGAATGCAATGGCCAATGTGTGCGCACTGATCGGTCCATTGCTGTCCAACGCAGTATTGCCAATACAACGCGTACCAGCGCACATTGAATGAAATGGCCAATGTGTGCGCACTGATCGGTCCATTGCTGTCCAACGCGTAATGCCAATACAACGCGTACCAGCGCACATTGAATGCAATGGCCAATGTGTGCGCACTGATCGGTCCATTGCTGTCCAACGCGTATTGCCAATACAACGCGTACCAGCGCACATTGAATGAAATGGCCAATGTGTGCGCACTGATCGGTCCATTGCTGTCCAAGCGTTTGCCAATACAACGCGTACCAGCGCACATTGAATGCAATGGCCAATGTGTGCGCACTGATCGGTCCATTGCTGTCCAACGCGTATTGCCAATACAACGCGTACCAGCGCACATTGAATTAAATGGCCAATGTGTGCGCACTGATCGGTCCATTGCTGTCCAACGCGTATTGCCAATACAACGCGTACCAGCGCACATTGAATGCAATGGCCAATGTGTGCGCACTGATCGGTCCATTGCTGTCCAAAGCGTATTGCCAATACAACGCGTACCAACGCACATTGAATGAAATGGCCAATGTGTGCGCACTGATCGGTCCATTGCTGTCCAACGCGTATTGCCAATACAACGCGTACCAGCGCACAGTGAATGCAATGGCCAATGTGTGCGCACTGATCGGTCCATTGCTGTCCAACGCGTATTGCCAATACAATGCATACCAGCGCACATTGAATGAAATGGCCAATGTGTGCGCACTGATCGGTCCATTGCTGTCCAACGCATCCCTGTACAAGTCACTGGCATATGTCACCATGCCTGTCACAGGTGAACATATGCCAGCCACATATACTTCCCAGGGAGTGAGGGGCACACCTACAACACCACAGCCTGTCCAAACTGTATCCTAGGGCATGTAAGGCTGCATTACCTATTCCGTGTATGGGGGTGAACATGTTGTTCTGTGGGTGTCACTTGGGGGCAGCCACCCCCAGGCTGGGCACGTGTTTATGGGGACAGAATCCTTGGTGTTTCGTGTACATGACCACTGTGATGTGCAACTGTTCATATCTGAGCATGTGGCATGGTCACAGTTCACGGTGGTGTATGTGTATGTCATGTCACATACCCCCTGAGTCCCATGTGGGACGTTATGTTCAACCCAGGGTGACCTATTGGCACAATGGTGATGGTCCTCCACAGTCTGTGTGCATGTTGTGTTTACAATGTCTCTGATTTCATGTGCACAATGGGAGGCAGTCTCCACATCCACGTTGTTTGTGCATGGACTTTGATGTTGTGCGTGTGTGTCTCACAGACGTCCATGTCTGTCCTGCCGAGGCAACAGGGACCACTACCTGTGGGGCTCATGGTTGTTTTGCTGTGGTGTATACATGATACACCATGTCATGCCAGTGTCCATGTGGCAATACAGGGTCCCTGGGAATCTACCGGTCGTTGAGCTGTGATGCCTGGGGCACATCAGTCCTCACATGTCACTGTGGGGTGTGTTTGTTATTTGGCAGCAGGAGATGGGAACTGGGACACGGCCTCATGGTATCCAATGGCACGACCTGGGACTTATTGATGCCACTCGTTGAACTGTGATGTTAGATATTGGCCATGTATGTGCCATACATATCCGTACGTAACTGCACACATCATGTACTTGTGCCTCATTATGATGTATCATGTGATGTTGAGTGTGTTCAATGCCACATATGTGGGGTGACTGACAATCTTGCTTTCTTCACCTATGCACTGCAGGGCACCAGCTGTCCATAGACCATTCCCTGACCTGGCAACGATGGTGGAACGTGACAGCATCCGACGGTACCGCTTCACCAGGCAGCTGATTGAGGATTTGGCAGTGCGCTTGGCACCACATTTGCAACCTGGCCGTCCGTACCCTACAGCGCTGACCCCCAAGGTGAAGGTGATGGCAGCCCTACACTTCTTTGCCACCGGTACCTTTCAACACACTCTGGCGACTGCTGGTGGGATGTCACAGACCATGTTCAGCCGTGTGCTCCGGGATGTTTTGGAGGCTATGTTGATATACCTGAACCAGTACATCTATTTCCCTAGACTCCAACGACTCACTGGCGTGAAGAGTGACTTCTATGCCCTGGGGAGGATGCCGCATGTCATTGGCTCCATTGATGGGACACATGTGGCTTTGGTACCACCACAGGCCCAAGAGCAGGCCTACTGTAACCGCAAACACTACCACTCGGTCAATGCACTGGTGGTCTGTCTTGCAGATATGAGCATCACACACGTGTGTGCCCATTTCCCTGGTTCTGCACACGATGCCTACGTGATGAGGAGTAGTCGCATCCCGAGGATGATGGCACAGATGCGGAACCAGCGTGCCTGGCTTGTTGGTGTGTACTGACTTTGTACCATTGTGTGTGTTCTGCTATGTAGTGTTCCACCCTCTTTTCCAACTCTGCTAATGTGCAATTGTCTGTATGTAGGTGACTCCGGATACCCCAACATGTCGGTGGTTGCTGACGCCCCTCAGGAACCCTGTGACACCAGCCCAGGTGCGCTACAATGAGGCACATGGTCGGACCAAGAGAGTGATTGAGCGGACATTTGGTCTCCTGAAGAGCCACTTCCGCTGCCTCGACAAGACAGGAGGGTCCCTCCCATATGCCCCAGCAAAGGTGTGCAAGATTATCATCGTCTGCTGCATGCTCCACAACCTGGCAGTGCGGAAGGAGTTGCCTCTCATCCTTGATGACGATGACCAACGTCCGCCACTTGTGGAGGATCCTGGCCTGGACCACGATGCCAGTGATGATGATGATGATGTTGAGGGTGATGTCCACACACAGCTCATCACCAACTTCTTCAGCTGAATGTGAGTATCCAGAGATGTCATGTCAATGATGTGAGTTTGCATGATATGTGTTGGTGGTGCTCTGGTGCTGTTTGAGTGTGTCCATGGGCTACATGTCTGTATGCGTGTAGCGATGTGTCCTTGCAGGTAGTCTGTACTCCCCAACAGTGTTGACATGCTAACTTGGTTCTGGGTGGGTATCTTGTAACATGTATTGTGCATGAGTATTGCAGTTCTGTCCTGTTCTTCAGTACTTTTGACTGTGTGTCATTTCTGTCCTTCACAGGGTACTTTCAGAGTCGTTTGGTCAACTGTGATCCCCAACACCGTGATTCGACTTCCCGGGTGGTAGCTGTTGTGTCCCTACAGGTGATGTGCACCACACCCATGGACTTCCTTCCTTCTACACTTGTTGACTGTGTGCCCGCTGCCAGGTGGGATTACCTTGCATCTGTGGTGGTTACAACATGTTGCAAATGTGTAATAAACCTGTGCTTCACTTTGTGATGTGCGTTGTCTGTGGTCACACATCTGACTGACATTTGCTTACTGCACCAGTGGGCTAGTTAACACAGACTGTGAATAGGTGTTGGGTCTGTGCAATGCAACGTATTTCCTGGCAACATCAGTGTAGGCGATGAGTCAGATGTCCATGGTGTGTATGTGTTGTGTAGCCCTGGTGGTGTGCCTCCCCCATATGTGTGACGTCGCCATGACTCACATGCCGGTGTTGTACTTGCTGTAGCAGTTAGCATGCACAGTGTCATTTCCCCGATCATCATCGCAACTTCTGAGACAACATAGGAATCACAACAGAGGCAAGTATGGTGTATAAGTGAGTTTATTGACATACATGTGTGAGTATAGTGCACAGGTTGTTGGGTGCTGTACATTGTGATTGTGATCCAAAGTTCCTAGATAATTTGGAAGTCCTGGTAGCAGAAATGTCCAGAGTAAAGTCCACAGTAATCAGAGACATTGGTCCAACTTGAGCTCCCCATGTCATGTGGGAGAGTTGTGTTGCAGTCAACAGGGTGAACAGTTTGCGCACAAAGGTTGTTCTCCAGAACAGGTTTTGGCTTCCTGGGGGTTGCACATGGCCATCGGCCTCTCACTTGCCCCTCCTCGGACGGCCCCTCTTCTTTGGGGGGACCCTCAAGTGCAGGCTGCTGCGGTGCAGGGGACTCTCCGCCAGAGTCATCCGCCCTCCCTGTTGCAGTTGCAGTTGTTTCAGCACCAGATGTTGTGGGCACACAGGGAGGTGTTGACTGATTGCTGCTCATCTGGCGGAGGCATTGTAATATGTCCCTATGCACCGCCGTCATCTCTTGCAGTGTGTCCCACTTGGACTCCACGCGGGACATGTGTGAGTCCAAGCGGGCATGATGGGCAGCCTGCTGCTGTTTGATGTCCCTGAGGAGCCCCACTACCTGGCTGAACTCTCCGGTGCTGGACTGGTACGCATCGGCTATGCGTGCCAGTTGTGGGTCATCATGCAGTCCAGACCCCTCTGTGAGCAGCGACCTATGTCTCCCACCCCTCCCACCACCCCTGGCGACACGTGCAGTACCTGAGGTGGCAGGCACAGGTGACCCTGGGCCACCTTGTGGGTTGTTGGTGGTGGTGGTGTCCATGGCCCCACGTTGGTCCAGGGTCCCTGTGCTGGTGGTGGTGCTGCTCCTTGGTCTGTCCATGTCGGCAGGGGTGGTATGTGTGTTGACAGTCGTTGGAGGGGTGGGTGCAGGGGGTGCAGCTGGTGGTCCTGCTGGTGCTGCATGATGACTTGCTCCGGAGGTGCCAGGTAAGTCTTCTTCATCCGAGGAGGGCAGAGGCTGTTCCACACCAGTGAGCTCCGTATCCTCTTGAGCCTGGGATGAGGACTCCTCAGCATCTGCTGCTGTGTCCCCATCATCACCTGTTTTTGGGAGACACACACAATGTATGTTATGTTTCTGCAGGCATCAATGGTTGACACACCTGACAGTTGTGACTGTGCCTCTGGATGCGGGCCTGTACATTGCATTGTCCTAAGTTGTCACAGTCAGGGGTTGATATTGGTGTAGCACATTGTCCTGCATTATTTGGGCATTTCTATGTGAATGTTGGGGTGTGTACATGGTCTGCATTGGTTGTATTTGGTTGTCATCCGCTCCTCCTTCCCACCCAGCCAGATATTCCACCATGGAAGGTGCTTCCATTGCAGGGAGTGCAAGTTGTCTTTCAGGATGTCAGTCAGTGGTGTCCTGCTGTTGGTTGTTGCACAGTTGCCAGCAGGGCCTTGTGCTCCCCACAGCAGTAGCCAGTGTCAGCCATCTTGTGAGTCCTTTTCCACTCCCTGTGATGTGAGCATGGTTGAGAGTGGTGTTGATGGGCCAATTGTGAGGGTGAGCAATATCTGTGCCTACAACTCCCATCATGCTATTGCCTCCACCCCCTTCCCAGCATGCCCATCCTTCCTTCCTTTTGACTCTGCTTCCCTGTGGGGTGGGCTGCCTGTGCTGCCAGGATGGCTGGGAGTGTTGTCCGGGCAGTTGTTTGGCTAAATGTCCCAGGAGTGTCCCTGTGCTTCACACAGCATGACCCAGGGTGGTGGTTCTTTGTGGGATCTTGAGTTAGGATGTGAGGCATTGCATTCCGCCAGGTGTGTTCTGTGGAGTTTGTGTTGAGGGGGGTGTGAGGGGAGGTGCTTGTGACTATGGTCAGTGCTGTGAGTCCTCCTTCCCACCCAGCCAGATGTCCCACCATGGACCGTGCTTCCATTGCAGGGAGTGCAAGTTGTCTTTCAGGATGTCAGTCAGTGGTGTCCTGCTGTTGGTTAGTGCACAGTTGCCAGCAGGGCCTTGTGCTCTCCACAGCAGTAGCCAGTGTCAGCCATCTTGTGAGTCCTTTTACACTCCCTGTGATGTGAGCATGGTTGAGTGTGGTGTTGATGGGCCAATTGTGAGGGTGAGCAATATCTGTGCCTACAACTCCCATCATGCTATTGCCTCCAACCCCCTTCCCAGCATGCCCATCCTTCCTTCCTTTTGACTCTGCTTCCCTGTGGGGTGGGCTGCCTGTGCTAACAGGATGGCTGGGAGTGTTGTCCGGGCAGTTGTTTGGCTAAATGTCCCAGGAGTGTCCCTGTGCTTCACACAGCATGACCCAGGGTGGTGGTTCTTTGTGGGATCTTGAGTTAGGGTGTGAGGCACTGCATTCCGCCAGGTGTGTTCTGTGGAGTTTGTGTTGAGGGGGGGTGTGAGGGGAGGTGCTTGTGACTATGGTCAGTGCTGTGAGTCCTCCTTACCACCCAGCCAGATGTCCCACCATGGACTGTGCTTCCATTGCAGGGAGTGCAAGTTGTCTTTCAGGATGTCAGTCAGTGGTGTCCTGCTGTTGGTTGGTGCACAGTTGCCAGCAGGGCCTTGTGCTCCCCACAGTAGTAGCCAGTGTCAGCCATCTTGTGAGTCCTTTTCCACTCCCTGTGATGTGAGCATGGTTGAGAGTGGTGTTGATGGGCCAATTGTGAGGGTGAGCAATATCTGTGCCTACAACTCCCACCATGCTATTGCCTCCACCCCCCTTCCCAGCATGCCCATCCTTCCTTCCTTTTGACTCTGCTTCCCTGTGGGGTGGGCTGCCTGTGCTGACAGGATGGCTGGGAGTGTTGTCCGGGCAGTTGTTTGGCTAAATGTCCCAGGAGTGTCCCTGTGCTTCACACAGCATGACCCAGGGTGGTGGTTCTTTGTGGGATCTTGAGTTAGGGTGTGAGGCATTGCATTCCGTCAGGTGTGTTCTGTGGAGTTTGTGTTGAGGGGGGGTGTGAGGGGAGGTGCTTGAGACTATGGTCAGTGCTGTGAGTCCTCCTTCCCACCCAGCCAGATGTCCCACCATGGACCGTGCTTCCATTGCAGGGAGTGCAAGTTGTCTTTCAGGATGTCAATCAGTGGTGTCCTGCTGTTGGTTGTTGCACAGTTGCCAGCAGGGCCTTGTGCTCCCCACAGCAGTAGCCAGTGTCAGCCATCTTGTGAATCCTTTTCCACTCCCTGTGATGTGAGCATGGTTGAGAGTGGTGTTGATGGGCCAATTGTGAGGGTGAGCAATATCTGTGCCTACAACTCCCATCATGCTATTGGCTACACTGACTTGCCCAGCATACACATATTTCCTTTCTTTCAGTGGGCTTCACTGTGTGCTGGTGTTGTAGTGGTGGCTACTTGTCTGGATGTGTTTGTCAGTTATATTTGTGCCACTGCCTAGCTGTAGTTGTAGTTGTGTTTGTACATGTGATGACACAGTTAAATGTCACTTTGTGATGGCATGTGTTGTGTTTCTCTGAGTGACATACACATTTTGGGATGATTCTGTTCTGGTTCCTGCTGTATTTGCTAAGAGTGCATGGTTTGACTCTCCCCTTGACAGTGATGTGTGTGTGTAGTCGCAGAATATTGTGTACATTTGTTGTGTACTCACCAGGCTCTGGGATGTTTTCTAGTCCATAGACGCTCACTGGTGGTAGGATGGCCCGCACCTTCTCCTCCCAGGGCCTGAGGTATACTGGCTTGGCAGGAGGGCCACTGCCGGTGTGTTGGCTCAAGATGTAGTCCTTCTTCAGCAGCTCCTTCACCCTCCTGCGCACGTCATACCACCTGTTCTGGATGTCTGTCTTTGTGCGCAAACATGGTGATTGTGCGTTCACCCTGTCGACGATCCTCTCCCACATCTTTGTTTTCTGTGACATGGGTGTCTGTTGGACCAGTGTACCAAAGAGCTGTGGCTCTACCCTGAGGATCTCATCTACCAGGACTTCCAATTCACTATCTAGGAACTTGTGATTCTTCTTTGGGGGCATGGTGATGGGTGGTGATGGTGAGTGATGTGTGTGTTGGTGTGCAGGTGAAGGTGTGTGAGTGTGTGTTTTGCTAGATGTATGTGAGGTTTCTATTTCTTGTGGTGCTGATGGTGTGTGGCTTGTGTGATGGATGAGCTGTGGGTGTGTGGTTGCTGTCTGTTGAGTGCTGGCAGGTATTTTGAATTTGCAAAGGATCATGGTAGGGATTTGGGTCCTTTATATGGGTGGAGTTGTGGGTGTGTCTTTGTTCCCTGCCCCTCCCCCCAGTATTTATTGGCTTTGTAATTGCTTGTTTGGCCTTTTTTTGTGTATTTTCCCTTTGTACTTTTCGTGCATGTAGGAGACATTCTTGTGACCGAGTCGGACCTTGCATTTGTCTCGTACGGGCTTGTCCGTTTCGTTCACGCTGTGTTTGTGCTGTTTTCTATGCTGCGTACGCGTCGGTCGCGGTGTTTTGGGTTGCTTCGGCTCGCAGTTTTGTATGCGTGTCGGTCGTACGGCTTGTCCTCCGTGCGACTCGGTCGTGTTTTCCACGCCTTGCATCGTACTTGGCGGGTGGGAGTCCGCGGGTACGTCTCGTTCGGTATTGTTCCGGGTGCGAGTCGGTCGGTTCAAATCGCGTGTTTTTCCGGCCGGGTTGCTGTTTTCCGCGCGGCTCGGTCGTTCGGCTTGTGTTCCGTACGAGTCGGTCGGGTTTTGCTCGCTTCTCATCGTACTTGGCGGGTCGGGCTGCACCGGTACGTATCGGTCGGAATGTATTCCGGCTCCGAGTCGGTCGGTACGTTTTCCAGCCGGAATCGGAATCGGCCCCATAATGTTTCTATAGCCTCAGATATGATGAGCATACCTTGTAACGGATAAACATAATAAGTTTAACTCCCTACTGACTGGACAGTTTTGCTTCGTCTATGCCACATCCACTGAGATAACTTCCTGAACACCGCAACACATTTGTCATGTGTAAAACCCCCATCATTGGATAAAGATCATAAAATTCTACTGGTTTGCTCTTAAAAATGTCAGCTGCGATACAGAAAACACCTTCATCACAGAAAATTGGCAGGATAGGCTGGTCTTCAAGATGAGCACGCACATTTTGGAAAGTTTTTAGAACTTTGCATACTGTTGCATAGTTTGTGACTGTAGATGGTATTACTGGTAAAAACCCAACCTTCTTCAGTGGGATGGTATTCTGGAAGATCAGAGCATGAATCCCAGCCCACAGAGGAACTGGATTGTCTTCATCCTTCAGTCCGCACTGAATAAGCGATATGATAAACTCAGCTAAATCAGGTTTGCGGACCGCAACATCATGTAGAAGAAGTTCCATGTCCTCAGCCACTTTGAAACTTTCTTGTAGACTGGGATGTGTTGATGGCTTGTAGTGGTTTTGCCCACATTGGCAAGGCAGTTGGGTTATAAGTTTGCAGCTTCGTTTGTTTATGCCTACTGCTGACACGGGAAACGTCCATTACAAAAATGCCTTTACAATGCAACTTTTACAATGCAGGTGACATTACATCACATGCCATTACAACGCATGTGCCATTACAATGCATGCCATTACAACGCATGCCATTACAACGCATTGTAAGGTAAGTAATGGAGGTAAGAGAGGTAAGTTTTTATTTTTGATTATTTTTTTATATTTTGGTATTTTAGGTAGTAATGGAGGTAAGTGAGGTACGTTTTTATTTTTGATTATGTTTAATATTTATGTATTTTTAATTTTGGGGGATTTTTAGATATTTTATTATTATATTTTTGTTAAATAAAATTATTACATATCAAAAAGTGAATAAAAAGGGTATGTCAAACATCCCCAGGTTTTATTTTTAATTTTTGTGAATAAATTAATATTTAGTTTACAAGTTTGTACTTTAAAAAATATATATATATCATGTTGTATTTTTAATACTTGAGGTTTATTAAAAATTAGATTAGTTGTTATTATTTAAAATAAAAAATTACATATATCTTGAATATAATATATTTATGAAAAATATATTAAATGTGCTTTGCACTTATTCCCTGGGACGGGATGTATGGAAAACAAGGGTTGAAAATTAATTGATATTTAGTTATAGTGATAAAAAATAAAAAATAAATATATTTTTAAATAAATAAAAAGGCTTAGGCACCTATCCTCTGGGACGGGATAATGGGAAACAGGAGTTTTGGGTGGGGAGTGTTTTAATACTCAGGTATTAATTTTAATACTTGAGAATTAATTGATATTTATTTATAGTGCTAAAAAATTTTAATAATATTTTTTTTAATTTTTAAAAAATTGTTAGGCACCTATCCTTTGGGATGGGATGCATGGGGAACATATGTTTTGGGTGTGGGAGTGTATTAATACTCAGGTAATAATTGTAATACTTGAGAATGAATGGAAATTTAGTTTTACTGATAGATATATTTTAAAATAAATTTTATATTTAAATTAATAAAAAATACTGTGGCACCTATCCTCTGGGATGGGATGCATGGAAAACAGGGGTTTTGGGTGGGGAAGTGTATTACTACTCAGGTATTAATTTAAATACTTGAGAATTAACTGATATTTAGATTTACTGATAGATAATTATTAAAATATTTTTTACTAAAATTATTAATAAACACTTATGCACCTATCCTCTGGGACAGGATGCATGGGAAACAGGGGTTTTGGGTGGGGGAGTGTACTAATACCCAGGTATTATTGTTAATACTTGAGTATTATTTATTACTTAATTTATAAGATATTTTATTGTACAATTGTTAAATTAATTTTAGTTCTTAAAATGTACAAAAGTGATATGCAGACAAACTCAGGCTGTTTTTGGGTAGGGGGTGATTTGATATCAAGGTATAATTATAACCTATCAGTTAATAAATTATTATACATTTTAAATTTAATTTTATAAAATTAATAATCTTTTAAAAGTATATTAATATATTTAAAAAATAAAAATGCATATATGTACAGCATGAATTTGCATAAATAGACATATAAAATGTTTTAAAACATAAATTTAAGTAATACAAATGTTTATAGTTAACAAGACAATCAATTGACACATTAATAGTATTGTAGGTAATTTTATTACATTTATAATAAATATAATACAGTTAAAAAAAATAATCAAAAAATGTTTTAAAAATGTATTATTAGTTGTAATTATTTTTTTTAAATAAATATAGATTTTTAAATGTATTGTAACATATAATTTTTATTCTCTTTGTAGGTTTTCCCACGGTTTCCCATTGAAATGAATGAGAGAAATTGTCCTTTTTTCCTGTTTGAAGAAAGAGATGACGTTGTCGCTTGTACGTAAGTTTAGTCATTGCAAAGATCATTGCGGTCCGGATCAGAAGCAAGGAAGAACTGCGTCCAGGTAAGGCAAATTTAAATTATTAAAAATAGATTAAGGGTGGTATAGTTTATTGTAAGTAGAGAGGAGGGAGGTAGTAAGAACTAGGGACGTTGTATTTTGATATTTTTGTATGTTTTAACTTAAAAATGTTTTCCTAAACAGGTAGCAGTTGGTGGCCCACGTCGGGTTGATTGCTTTCATAACACTTTTTGTTTAATAGAATTATTTTAAAAGAATAATTACTTTTTCTACTAAACAATAGTGTTATGAAAGCAATATTTTTTGAATTTTTTTTGGTGCAACAGGTTTTTAGAAATTAAGGGGCTGATTACGATGGCGGGCGGACTTGATCCACCCGCCATCGTAGCAGTGTTTGGAACCGACCTCCATGCATGGGGCGGTCCAGCCTACCCGATTAGGATGGGACCTCCACCGCTGCAGTCTGATTCCGCACCGTTAACATTGCAGCGGTGGCTGCTGACAGCAGCACTGCCGCGATATCCAAAAGAGCATGTTTTGCATTTCACTGCACTACGTTGCAGGCACTACACTGTGCCTGCTACATGGTGCAGTGGAATGCAGGGGGGTACCATGTGCCCCACACCTCCCCCCAACACAATGGGTGCCCGCAACAGGCCCCCAAACTTACATCCCCGCCAGCCTTTCCATGGCAGGATCGCACAGCCATGGAAAGGGCTCCTGGAGATCCAGCATCCTAATATGGCAGACAGTGCCTGCTAGGCACCGCCACCATATCTAGTGATGCACTGCTCGATCCGACAGGCAATCGGTACGATTGCCACCGATGCAGACACAGCGGCGGACAGACTTTCCGTCCGCCACGCATACCCACTGCCATCGCTAATATGGCAGTGGGCAGGATCTCAGTTTGATGGCGGAATGATCTGCCACCTGCAGGCTGCGCCGGTGGCAATCGTTCTGCCATCGTAATGAGCCCCTAAGTTATTGCGTTGTCGTGGGTTTCCGGATAGGATGAAGGACCATGGACAAAGACTTCATGGATTGCAGAAATACTTTTTGGGACATTTTTAGAACATGGATTTATGGTTTTTGGTACTTATGCTGGATTTCGGTCGAGAGAGGATTTCAACAATGGATTTTTTGTTGCGATTTTTTCAAAACGTTTTTACTTTTTCGAGGTTCTTTTAACTTGAATTAGATCAAGAGAGGATTGCAACAATGGATTTCTTGTTGCGTTTTTTGCCAAACAAATATTCTTTTTCGGGATTTTTTTTTTGGGAATGCGTTTTTTGTAGGTGAGCACAGTACAGTTTTCAGCACAAATTTTGCTGTAAAAAAATGGCTTTGCCAAACTGTGTCCATTTTGGTTAGTTTAACTCGGGTCATGGCTTATATTACGGATTATGGATTATTTCCTAAGGATTAAAGGACTGCTCAAGACTCTTGGTGAAATGTGGGATTATACGCAAGTCCAAGTCCACGACTGAAGGTAAGAAACCCGACTTTTAATTTATAATTTAATTTTTTTTTTTTTTAAATGCCAATTGGATTAGGGAAATGTATTGTCAAAACAGGCAAGTGTAGGATGTGTGCAATATTATCTAGGTAGTCTGAAGTCACCTTCAATGAAAATTGTTGAATTGCACCCAATAGTCGCTCTGACATTTCTTTTAGAAAATTTGTGGGTTCAGACTACCAGTTAATGATTGCGCAATTCTCAATTCTTGGAAACTTTGCTCCTTCTTTAAAATTTCCCAAAAATGATAGAAGTTAGGATGTGGTTTACCTATAGATTTGTTGAAGGAGTTGTGCCATCCCTAGAGCATTATTTGTTTTTTCTCCTCCCTCTAAGCAGGTCGAGTAGCAGTTCCACCACTTCACATGGAAACGTGGCTTCCTCCTGCGACCTGACCTGCTTAGATGGCCAATCCATGTGTCTTCAAAGTAATTTAGAAGTGGTGCCAATTTGTCCTCGTTTGCAGTAAAATAGTCAGATTCAGTAATAGATGTGTAGTATTCATCTACACTGTCAGGAGGAACAAAGCAAAGTGCTGTTAGTTTCTTCATTTCAAATTGCAGTTTACTGTCTGATATGTAATCCTCAATGTTAGAAATGGGGGTCTTTAGTTGGCAGAGGTAGGTACCTTTGTCCAAATAGTGGCCCTTGCTTCCAGTCAGGGTAAGGAGGATACACTTCTAAAATAATCCCTGCTCACCCCCCTTGGTAGCTTGGCATGAGCAGACAGGCTTATCCCAGAGGCAGTGTGTGAAGTATTTGTGAACACATACAGTAATACAGTGAAAACACTACAAATGGACACCACACCAGTTTAGAAAAATAAGTAATCTTTATCTAAACCAAAACAAGACCAAACGACAAAAATCCACAATACAGTTATCAAGATATCCTCAAAAATAGGTAAGTCACTCAATTGAAGTTTGTAGCAACAAATAACTCCACCTGGAGTTATTATGATGTTGTGACAGATAAAAATCCCAAAGTACGGTGCCGACCGCGAGGTGCGCGGCGTCGGGCGCGGAGTCAAGCCGACCCACAAAGGACAGTTCCTTGGAAACGATGAAAGCAAAGATGTTGCACGGCGTCGGGGAGGTGATGCTTCATTGGCGCTGAGTGCCGTCGGTTCCTTACGACCCCAGGGGAGGGGAAGCCTCGGTTCCTTACTGCGGTGCAGGGGAGGTGAGACGTCGGTTCCTTACTGTGTCAGTGAGGTGACGTCATGGTGGCGGCGAGGCCTCAGTTCCTTACAACAGTGCGGTGTCGATGGATTCAGGAGTCACCCACGTCGAGTATCGGCTCCGCGTTGATGAAGCACTGGTGTCGGTGAAGTCGGGGCTGCGGTGCGAGTCGGGACGTTACGTCGTGGACGTCACGAGCGGTGTCCTCGGCTCCGGTGCATGCAGCGGCCTCAGTGACGGCTTCGGAGTCGATGTGGCATGGTGGCAGCAGGCGTCGGGCCTATGGTGCAAGTCGGGTGGTGCGTCCCGCTCTTCACAAGCGGTGCCCACGGCTTCGGTGCAGGTTACGGAGTCGCTCGCCAGTGTCTGTGTTGCAATTTCCTTCTGTGGCAGCTGAAACAGCAGTTCCAGATGCAGAGAGACAGAAGAAATGAAGTCTTTGTGTCCCTGAGACTTCAGAACAGGAGGCAAGCTCAATTTCAAGCCCTTGGAGATCTTTTCCTCAAGCAGGTGACAAAGCAAACAGCAAAGTCATTTTCTTCTTTCCTTGGCAGCAAGTAGCCACTGAAGGCCAACCCCAGACAGCAAACAGCGCAGGGGCAGTATTCCTCCTCAGCTTCTCCAGCTCTCCTCCTAGGCAAAGGTTCCTCTTGATTCCCAGAAGTGATCTAAAAGTCTGGGGACTGGGCCCCTCTTTTTATACACCCAAATCCTTTAGTCTCTGAAGGCAGAGAGTGTCTGTACCCAGCCAAAACCAGTTCTGTCTTCACTGGTGCAGCTTCCTGGCAGGAGGTGGAGACAGCATTGTTGAAGGCAGACCAGGCCCATGTAGGTGAAAGGAAATCTCCTCCCCCTACTCTAAATGCAGCCCAGGTCTATTCAGCCCAGCCCTGACTCATCAGACTTCTGGAGCCACTGCCCCTCTCCAGCCCCTGTCATCCAAAAGCCAGACATGCAATACACAAACCTAGCAGAGGCACACTGGATGGTTAGGCAAGAAAATACCTACTTTGTAAAAGTGGTATTTTCAAACACAGAATGTAAGAAACCACCTTCACTAAAAGATGCAATTTAACATTCTGAGTTCAGGCATACTAAACGTCATTTTCCTACCTTGTTCCCAGGCACGGTTATGTTTATAAGATGTTATAAACAATCTCCCCATTTTGTCCTATGGGAGCAGATAGCCTTGCAATAGTGAAAAACGAAATTGGCAGTATTTCACTATCAGGACATGCCACACACATCAGAGCATGTCCTACCTTTCACATACACTGCACCCTGCCCACAGGGGTACCTTGGGCCTACCTTAGGAGTGACTAACATGTAAGAAAAGGGAAGGTTAGGGGCCTGGCAAGTGGGTGCACTGGCCAGGTCGATAAGGCAGTACCAGACTGCACACAGGCTCTGCAATGGCAGGCTGCTTCTGTGGGTGGCACAATCAGTGCTGCAGCCCACTAGCAGCATTTGATTTATAGGCCCTGGGCACACACAGTGCACTGTACTAGGGTCTGACTAGTAAATCAAATATGCCAATTATGGAACCACTAATCCATAACAACAATTTACAAGGAGGGCATATGCACTTTAGCACTGAACAGCAGTGGTAAAGTGCCCAGAGCCATAAAACCAACAAAAACAGGTCAGAAAAAAATACAGGAGGAAGGCAAAAAGTTCTGGGATTACCCTGCAAAAAGGGCCAAGTACAACACTCAACTAAGAATATTTTTTTAATTTTTCGCCAATAAGCCTGTGAAAAGTGAAAAAAACATCCTTGTATTTGGGTATCCGTGTACTTTTGGTAATTGTGTTAATCATAGGTAATTCAAAGTCAATTAACACTTTTCTCGGACTTTTGTTCATGGTTTTAGCGTTTATCACTGACAAAAATTCAGTGTATGTTGAGGTTTGTTTATCAGGGAGTAAACTGTACACTAAGGGCACTACTGTATGATTAATGTAGGCGTGAATAGTGTATATTTGGGTGAATGGATGGGGTGTGGATTTAAACGTCCCATCCATCATCCAAATATCACTACTGTCTTACTGCATACAACTTGCTACATGTGTAGGAATGTTTTGTGAAACCTCCCTCAAAACTGAGCCAAAGGGTTCATTGGAGGTGGATGCCAGGGCTTTCATTTCATTTATATTTTCTCTTACCTCTATCTCCATTGCAGAGGCAGAGTGGTTATGCTCGGAGGTCCTTTCAACAGTGTCCCCAAGAGTAACCGCTCTGCCTATGCAATGGGATGAGTAATAATGCACACACCTCCAATGACACCTCGGCTCAGTTAATCTCTCCTTACAATAAACGTAGCCACTGTAACTTAAACGTCTATTTCCCCTGCTTGATTGCAAATAGTTGGCTTGTTTTCTTGCTACCATTCTCTGTAGAAAGAAGAAAAAGAGAAAAAAAATGTTTTAGTGATTTTGTGTGGTTGCTTTTAAAAATGTTTTGCCTGCAAGTGAAAAGTTAGTGTAAATTAATTATTTTACAGCTTTTTTTAACAAAATTGTACCAGGTTTTAGTTGCATTGGCTTGATAATGTTGGTTTGGAATTGTTTTCTGCTTTGATACCTTTGATTGAAAAAAAGGTTAATTTTGGATAGACTTGACAGAATGAAAAAGGTTACCTTTTTTAGGTTTTTCTTTTGTGTGGTTGGAAAGTTCTTGTGTAGATGCTGTTTTTAAAAAAAATTCTATCAGTTGTTCTTTATGTTGTGTTTAGAGCTTTTGATTCTTTGGTTCTGAAAAAAGTGAAGAAATGTTATAAGTGTTTTGCTTGGAAAAGTTTTAGTTTTGCAAATAGCCTGCAAAAGAAATAGATTAGTGCTTATGTACTTGAAAAAAGTCATTTTGCTTTTGTTTGTAAGGCTCATTTTTTTAATGCAATGATACATTTAAAAAAAAATGCTTCTTTACTTGAAACGTGTAAAAGAAAAGAAATTGTGGTTTTGGATCATTTTTACCTTGTATAATTTGGCTTCTTCAGTGTTGAAGGGCTTGTTTGGATTATTGTGGTTGTGTTCTTCTACTCTTGTTGGTTTATATGATTTTATCTGTGGAGAATTGTAAAGAAAAAAACTGTGTGATTGCATGCTTGACAATGAACAGAAATGAAAATGTGAAATTTACAGTTTAAATTTTTAATATTTATTTTAAGAACAATCAATTTGTCCCCACCACCATCCAGCACTTTCCCTGAGGCAAGCACCTGTCAGAGTAGGAATAATAAATGTGTCCTCACCACCATCCAGCACTTTCACTGAGGCAAGAACCTGTCGGAGTAGGAATAGTAAATTTGCCCACACCACCATCCAGCACTTTCCCTGAGGCATGCACCTGTCGGAGCAGGAATAGTAAATTTGCCCCCACCACCATCCAACATTTTCCCTGAGGCAAGCACCTGCCGGAGTAGGAATAGTAAATTGGCCCCCACCACCATCCAGCACTTTGCCTAAGGCAAGCACCTGTCGGAGTAGGAATAGTAAATTTGCCCCCACCACCATCCAGCACTTTCCCTGAGGAAAGCACCTGTCAGAGTAGGAGTAGTAAATTTGCCCCCACCACCATCCAACACTTTCCCTGAGGCAAGCACCTGTCGGAATAGGAACAGTAAATTTGCCCCACCACAATCCAGCTCTTTCCCTGAGGCAAGCACCTGTCGGAGTAGGAACAGTAAATTTGCCCCCACCACCAGCCACACTTTCCCTGAGGCAAGCACCTGTCGGAGTAGGAATAGTAAATTTGCCCCCACCAACATCCAGCACTTTCCCTGAGGCAAGCACCTGTCGGAGTAGGAATAGTAAATTTACATGAGCATGTTCCCTGAGGCAAAGTCATGAAGGTGAAAACATAGTATTTTGAAAACATATCACTTATCAGTGCTTGCTAATATATTATTTCTTTTTTTTTTAGAACGATTTTTATTGTTTCCACAATATGATAACATTAGCATCTGTATGACGACATAATTCAACATTGCCATTACAATGATAATAATTTAAATGGCTTAGGCGGGATGCCCGGAGAATCCAAACCAGTGAGAAAGAAAGTTCACTTTGTTATCTGTGTCGCCTCACATGTCCGTGGCATGGTACATTTACTTACAATTCACACAAGTCATAGGAACAACAGGAGAACCCGTCATTATTACACAAATCAATAGCATCATTGAATCATATGTTAGCAACAAATATAAAATAACATGAAAAAGAAGAACTAGAGGCCGATCTCCGTATGCAGGCGCAAGCCAAAGTGTACCTGTTGGCAAAGCATATCAGTGAGCATCTCGTGTGTAGCTAAATGGGCGCGGTGTGCCACCCGGCGTGGATGAGCCGAGGGAGAGGGCGGCGAGGGGGGGGGAGGTGAGGGAGACGGGGAAAGGAGGAAACCAGAGAAGGAATAGGGAAAAAGAGAAAGAATGAATAGGATGGAAGGAAGGCGGAGGCCACGCGCATCTGGCAGCCAAGGACGCATAGACATAGGGATGTGGGTCCCGCAAAGCTAAGTGCGCCGAGGCCCCGTGTTAATGTCCATGGTTAAGAGGGGGAAGGCGCCGCTGCCAACTTGGCCTCGATTAGTGTCAGGTAGTCCTGCCATCGAATAGGATTCAGTCGAGGGGGCGCTGACGCCTGTGAAGCTTGCGCCAGCCGATTCATGTGTTCCAACACCAGTGTCCTCCAGAGGTACAGCAGCCACGAGTGTATGCTGGGGCCCATCTGCGCCTTCCATGTCATGGCTATTTTACATTTGGCAAGGCCCAGAGCTAGGTCTAGGAACTTATTCAGGCCCTTAAGTGGAGTGTTGTGCCTCGTGAGCCCTATAGGAAATGGGTAGGCTGTGCTTTCACCTGGGTATCAGCTGCCTCTGTAAGTATAGAGGCTACATCGGTCCAGTACGTCTGAATACTTGCGCATGTCCATACCAGGTGCATGAATGTGGCCCCTGGATCACGGCACCTGGGGCATCTGTCAACAGTTGTTGGGTACATGCGTGCTAGCCGGTGACGTGTGAGATACGTGTGATGCAGGTAATTAAATTGAGTGTATTTCAACCTGGCGTTGGTTGAAACCGTTTTTGGGTGACTGATGCATTGCACCAAATGTTTATCTGAGATAGTGGTGGCCAGCTCGGCATCCCAGTATGCACGTAAGGTTACCAGTGCGGGTGCATCATCCAATCTGAAGGAAGTGTAAATGGCTGTTACGGCGTGTCTACCCCATCCATGCGTCAGTAGTGTTTGCAAGAGGTGCGATGTGGGGGGTTCAGCGTGATCATTGTCCCATGTATGTAGGAAGTGGCGTGTAAGCAAAGCATGCAAGAGGAATGTGGCACCTCATAAGTGTCCATTAACTCCTCAAATGTTTGTAGTTGTGTGTCTGCATACATGTCTCCCCATGTGTCCAATCTCCTCTCCCTCCAAGACCCAAGCTCCAAGCGTCCGTGACAGGCGAATGTGCCTGGGAGTACCTCCAGCGGCAGGCCAGGGGCATACGGAGCAGTTTGACCCTTGGGCAGCTCGTATCTGGACCAACTACGTCTGGCCGCCGTCATTAGGATGTTGTCACGTTGTTTCTGGGTCAGAGTGATAGTGCCCGACAACCACTCCAGTAATACTGGAGGGTCCCAGGATATGGCCACCGTGACCAATTCGGTGAGGTTACTCTTACCCAGCCATCTCATTGGCCATTGCAGTTGTGCTGCAGCGTAGTAGTGCTCATAATTTGGGGCACCTAGGCCACCCTCCAATAATGGCAGATATAATTTATGGAGAGCCACCCTGGCCCTAGAATGGCCCCATATTAGGGAGACGAAAAAGGATTCCAAATCCTTAAAGAGTTTCCGTGGCAGACGGTAGGGAGTGTATAGAAGAAGTACAGGAGACACAGGAGGACCAGCATCTTGGAGAAGGCCACCCGCCCCATGGGAGACAAAGGAAGGCCTAGCCAGAACAGGAGAGTCAATCGGGCTCTAGTAATGGCACGCCCCAAGTTGCCGTCCATAGTGTCCATCCCTGAATGGTAGACCTGGACCCCCAAGTATTTAAAAGTGTCAAACGCCCATTCCATCAGCGTATTCGGTGCAGCCTGTCTCTGGGCTGATGACATAGGTGTCATCGGCAACACCACCGATTTAGACCAATTAACTCGTTGTCCAAAGACCCATGCATGCTCATTTAAGAGGTCCATTATCTGCTGTAGTACCTCAATCCAGCTGCGTAGATAAATTAATGCGTTGTCCGTGTACAGCGACACTATGTGCCACCGACGATCTACATGTAGGCCCCACTCGGTTACCCGCTGTCGTAGCCTACACACCAGTGGCTCCATGGCCAAGGCAAAAAGTATCAGCGACAGGGGGCAACCCTGGCGTGTGCCTCGTGCTTTCGTAAAAAGTAAGGAAAAGGTGCGACCCGTCTTCACCCTAGCCTGCGGTCTGTGGTACAGCAACCGTATCCACCGTAGGAAGTTGGGGCCGATGCCGAACCCAGACAACACCATCAACAGATAGTCCCATCTCAATGTATCGAATGCCTTTTCGATGTCTAGGGATGCTATCCAGGACAGTCCCACCTCCCCCTTCGCCCATTCCAGCATTGCAAATAGTCGATGCAAATTCAGGGCAGTATTTCTCCCCGGTATAAAACCGTTCTGGTCCTCGGGTACCAGCAAAGGAACAGCTGTGACCAACCTATTCGCTAGTAGCTTCCCAAGGATCTTGTAATCGACGTTCAGCATTGAAAAAGGGTGATATGAGGCCATTAGAAAAGGGTCTCGGCCTGGTTTCGGTAATACCACTAGCGTCGCCTCTCTCAAAGTGAGCGGGAGTTCACCCTTCTCGAAGGCTTCGGCGTACATAATGGCCAACCATGGCGTTAGCTGTTCGGAGTAGGTGGAGTAAAATTCAAATGGCCAGCCGTCTGTTCCCGGCATCTTGCCCGTTGCCAGTTGCCCGTTTGCCTCCGCAATCTCATCTACCATGATGGGGTCTTCTAGGGAGTCGTAGTGCGCCGGTGTAATTTGTGGGAGTTGAATCCCGGCAAGGAAGCCCTGTATGGAGGCAGGGTCGTGGACAACAGGGGACACATACAGCGCTGTGTAGTATTCATAGAAGGACTGATTAATGGCCTCCTGTGTGTTTACAAGGGTCCTGGTGGATGTGTGTATAGCAGTAATGGGGGGCTGGGAAGTGTTGGACTACAGTTGCCACGCTAGCAGTTTGCCCGCTTTGTCTCCCTCCTTGTGTCTGCGCGCTAAGTATGTCTTATTGTCCAGCGCCCAGAGGTCATCCATTGCACTCTTGTACGCCAGGCGGGCCTGGGCCAGGGAGGGACCAACCTGGGGGTCATTGGGGATGAGTTGCTCACATCTCCGTATCTACGATTCATGAGTCTGGAGCGCATCCGTCAGCGACATTCGGGCACCATAGAGGTTTTGATTGCATGCCCACGGAGGACCTCCTTAAAGGTGTCCCATTCTACTCCCAGAGATAAAGCAGAGCCAGCATTCATTGAGAAGTACGAATCGATGGAACTCGAAAGGGCGGCACAGTATGATGAGTCAGCTAGAGCGGCGCCCGGTAATTGCCAGGTCGAAATCCCAGGTCTTCTAGCACCCCAGGACAAACTTAATTGCAGCAGGTTATGATCAGAAAGTGCTCGTGTCAGGTAGTCTGCCTGTCGTATGCTGTGTAGATCGTTAACCGAGAAATAGATAATGTCTATCCTAGTGTACAGGTCGTGTAATGCCGAGTAGTGCGAGTATGTGAGTGTCAGAGGGTACTTGCTGCACCATGCATCGTGGACCTGCATGTTGGAATTTCAGTCCTTCATGTGTTGCGCCAGCATGATGGACTGCGCCCCTGGAAGGGGGGGGTGGGAGCAGACCAAGCCAAGGTCTTGCACCCCATTAAAATCTACACCCCAGTACATGGGGACCGTAGGATCCGTGAGCAAGGACAGCGTGAGTGATTGCAGGAATGAGGATTGGCCTGAGTTCGGGGCGTATAGGGACACCAACGCCAGTGGAGATCCATTCAGCAGGCCCTCCATGGTAGCAAAACAGACTTGTGTATCTACTTGGGAGTGTGTGACTTGCAACGGGGTCCCTGGTGCCACCCATATGAGCCAGCCCCTGGCGTATCCTGAGTACGTGGTGCCCAGGATCGTACCCCTCCAATGTTTACAGAGTGATGCGAGTGTTTGCGCAGTGAGATGTGTTTCCTGTAACAGTGCAAATGTGATCCCGTGGCTGCATAGATATTGAGCACATCCCGCCAAACCCCTCACGTTCCAGGTCAACAATACATAATCTCCAGTCATCATTTATCCAGTTGTGAGGAGGATGTCTGACACAGGACAGGCCCCAACCACCCAGTCCCCCCCACCCCCCCCGCACACAGCGCTAAAAGTGTACTAACAGCCCACACTCCCTGCATTGCACAAACAATTAAAGAGATCAACATATTAAAAAATAAGATTCCCCAACATCCCACCCCAGGCCGGTTTGCCAACGGGCAATTGGCCCTTCACACTGAAATGCAATTCAAATGTGCCGAAAAATAACACAAAACGAATATAAACAAAATGGGTGCTATATCAGCTACTTATCACTCGCTGGAGGGGGCGCAGCAGGGCTAGATGTCATTTCCGGTATGCCGCCTCTCATGACTCGGCCTGGTGGCACACTACTCTGTTCGTAACGTATAATCCTTGCAATGGAAGCACTGGTGAGTTTTCTGGAATGTTCAGCCCAATCCATCTGTGGTCTGCTGGGTGATGGCCGGTCCGCCCCCCGACAATGCCTCAAGCTGCGAGGCTGTGAGAAGCAATGTTTGATCTATTGCTGTGTCCAAGTCTGAGTCCAGTCTTTGAGAGCATCTGGGGCTACCTATATGCTCTGCTGTTTTAATGGGCTGTGTATGCTCCTGAGTCAGTTGGGCTTTCGTTGGTTGACGTATTCTTCCTCTGCCGCAGCCCCTACAGGGTTCCACCAATTTCCAGGCCTGGTGAGAGTCCATCGCTAATGTAGGTGCTAGGCCCTGTTGATCTATCCAAGCCCACGCTTCCTCGGGTGTGTTACAGAATACTGTGCCCTCCTTATGACGAATACGGAGGTGCGCCGGATATTGTAGTGAGTACTGGATGTCATGGTCTCTCAGGCATTTCTTAACCTCCAGGTAGGAGGACCGACGGCGCTGTACTGATAAAGTGTAGTCTGGGTATATATGGACCGTAGAATTATCAACTTGCTAAGGGCCCCGGGTACGAGTGACTTGCAATATGTGGTCCTTGTCGCGATAGTTAAACAATCTCACCACCAGCGGTCTGGGGAAAACTCCCGGACGTGGGGGGCCCCCCGGTATCCTATAAGCACGTTCTAAGAACTTGGAGGCCTTGCCCTGCAGAAGGTCTTTAAGGAACCATTCCTCTAGATAGAGTTCCATGTTGAGGCCCTCCGCCCGTTTGGGGAGGCCCACAATGTGCATGTTATTCCGGCATGAGTGCCCCTCTTGGTCCTCCACGCGTGCTCTCAGGTAGTCTACCTCTTGCTGGAGGGACTGTAGCTGTATGGCCGTCACGGTCACCGTGGATGCAGTGACGCCAATGTTTATTCGGACTCCTCCACCCTGCCCTTTAATTTCTTGTGGTCCTCCCGGAGGCATCCCATATCTACACCCAGTGAGTCAATCTTCGTGCCTAGGGTGGTTTTGATGTCAAGTATCGCCGCCATCAGCTCATCAAATCTGTGCAAGTGGTCATTGTGGTCGCCTAGGGTGGAGTGCTCCAGGTGCTCCGTACTCTTTGCACTCTGGGGTACCATTTCCACCTCCGGGGGTTGTGCCTGGGGCTTCTCTGCTCTGGACTTACCCATCTCGGCGGTGGTAGGAGACAGGGGCCAGGTATAGAGGTCCGACAGTAGCAGTATACTTTGGGGCGAGTGTGTATGTGGCAGGTTCATGGGCCCCTATCGTTACATCTGAAGTCGCCGGGCCTCAGTGCAAGCCTGCATGGGGACACCGTGCCCCCACCGATTCGTGTGAGAATGCGGGGTGTAAAGGCAAGATGCCGCATTGAGCAGGATTATGGTTGTGTTCTTGGGCTGTTCAGCAAGTTTTTGGGCTCATAGCAACCCCGCAGGCCACCCGTCAGCACCGGCGGGCACGAGGAATAGCGCGGGGAGACTTCCGCTGCTAAATTCGCCGGGCTTACTCAACCAGGGCAAGGTGATGGCAGGATTTTTCCGGCAAGCCGGAGCGGAGCTCAGTACAGTGCAACCGCTCTCGCCGCCATCTTGGCCACGCCCCCGCTAATATATTATTTCTGACATTAATAAAGTGTTTTTTTTTGTTCAGATCATTTTTTACTTTTCACTTACATTTGATTCTGTAAAGGTTTGTTTGTTCTTGGTAGGTATTTGGTGTTGCTGTATGTCCAATCTCTGTTAATATCAAAAGGAAATTTTTAATATTCTTTTTTTTTTGTTTATGGCTTTTTTTACTACGAAAAACATTTTGCACTTTTATTCACTTACTTTTGTATGGAAATAAGTTAAAAATATATTATAAGTACTTGAGAATAAGGTGTAGTTATTTGGAAGCTGTTTATTTTTAAACGTACACTTACTTTGGTCTGTAGATGGCAGTGTTCAACTGGTAAATCGGCAAAATTCTCCTGCTACTCCTGCTGTGTGTGGTCACTATGGAAGTCAGTTTACCACTCTGCACAAAATGGTGGACGGCTTCTTTTATATGTTTTTTGGGGGTAAACGAGAATTTAAAAGAAAATATGTTTTGGAAACAGTTTTTTTGCGTGATTCATACCATGACTGAATGTATATTTATTTTGTCTTGTGTAAAAATGTTCGTTTAGACATTTCTTCTCGGAATGTCAGCCATTTTGAGTAGATGCTGGCTCTGGGCCTGTAATAAAAATAGTTGAAAGGACTGTGATTTTATGTGCTTCCAATGGATTGCATGTATAATCTTTTTGCCTCTTACATTAGTGTGTATTTTTAAAAAATGCTGTAATAATATCTGTAATTTTCGCAGTTTTTTCAAACATATTTTTAGATTTTATTATTAATACCCAGGAATTTTAATGGATAGGTACAATAAAAATACCAGAGTATTAAAATGAATACCTGGGTATTAATAATCTCCCCACCCAAAACCCCTATTTCCCTTGCATCCTGTCCCAGGGGATGGATGCAAAAATATTAAGTTACTGAAATTTTACTAAAAAACAATGCAAACATATTATGCGTTGTAATGGTATGCGTTGTATTAGTATGTATTTTAATGGTATGTGTTGTAATGGTAGTTTTAATATATTTCAATGAACATGCGTTGTAATGGTATGTGTTGTAAAAACATGCGATGTAATGGTAATTGCGTTGCAAAAACTGCGATGTAAAAGTATGTGTTGTAATGGTATGCGCTGTAACGTCATATATTCGCTGACACAGCTTGTTTTCTAGCAGCTACTTCATTGGTACTGTCTTGAAAAAGCACCATGGCAGTATCATGTGAGCTGGATGTTCCACACAAAAAAGAGCTGTCTTCAAAATCAAAATTATCAAGAGCAGCAACTGTAAATCCTTTCCTGGAAAAGTGACTTGGAAATGGTGTGCTGTCGGATTCACAAGATTTTACTGTATGAGCCGCTAACAAGTTCCTTCTCCGTACTATGGGGTCCATTACGATGGCGGGCGGACAAAGTCCGCCCGCCATCGCAACGGAAGAAGGGACCGCCCGCCATATATGCGGCAGTCCCGCTCTACAAATTACGATGCGCTCGCCACACTGGCGGGCGCATCCCGCATTGTTCACATTGCGGTGGGCGGTGCTGTCAGCAGCACCCGCCACAATGTGAAAAAGGCATGTTGTGCACAACCCCCCATGTGCACCCCCCACCCCCCCAAACCCTGGGGGCTCACAACAGGCCCCCAGAAGCAAAGACTGCATGCCTTTCCATGGCGGCAACACCGGCATGGAAAGGCTGCTTTCCGCCACCATCCTGATATGGATGGCGGTGTCTTGCAGACGCTGCCACCATGTTAGAGCCTTTTTCCGCCCGGTCCCCTGTCAGACCGGAGTAAAACCGGTCTTTCCGTCCGCCGGGGTCCCCCCCGCCATCATAATATGGCGGGGGGAAATGGGAGGCGGGCGGTGAAAATAGCAGGCGGATCGCCACTGCCATACGGGCGGTGGCGATCCGCCCGCTATTATAATGACCCCCTATGTCATTATAACTTGTTGATACACCAATCCTATTCATTGAAGTGATTAGCTCTCTACTTTTGCACTTGTCATAGGTTGCGTAGGCAGTCATCATGTGTAGCAGAGTTTTTTTATGCCATGATGTAATTCATAAAACATGATTTGGAAAAGACATTATATTTTCACAGCATAAGCTTGTCGGTTCATGGAATTGTCTTCCACTTCTTCGCTTATATCTTCAAAGTCATCATCAATGTTGTTGTCTCCTGTTCCAAACTCAAGAACTTTAGTTTGTAACAGTTTTGCTTTGCTGATATTAGACAGTGATGTAAAAAATGTTAAGACAACATCAGGCATTCTTTTTGACTCCCATGATTTGCGGAGATCTGGGACATCACCAAATTTGTCATTAAATGCAAAATCTAAGTCTCGCAGGATGTTTCTTAAAATGGTTCCTGCTGACTTTTTCTGCATCCTGTGATCTTATTTTGCCAGCAAGAACTTCAGGAGTCAAATCAGCTGAGAAAACCATAAGTGGCTCATTCTTTTTGTTAGACTGACAAAAACAAATTCTGTCATTGTACATTCTCACCAAAACATCTTTATTTCATTATTATGGATCAATGGAGTTTCATCAATGTTGACTAATATTTCTCTGATCTCACTGAGTGTGAACCCGTAGCCAGAACTCAAGAATAGCTTTAGATCTTAATTTGCTTTTTCAAAGATTACAAACTTAACTGAAGGCTGGCGGTTACTTTGCTGCTGGGAGCTCATTGTACATTCATATTTTTGAATGTATTCATGCATGCAGTTCGGGTGGGCATACAAATCTGTTGCAAATACATTCATCTCGCTGTTTAGATCAGCGACTATCCTTGGTAGACTTTCTCCTTCCACAGCGCAGCGCCGTCTGGTAAATGCTGCTGTGGTCCCCTTCTGCTGCTGCGGTTGCCTCTGACCCAGAGGTCAGGAGTTTGAGGCCCTCCTCCACCCACAGGCTCCTGCCTGCGCCTCATCCCTGGTGGTCCAGTGGTAGAGAATCACCTCTCTGCTGCTTGACTGCCCTCCTGTCCCTCTCTTGCTGTTTTCTGTCTCTCTCTCTGTTTTTTATTTCTCTTTTCTGCCACTGCCTTGGCTTTGCCTTGATCTTGCTTTCTCGTTTTTAAATTGTTTCCTCTCTTCCAGTTTTTTCTGCCCTCTCCTCATTGCGATCCCCTGCGGCCCGCCCCCCTCCCAGTGCCCTTTTCCGCTCCTGCATTTCCCACCTCCCAGCTGGCCAGTCCCTCGGCAGCACTACTTAATGGCGGCCGCTGTGCGGTGGAAATGCAGTCCACTATCTTTAGTGGACTTGCTCCTTCAACAGCGCAGCCCTGTTTGGTAGCTGCTGCTGTGGTCCCCTTCTGCTGCTGCTGGCGCCTCTGACCCGGAGGTCAGTAGTTTGAGGCCCTCCTCTACCCACAGGATCCTGCCTGCGCCTCATCCCTGGTGGTCCAGTGGCAGAGCGTTATCACTCTGCTGCTTGACTGCCCTCCTGTTCCTCTCTTGCTGTTTTCTGTCCCTCTCTGTTTTTTATTTCTTTTTTCTGCCTCTGCCTTGGCTTTGTCTTCCTTTTGCTTTCTTGTTTTTTCCTCTCTGTTTGCTTGTATTTTCTGCCCTCTCCCCCATTGCCACTGCGATTCCCGCGGCCCCGCCCTTCCAGTGTCCATTCCCGCTCCAGAGCTTACCGCCTCTCAGCTGTCCAGCCCCCTCGCAGCACTTCCTAATGGCACCCACTTGGCGGCTGAGCTACTGGTGCGCAAAAGGTGTGCCAAAGTCAAGCCTGTCTGTGCCTGGACCACGCCCAGCACCAGGGACCCTGCTTTTCAGACACCATACCGCTATGAGACTAGAATCCTCCTCACCCACAACCCGGGACGACATGCAGCCTGCCACCTAGCAGCACTGAAGAAGACCCTTGGACCCATCGCCTGCCGGAACTGCAACCGCACCGTCTGTTACACCATCACGCCAGCTCCTCTCGCCGCCCAGTCAACTGACAGCGCACCCATCTTGCTCAACTGCATCCTCTTCAGCCTGTGGTCCCTCAAAAAATACACCACAGAAATCTGGGACTTCCTCAATGCCGGTTCTCCTGACATCGCTTTCTTCACAGAAACCTGGACCTACCTGTGTTCCGGACCAGACATCACCATCGCCATCCCCGACGGCTACAAGATCACCCACAAGGACCGCCCACCCGCCCAGTAGGAAGCATTGCTATCAACCACATAAGCACGCTCTGCCTTACCACGCAGTTTAATGACCCAACGATGACCATGGAACACCTCCACTTCCAGATTCGGACCAACCGAAACACCACCCTCCTTGACACCCTTGGCTACAGGCTCCCCAGCCTCCAACCCCCCTTCACCGACTCCATCATAGACCTCATCGCACCCCAGGCCCTCGCATTCACCGACTACATCCTACTCGGAGACCTCAACTACCATCTGGACATCCCCAGCTACCAGAACACTGCCTCCCTCCTGGAGAACCTCACAAACATCATTCTCAAGCAGCTAGTAACCGCACCAACCCACACAGCCAGACACACGCTCAACCCTGTCTTCTCCGCCAGCAGGAACATCAGCTACAGCCACACCACCAAACTCCCCTGGAACGACCATCACTGCGTACATTTCGCCTTTGACACGCCCACAGTACATCACCATCATCATCGACGCCCAGCCACAGCTGGACCAAGGCCTCTGATGAACTTCTCATCAACAACCTCAGCACATCCACTCCACCAACGCAACCTCCACAAACAGATCTCCAACTGCGCCGACACCCTTGCACCCCTCAAGAGAAGACCAGGTAAACAACGCTCCAAGGCAGCCAGCTGGTTTACCCCCACCCTCCACGAGTCCAGACACACCTGAAGACTTCTCAAGAAGAGATGGAGGAGCAACAAAACCCAGTAAAATCATGCAACCTTCAAATCCGCCATCAACGCTCACCACCTCCTCCTGAAAACCACAAAGAGAACAGCCCTCGAAGACAGAATCAATGCCAACACACACAACAGCAAAGAACTCTTCTCCTTCATCAAGGAGTTCACCAGGCCCAACAGCGAGACCACAGACATGCCCCCCTCCCAATACTGCTGCAAAAAACTTGCCAACTTATTCCACCGCAGGATCAGGAAGATTTACGACAGCTTTGACACCCTAGAACAGGCCACCATTGCACACAACTAAGCCGACCCCCAACAGACCATGCTGTGCTGGACCCCGCTCACCACAGAAGACACGCTCAAGACCATGTAGAGCATCCACTCAGGAGCCTCAACAGACCCATGCCCGTACCACATCTTCCACAGAGCAGCTGCAACTATCGTCCCCCAGCTTTGCGGCACCATCAACTGCTCCATCGAAACCACCACCTTCCCCGCTGACTGGAAACAGGCCAAGATCAACCCCCTGCTGAAGAAGCCATCCTCAGACCCGTCCAACCTCAAGAACTTCAGACCGATCTCCCTCCTCCCCTTCCCAGCCAAAGTCATAGAGATGTCCATCAACGCCGAGCTCTCTGAGTTCATTGAAGCGAACCACATCCTGGACACCTCCCAATCCAGCTTCTGAAGCAATTACAGCACAGAGATTGCACTCCTCGGTGCCACAGATGACATCTGCTCCCTCCTCAACAGAGGCAAGACCGCAGCCCTCATCCTACTACACCTCTTGGCCACCTTCGACATCGTCTTCCACTGCACCCTAATCACAAGACTCCACGATGCCAGCATTCGCGACAAGGCCCTGGACTTGAGCCGCTCCTTCCTCACCAGCCGGACATAGCGAGTCTCAGAACCTACGGAGATTAGCTGTGGAGTTCCCCAGGGTATCTCCCTGAGCCCCACCCTCTTCAATGTCTACATGGCCTCCCTCGCTGCCATCATCAGAAGCAACGGACATAACATCATCTCCTACACCAACGACACCCAGCTGATCCACTCCCTCACCAATTAACCCACAACCACCAGAACCAACTTCCACGGTGGAATGATGGGCATCGCTACATGGATGAAAAACAGCTGCCTCAAGCTCAACTCGGACAAGACTGAAGTACTCATCCTGGGACCCACCACTTCAGCCTGGGACGACTCCCGGTGGCCAGCCGCTCTGGGACCCCCCCGACCATAACAGACCATGCACACAACCTTGGCATCATACTGGACTCTTCGCTCACAATGAACAGCCAAATCAATGCAGTTTCCTCAGCCTGCTTCCACACGCTCCGACTGCTCCGAAAGACATTCAGATGGATCCCCACAGAATCCAGAAAGACGGTCACAAGCAGACTTGACTACACCAGCGTCACCCAGAGACAGTTCAAGAAACAACAGAACATCCAAAACACCGCTGCCAGACTAGTCCTTGACATCCCTGCCGCAGCCACATCATGCAACACCTCCGACAACTCCACTGGCTCCCAATCAACAAGAGAGTCTCTTTCAAGTTTCTCACTCACACCTACAAAGCCGTACACAATGAAGGACCAGCATACCTGAACCACTGCCTCACATTCCACGCACCCACCAGACAACTCGCCCTCGCCCCCATCCGCAGGATCCACAAGACCAGAACAGGAGGATGGTCATTCTCCTAACTCACTGCCAAGACCTGGAACACCTTGCCCCTGCACCTCAGGCAATCAGTGTCGCTGACCCAAATCAGGAAGGACCTCAAGACCTGGCTCTTCGAATGATCCTCCACCCAGTCCAACCAGCAGTACCCCCAGCACCTTGAGACCCGCTCGGGTCAGTAGTCACGCTTTACAAGCCCCTGATTTATTGATTGATTGACTCAGCTGAAAACTTCATCTTGGAATAAACTAGCTACAGATAAAAACATGTTTGCCATTTGAGACTCACATACTCTGTACTTTATTCTTTTTTCAATTCCTTTGACTCTTTTTCTGGCTAAACCACAGATAACACATTGGAGATCCTCTGCTTTCTGATCAGTTGTTGGGGTTGGACGAGAGGTAGCCATCGATCTTCTAAGTGGATGGGCATTGCGTTTGGTTGTCATCGCTTTCTCAGAAGACTCATTTTCTAGTTGTGATTCACTGGTTTCTGCTATTTTTTGACAAATTATTTCCAGGTTTTTCTCCATTGTATATGACTTGTTGTTACTATGATAAAATATTTGATCGTCTTCACCCATTAGTTTCAATCTTTTGTGAACTTTATCTTGCCGTATTTCTGAAGCATCTTGAACAATCTTCTGCCCAGCTGCTGTTTATTGGTCAATGCATGGATTTCCAGACTACTTTGAAGCAAAACACTCTGCTTGTTGCTGTTTTGAGCTGGCCTGCTGCTTGCTGCTTCTGTCTTGCACAGTGAAAGGACTGGACTTTGCTTTTATAATCCTGCTTTCCAAGGTTCTCCAAGGGCTCGTGTGTGCTTGTCTCTTGTTAAGAAGTCTTAGGGCCATCAAAGTCTTCAACAGCATCCCCTAAACTCCTCTGCTGGGAGTTCTGACCTGACAAGTGGTGCCAATTCTGGGCCCTTTGAGGTGGTTTAGCTGCATTAATCATGAAATAAAGCTCACGCTGACAACTGTATTAGAGTGGGGGACCGTCTCCTTCTTTTCCTGCTCTGAGTGCGATTCTTTCGGAGAGTGGATGTAAATATATATATAAATATAATATATTATATATATATATATATATATATATATATATATATATATATATATATTCACTGAAAAAACCATAGGTTTTAGGGACAGTTATAGTTAGTTGGACATTGCACTCAGTACAAAACCCGTGAAATTCCCCCGTTATAGTTAGTCCAGCTAACTATAACTCGCGCCCCGCAATGCACTGCTGATGACGTCACATATTACATCACTCATGACATGGTCAGTGACATCACTGATGACATCACTGATGACATCTCAAATGACATCACTGATGACATCACTGATGACATCATCCAGTGACTGTGTGTTTCTGTAAAGTTTAAATATTTTTAATATATATAGGAAAAGACGTATTGAAGAATGAGTGGGTGTGTAAGTGTCTGTATGGATGATTTAGTAGGTGCGTGACTGACTCTATAAGTGAGTGATTTAACGTATCTTACTGAATGCATGGGTTAGTGACTAAACTGGGTGAATGTCTGTATCCGTCTGTCTGTTGCTGTGTAAGTGGCTGCATGTGTTTGTGAATAGCTACATGAGTGTCTATATGAGTTATTGAATGCTTGTCTGAGTATCTGTATGGGTGCCTGAGTGTTTGTGTGGGAGGGTGTGTGCAACTCTGTGCATAGACGTGTGAGTGGGTGATTCACTGGGTGGATGGTTTCAAGAGTGCAACTGTGATAGACTGTATGGGTGGGTAAGTGTGTGTAAGAGTGTGTTAGTGAGTGAATGTATGTCCCAGTGGTACATGTGTGAGTAACTACATATGTGAAAGGCAGTATATATGTGTGTTGGAGTATATAAATAGCTATAAGCAAGAGTGAGTGATTGTGATAGTGGCTGTATGGATGAGTGTGTGCTTGTATCTGTGATTGTATAAGAGCGTAACAATGTGCTACTATTTGTATGAGTAAGTGAGCTGGTGTGTGTATAACTGTATAGGTGAGTAAATGGCAGTGTGTTTAATTATTTGCATGACTGACTAGGTGTGTGAGTATCTCTATGGATGAGTGGCGTTGTTTGAGTGTCTATATAGGAGTAAGAGTGCATATGATAGTCCTGTACTGAGTGACCGTAAGTATGAGTGACTGTACGGGTGAGTGAGTGGATGTGTGTGTGTAGACCTAAGAATCAGTGACTGGGTATGTAGTTATTGGTGTTGGAGTGTCTATGGTTTTGCGAATGGCAGTCTGTAATTTAGAGTGGGTGTATCAAAGGTTATATTAGGGTGTGAGGAGGTGCATCAGATTATCACGTGGATGATGTCATCAGTGATGTCATTTGAGATGTCATCAGTGATGTCATCAGTGATGTCACTGACCATGTCATGAGTGATGTAATATGTGACGTCATCAGCAGTGCATTGCGGGGCGCGAGTTATAGTTAGCTGAACTAACTATAACGGGGGAATTTCACGGGTTTTGTACGAGTGCAATGTCCAAGTAACTAAAACTGTCCCTAGAACCTATGGTTTTTTCAGTGAATTTCAAAGGTTTTTAAATGCTAATTTGTAACTATAACGTGTCTGAAACCTATGGTTTTTTCAGTGAATTTCAAAGGTTTTTTAAATGCTAATTTGTAACTATAACGTGTCTGAAACCTATGGTTTTTTCAGTGAATTTCAAAGGTTTTTTAAATGCTAATTTCTAACTATAACGTGCCTGAAACCTACGGTTTTTTCAGTGAATTTCAAAGGTTTTGTAAATGACAATTTTAAATGTATTAATTGTTATATTAATTTTTTTCATACTGATTTACTACATTTTTAGAAACAATTTCTTTTACATATTTTATTTTTTAAATTACATTGTAATTACATTATACATTACATTACAAAAAATACTTTCTCAGAATGAATTACTTTAGTTTAAATACTTTGCACATAGGCAATAGACTTTTAAGTACAGTAGTTACAGTTGTTGCAATGGGCAACACATTTTCAAACACAATGCAACATTCAGCTCAATGTGAATTTCTAGTTAAATGCAATTAGTTACTTTAGGGATTACTTTTCTAACCACAGGACTGGATCCTAGATTCAGTCCTGGGACATCTCCTGTAAACAGTTGAGTAAAAGCGTTTTGGTTACATTAGTGATTTTTAAGGAATATTATTGTATTTTAAAAGTTGACACTTTGAAACTTTTCTCATAGAATCACCAATGTTATCCTATGGAAGGAAATTCACTTAGCAGGTAAAAACTGTTATCGTTACTTTTTCTTACTCAGTGTTGGATCCTGGATCCAGCACTGGTGCATCTCCTGTAAACAGTTGAAAAAATGCGTTTAAGTCATACAGGCGATTTTTAAGGAATATTTGTAGTTTGTGAAAATCAACACTTTGAAACTTTTTTGCTGAAAACCAGTCAATCTTAGCCTATGAAGGAAATTCAAGTTACCGGTAAGTACGGTTAAAATTACTTTTGAGGATCAGTACTGGGCTGAAAGATGCAGCACTGAGGTCTCTCCTGATAACAGGTGAGTAAATCGGAATTCGTATTTCGGCTGATTTTAGAGGAATATTTTAAAGTTCCAAAACTCCACACTTAGAAGAATTTCCAAGTGAAACCAGTCAATGTTAGCCTATGGAAGGAAATTCAAGTTACTGGTAAGTACGGTTAAAATTACTTTTCAGGACCAGTACTGGGCTGAAAGATGCAGCACTGAGGTCTCTCCTGATAACAGGTGAGTAAATCAGAATTTGGATTTCGGCTGATTTTAGAGGAATATTTGTATGTTTCAAAAATCAACACTTAGAAACTTTTTCAGCAAAAAGCAGGCAATGATATCCTATGGAAGGAAATTCAAGTTACTGGTAAGTATGGTTAAAATTACTTTTGAGGATCAGTACTGGGCTGAAAGATGCAGCACTGAGGTCTCTCCTGATAACAGGTGAGTAAATCGGAATTCGTATTTCGGCTGATTTTAGAGGAATATTTTAAAGTTCCAAAACTCAGTCAATGTTAGCCTATGAAGGAAATTCAAGTTACCGGTAAGTACGGTTAAAATTACTTTTCAGGATCAGTACTGGGCTGAAAGATGCAGCACTGAGGTCTCTCCTGATAACAGGTGAGTAAATCGGAATTCGTATTTTGGCTCATTTTAGAGGAATATTTTAAAGTTCCAAAACTCCACACTTAGAAGAATTTCCAAGTGAAACCAGTCAATGTTAGCCTATGAAGGAAATTCAAGTTACCGGTAAGTACGGTTAAAATTACTTTTCAGGACCAGTACTGGGCTGAAAGATACAGCACTGAGGTCTCTCCTTATAACAGGTGAGTAAATCGGAATTCGTATTTCGGCTGATTTTAGAGGAATATTATAAAGTTCCAAAACTCCACACTTAGAAGAATTTCCAAGTGAAACCAGTCAATGTTAGCCTATGAAGGAAATTCAAGTTACCGGTAAGTACGGCTAAAATTACTTTTCAGGACCAGTACTGGGCTGAAAGATGCAGCACTGAGGTCTCTCCTGATAACAGGTGAGTAAATCGGAATTCGTATTTCGGCTGATTTTAGAGGAATATTTTAAAGTTCCAAAACTCCACACTTAGAAGAATTTCCAAGTGAAACCAGTCAATGTTAGCCTATGGAAGGAAATTCAAGTTACTGGTAAGTACGGTTAAAATTACTTTTCAGGACCAGTACTGGGCTGAAAGATACAGCACTGAGGTCTCTCCTTATAACAGGTGAGTAAATCGGAATTCGTATTTCGGCTGATTTTAGAGGAATATTTTAAAGTTCCAAAACTCCACACTTAGAAGAATTTCCAAGTGAAACCAGTCAAGTTACCGGTAAGTACGGCTAAAATTACTTTTCAGGACCAGTACTGGGCTGAAAGATGCAGCACTGAGGTCTCTCCTGATAACAGGTGAGTAAATCGGAATTCGTATTTCGGCTGATTTTAGAGGAATATTTTAAAGTTCCAAAACTCCACACTTAGAAGAATTTCCAAGTGAAACCAGTCAATGTTAGCCTATGGAAGGAAATTCAAGTTACTGGTAAGTATGGTTAGAATTACTTTTCAGGACCAGTACTGGGCTGAAAGATACAGCACTGAGGTCTCTCCTGATAACAGGTGAGTAAATCGGAATTCGTATTTCGGCTGATTTTAGAGGAATATTTGCACAATGGTGAAGGGAGGGGCGGGGCCTGAGGTTACATCTGTGCAAACGCGCCCCGTGGCGCGTTTTAAGTTGGGGGATTAAGTCCCCTTGAATCCTGAGGGTCCCTAGGGGCCAACTAGCCCACCAGGAACCTCCAATATGCGCCAGGGGCTGCGTTGCAGAGACGTGTAGAGAGGCCACACCCCTTTACACCTCTCTGCAACGCAGCTCTGTGGCGCTTTCTGGATGTACCTGTTGGGCTAGTTGGCCCCAGGGACCCTCAGGATTGAAGGGGATTTAATTCCCCATCTTAAAACGCGCCACGGGGCCTGTTTGCACACATGTCACCTGAAGCCCCGCCCCCTCCCTTCACCACTGTGCAAATGCGCCCCGTGGCGCGTTTTACGTTGGGGGATTAAGTCCCCTTGAATCCTGATGGTCCCCGGAGTCCAACTAGCCCACCATATACCTCCAAAAAGAGCCACAGAGCTGCGTTGCAGAGAGGTGTAAAAGGGCGTGGCCTCTGTACACCTCTCTGCAAGGCAGCCCCCTGGCGCATACTGGAGGTTCCTGGTGGGCTAGTTGGCCCCCAGGGACCCCCAGTATTCAAGGGGAATCGTTCCTCTCTGCAAACGCGCCAGGGGCGCGTTTGCAGAGTGGTGAAGGAAGGGCGGGGCCTGCGGGCCCAATCGTTTTTTTGTTTTTGTTTTTTTTGTCCCTTGAAGGGGGCTGTGTGGCCCCCTTCCTTTTTCTGTTTTTGGGCCCTGGGGACCCCATCCCCCAGGGCCTTACCCCTTTTTTTAAATTTCAAAATAAAAAAACGGGAAGGGGGCCGCGTGGCCCCCTTCCCCGGGCCTGTATTGGCCCCGGGGACCCCATCTCCCGGGCATGGCCTCTATTTTTATTTTTAATATTTTTAGGGGGCTGCGTGGCCCCCTCCTCTGGCCATTTTAAGGCCCGGGGACCCCATCCCCGGGCCGGCCATACGCTTTTTTTTATTATTATTTTTCAAATTTTTGGGGAGGGGGCTGCGTGGCCCCCTCCCGGGCCACTACTTGCCCGGGGACCCCATCCCCCGGGGCTGGCCTCTCGTTGGGGACTGTGGGGGTCCCCAAACCCCCACAGTCCCGCCGGCTCCCGTGTCCTATGGGAGCCGGCATTGCTTTTACACATGGGGAGCAGCTAACATGCTGCTCCCCATGTGGAAAAGCAATCGGCTTTGGATATTGGAAGAGAGGTGTTTCTACCCTGCCCCCTTTTTGCGCTTTGCGCACTTGTTTCTGTCCCTCGGTTCTACCGAGGGACAAAATGGCTGCCAACACTTCTTGATTTGGAGTGTTGACAGCCAATTAGCATGCAGCTCGTGATCGGGAGGGTGCGCGCAGGGTGCGCTGAGGGTACGCGTATCCGACGCGCCCATAGATATATATGTACTTTTACTTTTGATTTTCTCAGGAACTACTGAACGGATTTACACCATTTAAGCAAAAGGCACCAGTCTGAACCAAGGACTACCTCTTTGCCAAATTTGGGGTAATTCCGTTCAGCAGTTCGGGCTGTAGCTGCGACTAAAGGTTCCTATGGAAAAATGAATTTGGGACCCCCCTTTTTTCTCGGCCCCCGCTTGACGTATCACCCCGAGACTTTCAGGGTAGGAGCGGACCGGAGCGCCCCAACAAGTTGGAAGCTTTCGCGAAGATTCGTCAACCGACGCCAACGTTATTGCAAATAGAATGTCGCGGATTTCCTATGGATAATAGGTTGTAACTATAACTATCTACTGGCGACCGCCAGTAGATAATATACATATATATATATATATATATATATATACACACATATATATATATATATATATATATATATATATATATATATATATATATATATATATATATATATCCAAACAAGAGTTGACCAGGTGAAGACGCCACACAAGGAAAGGTAAATTCCCTCTTTCTTTATTGCAGGTTGCAGCAAACAACAGCCCCCATCTTCCACACTGTAAAAGCGCCAAACGCGTTTCGGACGTAACCTTCGTCCTTGATCACTGGCAGTTCATTAAAACACGGCAGCCATATGGAAACTTAAATAATATGCCCAGTCCCGCCCCAGTGGGCGTGTTCACTGTTGCTTACTGGTACTCGTAGTTTCAATAATTCAACGCCAATGGGTGCTACCGTGTTAAACCAAATTCAGAACAGTCTTCCCCAAGTGGGTTGTGCAAGTGGGCGATCAGTTCATGCTGCCAATACCATGACCTGCAACCGGGGCCTCTCCCTCCTTTCGGAGCTGGATTTCCAGCTCCGCAGGACCGCTGTTCAGCAGCGGGGCGTCATCGCGGTTAGGCTCGCCGCTAAAATCCAAATAAGAGTTGCCCAGGTGAAGACGCCACACAAGGAAAGGTAAATTCCCTCTTTCTTTATTGCAGGTTGCAGCAAACAACAGCCCCCATCTTCCACACTATAAAAGCGCCAAACGCGTTTCGGACGTAACCTTCGTCCTTGATCACTGGCAGTTCATTAAAACATGGCAGCCATATGGAAACTTAAATAATATGCCCAGTCCTGCCCCAGTGGGCGTGTTCACTGTTGCTTACTGGTACTCGTAGTTTCAATAATTCAACCCCAATGGGTGCTACCGTGATAAACCAAATTCAGAACAATATATATATATTTATTTATTTATTTATATATATTACCTACTGGCGGTAGTTATAGTTAGGACCTCGTTTCTATTCAAAAAGCGTTTTTTCTTTTGCCAATATCTTTGCCGCCGTTTGACGAATCTTCGCGAAATTCTCAAAACTAATGGTTCATTCAGGTCAGCTCCGGTCTTGAAAGTTTTGGGGGTGATTCGTCAAGCGGGGGCAGAGAAAAAAGGGGGGTCCCAAAACGCGTTTTCTTCATGTTAATTTCCATAGGAAACTTTAGACAAAGCTACAGCCCGAACTGCTGAACAGAATTACACCAAATTAGGCAAAAGGGTAGCTCTTGGTTCAGAAAGCGTGCTTCTTTTTAAATGGTGTTAATCCAGTTGGTAGTTCCTGAGAAATTCAAAAAATAAAAATATCAATATCTGGTGGCCGAGGAGGATTCGCGAACCCTCCCGAGCACGAGCTTCATTTTGATTGACTGTCAACACTCCAAACCAGGAAGTGTTAGAAGCCATATTGTGACTCGGTAAAACCACCCTGTCATTGCAAACTTCTGCTTTGCTTCATGTAAGCGAGAGCAGGAAACCTGCTCTTGCTTCCATGAAGCAAAGCAGTATTGCTTTTGGACAAGGGGAGCTGCATGTTAGCAGCTCCCCTTGTCCAAAAGCAATGCCGGCTCCCGCAGGAGGCATGGAGCCAGCTAGGACCGCAGGGGCATTCGGGCTCCCCCGGCGGTCCCCAATGTTGAGGGCCGACCCCGGGTTATGGGGTCCCCGGGGGATGGGGTCCCTGGGCCCAGAAGTGGCCCAGGGGAGGGGGGCCACACAGCCCCCCTCCCAGGAAAATTAAAAAAAAAAAATTAAGAAAACATAGCCAGGCCCCGTGGGATGGGGTCCCCAGGGCCAGAAGCCGGGCCCCGTCCCTTTTAAAAAAAAAAAAAAAAAAACAATGCTCAGGCCCTGGGGGATGGGATCCCCAGGGCCCTAAAATAATTAAGAGAAGGGGGGGCACACAGACCCCCTTCCAAAAACCAAATAAAAAAAAGCCGGCATCTCACCGGAGGCCCCGCTCCCTCCCTGCACCACTGTGCAAACACGCCTCCTGGCGTGTTCTGAATTGAGGTATTAAGTCCCCTTCAATCCTGAGGGCCCTTAGGGCCCAACTAGACCACCAGGTACCTCCAGTAATCCCCACACAGTGGTATTGCTGAGAGGTGGTCCGAGCCCACGCCCCTTTGTCAACCACTCTGCAACCGCGCCTCTTGGCGCACTGCTGGTGGAGCGATGAGGTCCTCTTGTGTCCTGAGGACCTCAGGACTAAAGTTGACTTCATCCCCCGAGCAGCAGTGCGCCAGGAGGCACATTTGCAGAGTGGTGTAAAAAGGGGGCGTGGCCTCGGACCACTCTCAGCAATCCAGCTGTGTGGGGCTTACTAGAGATAACAGGAGGGCTAGTTGGCCCCCAGGGACCCTCAGGAGGCAAGGGGACTTCCTCTCCCAAACAAGAGCGTGCCAGGAGGCGCGTTTGCAGATTGGGGGAGAAAGGGGGCATGGCCTGTGTCCACCTCTCAAGACAAGTAAGTAATTCTTTATTGCATGATTACCTAAAATCATTTACAAATACAATACATGTCACATCATAAATAAATACATTTAATTAATTAAAAGGTCTAAAAAATGTTTAAGAGTGTCTAAAAAGAAGAAAAGAAAAAGAAATTGCAGCAGAGAAGAAGAGCGAGACTAGAAAGCATGGGGGCGTAGAAGTGTGATAAGATGTCATGCAGGCTTAAGTGTAATTATTTTGTGCGTAGGCAGACGGATGGAATGGGGCATATGTGAGTCGTGAAAGAACGATGAAAGAACGTAAAAAGAAGATGGAGCGACGTCACTGAAATAGGACTGACAGGCATGGGTGCAAGAGCATGCGGGAAAGTGTCGTAGAGGCATGCATATGATTTTTATGTGCATAGGCATTAGGGATAAATTGAAGGACAGTGCGCCTCCCAAAGCGAGCTATACAGTGTTGAATGATGAATAATAATGTGAGTGGGCGAAATACAAAATCATGGTGCCAAAGTTGATGCCATAGTTAATGATCTGTGTGTCCACCTCTCAGTAATCCCACTGTGTGGGGCTTACTGGACATAGCAGGTAGGCTAGTTGACCCCTAAGGACCCCCACAAGCGATGGGGATTTCATCACCCAACCAAGAGCGTCCCAGGAGGAACGTTTGCAGAGTGGTGGGAAAAGGGGGCGTGGCCTGCTATAAAAACTTAGCAATCCTGTTGTGTGGGACTTACTGGAGATAATAGGAGGGGTAGTTGGCCCCCAAAGATGTCCTTGGGGGCTGACTACCCCTTTTGTTACCTCCAGTAAGTCCCACACAGTAGGATTGCTAAGAGGTCTTCGGAGGCCACACCCCCCCTTTCTCCACCACTCTGCAAACGTGCCTCCTGGCACAATATGGGTTGTGAGTTGACGTCCACTTTACTCCAGAGGGACTTTGGGGTCAAAGAAGCCCTCCTGTTACCTCCTGTAAGTCCTACACAGCGGAATTCCTGAGCGCTGGTCGGAGGCACTCTTTCTCCACCACTCTGCAAACGCGACTACTAGTTAAAGAAGCTTTTGCAATGTAATAGGTTTCGCATTTGCGAGAGTTAGAGCTATTGGCATTGTAAATGTAAAAGTTTTTTACTAATGTTTTTGGAGTGGAGTGGATGTACGTTGTGTGTAGTGGAATTATGTGGTATGTTGTGCAGTGAAATTATGTGGCTAGAAAGTATATGGTATTTAGTGTATAGGAATTATGTAGAGTGGGATTATGTGTTATGGAGAGTAATTATGTGGTATGGCAGTCTGTGTTGTGGAGTGGTAACCTCAGGTTTAGTCTTCCTCATTTCCATAGAAGCTAATCTATGAACTCAATGAGACAAAAAAAAGAAGGAATCACTGAGGAGCTCTTCTGGACCTAGTCAGAAGAATGAGCAGGGCCACTGGAATTATGCGACTGTTTGGCTGCACCGACTTTTGCACAGTTATACATTTTCAGCATTAGCCACATAATCCATCATCTGCTGCCTAATCTGCAGATTTGAACAAAAAAGCCTTGTTTCTAGCTCAAACAGCTCAAACGTTATCAAAAATGCAGCAACAAGTGTTACAGCGTGGTGGAAGGTCCTTTGTAAACCTAGAATGGTCACGTGTTACTTATTGCTAAATGTGGGTGTTAAATTGGTACTAATGGTGTGCAAGCCACTCTTGCTTGTTTCTGCGCCTCTCTTGCCTGTTTCTGCATTTCTGTTGCTTCTTTCTGTACCGTTCTTTCTTTTTCTGTACTTCTCTTGCCTCTTTCTGTACATCTCTTCTACCTTCTGCACCTCTTTTGCCTCTTTCTGCACCTCTGTTGTCTCTTTCTGCACCTCACTTGCTTCTTTGTGCACCCCTCTTGCCTCTTTCTGCACCCCTCCTGCCTCTTTCTGCACCTCTGTTCCTTCTTTCTGCACTTTTTTTGTTTCTTTCTGCACCTCTCTTGCTTCTTTCTGCACCCCTCTTGCCTCTTTCTCCACCCCTCTTGCCTCTTGCCTCTTTCTCTACCCTTCTTCCCTCTTTCTGCGTCTCTGTTGCTTCTTTCTGCACTTATCTTGCGTCTTTCTGTACCTCTCTTGCTTTTTTCTGCACCCCTTGTGCCTCTTTCTATACCCCTCTTTTCTTTCTGCACTCCTCTTGGCTCTTTCTGTACCTCTCTTGTCTCTTGTCTCTTTCTCCACCCCTCTTCCCTCGTTCTGCACTTCTGTTGCTTCTTTCTGCACCTCTCTTGCTTCTTTCTGCACCCCTCATGCCTCTTTCACACCCCTCTTCCCGCACCCCTCTTGCCTCTTTCTCCACTTGTGTTCCTTCTTTCTGCACTTCTTTTGTTCCTTTCTGCACCTCTCACTTCTTTTTGCACCCCTTTTGCCTCTTTCTGCACCCCTCTTCCCTCTTTCTGCACCCTTCTTACCTCTTTCTGCACCTCTGTTGCTTCTTTCTGCACTTCTCTTGCTTCTTTCTGCACCTCTCTTGCTTCTTTTTTGCACCCCTCTTTCTACTTTCTGCACCCCTCTTCCCTCTTTCTGCACCTCTCTTGCCTCTTTTATCACCTCTGTTGCTTCTTTCCTCACTTCTCTTGCCTCTTTCTGCACCCCTCTTTCCTCTCTCTCCATCTCTGTTGCATCTGTCTGCACTTCGCTTGCTTCTTTCTGCACTTTTGTTGCTTCTTTCTGCACTCCTCTTGCCTCTTTCTGCACCCTTCTTCCCTCTTTCTGCACCTCTCTTGCCTCTTTCTGCATCACTATTCCCTTTTTCTGTACCTCTCTTGCCTGTTTCTGCAACTCTCTTGCCTCTTTCTGAAGTTCTCTTGTCTCCTTCTGCACCTCTGTTGCATCTTTCTGTACTTCTCTTGCCTCTTTTTGCACCCCTCTTGCCTCCTTCTGCACCTCTGTTGGTTCTTTCTGCAGCTCTCTTGCTTCTTTCTGCACCTCTCTTGCAAATTTCTGCACCCCACGTGTCTCTGTGTACACCTCTCTTGCCTCTTTCTGCTCTTCCCTTGCCTCTTTCTGTACCCCTCTTGACTCTTTCTGTACCTCATTTACTTTTTTCTGCACCTCTCTTGCAAATTTCTGCACCCCACGTGTCTCTGTGTACCCTCTCTTGCATATTTCTGCTCTTCTCTTGCCTTTTTCTGTACCCCTCTTGCCTCTTTCTGTACCTCATTTTCTTTTTTCTGCACTTCTCTTGCCTCTGTCTGCACCTCTGTTGGTTCTTTCTGCACTGCTCCTGCTTCTGTCTGCTACTCTCTTGCATATTTCTGCACCCCTCTTGCCTCTTTCTGCACCTCTGTTGGTTCTTTCTGCACCTCTCTTGCCTCTGTCTGAACCCCTGTTCCCTCTTTCTTCACTTCTCTTGCCTCTTTCTGCACCTCTCTTGCCTCTTTCTGCACCTCTGTTGCTTTTTTCTGTACTTCTCTTGCTTCTTTCTATACCTCTTTTGCTTCTTTCTGCACCCCTCTTGCCTCTTTCTGCACCCTTCTTCCCTCTTTGTGCACCTCTCTTGCCTCTTTCTGCAACTCTCTTGCCTCTTTCTTCAGTTCTCTCCCTCCTTCTGCACCTCTGTTGCTTCTTTCTGAACTTCTCTTGCCTCTTTCTGCACCCCTTTTGTCTGTTTCTGCACCTCTGTTGGTTCTTTCTGCACTGCTTTTGCTTCTTTCTGCACCTCTCTTGAAAATTTTGACACCCCTCTTGCCTCTTTCGGCACGCCTCTTGCTCCCTTCAGCACCTCTGTTGGTTCTTTCTGCACTGCTCTTGCTTCTTTCTGCACCCCTCTTGCTTCTTTCTGCTCCCCTCTTGTCTCTTTCTGCAAGCAACCCTCTTCCCTCTTTCTGTGCCTCTCTTGCCTCTTTCTGCACCTCCGTTGCTTCTTTCTGCACTTCTGTTGCCTCTTTCTGCACTTCTGTTGCTTCTTTCTGCACCCCTCTTGCCTCTTTCTGTACCCTTCTTCCCTCTTTCTGCACCTCTGTTGCCTCTTTCTGCACCCCTGTTCCCTTTTTCTGCACCTCTGTTACCTGTTTCTACAACTCTCTTGCCTCTTTCTGCAGTTCTCTTGTCTCCTTCTGCACCTCTGTTGCTTCTTTCTGTACCTCTCTTGCCTCTTTCTGCACTTCTCTTGCCTCTTTCTGCACTTCTCTTACCTCTTTCTGCACCTCACTTACCTCTTTCTGCTCCTCCCTTGCCTCTTTCTGCTCTGCTCTTGCCTCTTTCTGCACTTCTCTTGCGTCTTTCTATACTTCTCTTGCCTCTTTCTGCACATTTCTTACTCTTTCTGCACCTCTCTTGTTTTTTTCTGCAATTCTCTTGCTCCTTTCTGTACTTCTCTCACCTGTTTCTATATTCAAATGGGAAGTGCAAGCTGTCAAGTTTAAAGGTGTGCGTGCTCTCTGACTGAGGTATATGTTATTGTTGTAAAAACTTTATTTCGGATAACATATCCATAAAAGTATTTCAGACAGAATCATACATTTAATTTAAAAGCAAATAAAAACAAACAGTATAAAAACTCCTGTTTACAAATATATATTAAAAAATAGAACGCTTATACAATTTTAAAAAAAAACGGAAAAAAAAAACGTTGATAGTGCCTAATCTAGTCAGTAGATTCTACTACTGTCAAAGAAAGACTAGCTAAACATTATCTACTATCGGACACTAGTTCTTCTTTTGACTGACCTACTCCCCAGATACTATACAACTAAGTGCCTAAGAATTCTATTGGAGTGTAGTGTACTTAAATTAAGTCACCAGCTATAGGGGACATTTTTAATAAGGCTCTTCGGGTGCACCACATAGAAAATAGGAAGCCTGCTAGAGAGAAAACTACTGGTAAGCTAGTGTCGTATTTGAGCAGCCTAAAGGCCTCAGAGCAGTGCCTGGTTCCCAGATTACGACATATCTGGACCAGCCATCGTTTTCTAACTTTCATATAGCCGGTGCAAGAAAAAAACACGTGGAGTTCAGTCTCTTCCGCGTCATTGCATGCTGGACAACCCAATGTTAGGGAACCCGCCTATTTGTTTGTAAAGGCACGCAATGGCAATACCCCGTGCCTGAATTGTAGGTAGAGCTTCCTGGCTGCCGCCGGCTTGATATCATTAAGCACCGACTCTAGAATATACTGCTCTTTTATATTCATAAATGCTTTGGTAGCATTTCCAATTAAATGGTTCCCCTGTAGCTGTAAAAGTTTATGCTCCCAATATCGACCCTTTAGCTCTTTCCTAGAGATTGCAGAGCATGTTTTCTCTGGGTTATCCCACAAATTACCTATACCCATAGATGTAAAGGTGATCCTGACATAAGTAAACCATGGTAGTCTCCTGGCCCCAGGTAAGTTCAACACTTCTCTCAATTCTTCTTGGAACACAGACAATTCGGGGGTAACCCACAATCGTCTCCAAAATAGAAGGGGCCTCAAAGAGACTTCATCTGCCACTGACCTGACCCCAAGATCTAATCGTAGCGGTGTAAGAGGGGTACTGCGGGGGAGACCAAACAATTGTCTCATAAAGGAATTCTCAATACGAGTTAGGTTATCAGTGCAATCATGGCCCCATATTTCAGCACCATAAAGGGCAGCACCTCTAGCTTGAGTTTTATATATTTCTGCTGCTGGGCCCACAGGTTTATAGCTGGAATTGCGGAACACCTTAGAAAGACCCCCTGATGTTTGCGCTAGCTTCAGACTATTTTTCTTTATTTGAGCCCCCCAATCCATTTTTTCTGTTATTGTAATGCCGAGGTAATCTATAGTAGATACCCTCTCCAGGGGTTTGCCCTCTAGGCATGGGTTTGGTCTGATGCTTTTCGCAGCATTGAACACCATAAATTTAGTTTTTTGCAAATTTATCTCAAGCCCCCTTTCTTTACAGAAGGCCACAAATTTGTTTAGGGCTCTCTGTATGCCCCTTGGTGATTTTGATATAAGCAAAGTATCGTCCGCAAACATCATGGCCGAGATATTACGGGCTGCCAGCTTTGGGGTGTCTAAGTCCTTCTCGGAGTTAAGAAAATCTACTAACCCATTTACAAAGAGGCCGAAGAGTGTCGGGGCGAGGACACAGCCCTGACGTACTCCTCTTTCTATAGGAATTGGGGTAGTAAGTTCCCCCTGTTTACCAAATCGTATTTGCGCGAAGTTGCCCTCATGTAGCCGTATTATAGCTTTGCACAAGTAAGGGGAACTCCCATCTCTAACAGGACTGCCCACAACTTGTCTCTCGGGACCAAATCAAACGCAGATTTCAGGTCTACAAAAATTAAGTAGAGGCTGCCACCCTCTACACACACGGTCTTCCAGTATAATAATTGTAGCCTAAAAATCTGGTCTAGGGTGGACATTTTTTCTCTAAACCCTGCTTGTAATGGGGTAAGAACTTTCTGCTCCTCCATCCAGCTCTGTAGCCGATGTAACAATACTCGTGCAAATTTGTTTTGGCTGATGTCGATCAAGCTTATAGGCCTATAGTTTGTGGGCGACATCGGAGAGCCTTTCTTATATACAGGTATTATTTCTGCCCCTAACCAGCTACTTGGTAGGGCCATGCCTTGCATGACGGCATTAAATAGGATCCATAAATAAGGAGCCCAAATACTTGGTTCACTTCTAAACAAATCCCCGGGGATTTTATCAAGGCCGGGAGCCTTGCCAGGGGCAATTTGGTTTAAAGCGCCAGTTACCTCTTTGAGGGTAAGCAACGGTGAGTCATCTGACGCTCTACGGGATATCTCAAGACCGTTAGTCGAGTCGGCTTGCGGAGGGTACTCTGGGTGGATTGGTGTGATTCCCTCTGTCTGTGCCCTTAAGTAGAGGGACTTAAAATGGTCCCTCCATACATTTGCCCCTAAATTAGGGACTATTGCCGGGTTTCCTTCTGGGGTGCCCGTATTTACCACATTCCAGAAGGTCTTCATGTCATGATTACCCAAAGAACTTCTGAGGGTTTCCCACTTATCACTTTCCCACCCCTTTCGGGCCTCCTCGATATTTAATCGATAGGCCGCCCTACAGATTTTGATGCGGGGTCTATCCTTGGCCCTAATGGCAGAGACCAAACCAAGTTTGGCCTTTCGATATTTTTTATTGAACCAGGGGAGGCACGTTAATCTTTTTTTAGTGACCTTTTTAATTGGGAAAAAGAAGTCAGCCATAATAGACATTAGCTTGATGTGGTTTTGGGCTACCTCCGGTACATTAATTTGGGTGTTTTCTACTGAGACAGATTGGAAGGAGTCCCTAAGGACCGATATGACAGACTGATACAGGGCACCAAGTTTTTCTTGGGATTTACTTAGTTCCGCCCATCGGACCCTCTTCCTACAATTAGTAAGAGTCAAATTACCGTCCGTTTGCGCAGTCCGATATACCACGCTCTCTGTGGTCAATGTGAGCAGATCTAAAACCAATGCATTGTGATCGCTGTCATGGCGCTCCGCGATCCTAAAGTCAATAATCCTATACCAGGCTGATATGCTGACCAGAATGTAGTCAATTAATGAACCGTGGCCAATCCGATTAAAGGTATGCCTGCCAGGAGTGTCAGACTTAGTCCGGCCATTACATGCCCTCAAGGAATGTCTTAGCACAAGGGAGTTCATCTGGAGTACTAGTGGGGTCCATGCTTTAACTAACGAGCAGGTAGTGTCGGGTACAGCCCAGTGAAGATCTTCTTCACACAGATTATCCCTGTTTAAACCGTCTAGGGGCTCGTACTGGCAATTGAAGTCTCCCCCCACTATCAGCAAGTAATTGTCGGGAATGGTAGCAATAAATGTCGATAGCTCATCAAGGGTCTTGGACTCTTGGCTACGGTTTACGGGTCTTGAATAAACATTAATAAGGGCAACAGTAGCCTTAGCAGGGAAACTAAGGAGGACACACAGAATATCATCTGAGGATGTCTCTATTTGGGAAGATGTACAACCAAAATGAGTCCCCACCCAAGTACACAGCCCCCCTGATGGCCTCCCCTTTCCCCCAGATGACGCTGCTATGGTGTATGAGGCAAAGCCTGATCTAGTAATAACTCCCCTTGCCCGCGTCTCCTGGAACATACAGATCTCGTGTTGTTCTATGAAACTCCCCTAGTCAGGATTGTCCATCTTTGGCGCGAGTCCTGCTATGTTCCAGGATAAGACTCGCAGCCTCGGGGGCATCAGCTCACTGTCCTGAGACACAAGTACGGGGGCCAGGTGGGGCAAAGTTCCACCCACGCAAGGGCCTAGTTCTAAATAGATTTCCCTAGTGAGATCACCGGATTGGCTGGTAATTATGCCCTCCTTAGATTCAACAGCTACGTCACTGGGAGCCCTACTCCGACTGCCTACGATCTCCCTCCCTTCAGGTATCGTAGGAGGATCTATTAACACCCTTACACTGACCGTGTGATCCTCCAACCCTGACCCAGTTAGATCGTGTCAATTGACAGCATCAAGAACACCATACCTATTTGATGTGGGGATATTAAAAAGTGGTTGCCTAAATCGTCGCGGACCCAGATGGGCCAGTTGATGGCTATAGGTTAATTGCCTCTCCTCCCATTCATCCCTGCGATATTGTGGTTGCCCCGGGGGGTAAAAGTATCCCAGCGGGAGAGCTCTTATGTGCCCCTCCTGTCGCCAGTCGGCCCTACCTAGAATTTCTCGGGCAACAAGTGGATTTCTGAAATTAATCACTACACAATCCCCCTGCTGATCCTTAGATCTCCAGCCAACCCACCCAACTCTCCTTGTCATTAAGATTTCCCCCGCATCCTCATAGCGGAAATGCTTGTTGTTAGCCAACCAGGACATACATTTATTTAGTAGCTCCAGGTGGGTTTCCTTTTGCCCCTTCCCAAGTTCTGGAACACCTGACAGAACAACAACATAAGGGGTTGAGGCTGATGGTAAGTTAATACTAGGAAGTGAGCTATAATCGTTGAGGGTTCCAGCTGTTTTGTTTAGGCCCTCCCCCTCCCCCCGTCGAATCTCTTGGCGGGAACCACTGTTCTGCTGGGGGAAGGATATTGGTTTGGGCCTACCAGGGGTTAAAATGAACTGCCTTGGTTGAGCATTAACAGTAGTGGGTGGATGACTTTTCTGCGAGGGGGTGGGGACAACCTTGATGGTGCTATTTGTAGCCTGTATTACTTGGCCACTACAAGACCCTTCGCTACCATGTGCAACCCTGTTGGGTTCTCGTGTTGGTTCTCGTGCCGACATTCCTTCTCGGGTTCCCTGCGTGGAACATGGAATGTCTCGGCACTGGCAGTTGCTGCCGGGAGGCTGGGGACACCGGACATACTTATTAAAGGATGAACCGTACCTTACCTGGACTCCGTCTTCCTTTCATTGGCGACGAGTTGTCCGGTGCCAGTCTTCCCACCGCCTGTTGCTTCGTGCCGTAGTTGCTGTTTGCCCTGCCTCCAAGCCGTGTTTCCTGGGTTTGGCAGAGGCGTCGTTTGGATTTAATCATGACACCCAGAGCTGACCTGGATGTCGCTTGTCCTCTGCCCAGTGGTCGCATCTTCTTCTAGAGGTCCGGTGAGCCTTTCAACCTTGTTTTTCTGCGATTTTCCTCTGTGGGCGCTACTGCGTAGTGACGATCGGCGCGTGTGCCGGCGCGCGTCACTTCTGCCAAGACTTACGTTACGCATTAGTCCACGCGCCCTGCGTTGCCAAGGAGTGTTTTCATTGTTGTGGCAACCGGCGCGCATACAGGCGCGTGCCACAACATCTTGCACGAATTCCCTGCACGTAGCTGTGCGCGTCTTAGGGAAAGCTGTGGATGTGACAACCGGCGTGTATACCGGCGCGCGCCACTGTTTTGTTGTTAATTCCTCTGCGTGTTATTCAGTGATGCGCACACTAAATTCGCGTTGAGTCAGCAAGTTTCACTGATCAAGGTCAGCAAACCCACTCAGTGTTATACACATTGTGACAATTAAAGGAACCTACATTAGTCCAATGGCGCAACGTTATTTCAAGTACTTGTATATTTAGTTGCGTTAGGCAGGTTATGCATTTTCTTTAACCTGGCAATTTGTGGCAACAGCACAGCATCGGTGTATCCAGATTAAAGGGACTTCAAAGTTTAAAAGTCAGGGTAATTGGTGACATCGTGCTCATTTACGGTGACATACATTAGTGTGAATTTTACCTGCAAGTTAACTACTTGTTTGTAGCGATCTTCGTGGCAGCAACTCACCCACACAATGGATCATGTGGTGGTACCACCTCCCTTTTTACAGTCACCTGGTACTCCTCCTGTCATTTGGCAGCAGTGGAAAGAGACATTCGAAGCCTACCTTGAGGCGATTGATGGTGACACCTTTACTTCAAAGAAGAAGAAGGCTTTACTTGTATACAATTTAGGCGCTGAGGGGAGGACCATTTTAAAGACGTTACCGCTAGAACTTGTAAGAACATGCATCAGTAGTGGTGATGAAGGTGACGCCTTAATTGTAGATGATTACGCCACACTTATTAAAACCTTAGACAAAAGGTTTAACCCCAAGAGGAATATAGTACTGGAGCGTCATACGTTTTTGCAACGTGCTCAGATCCCTGGGAAATCTATTGATGATTTTGTAGCTGCTCTCAGAACTCTAGCAGTCACTTGTAATTATAGAGAGTTCAGAGATGAAATTATCCGCGACCAGCTAATTGAGCGCACGTGCAATAAAAAGATTCAGTCGAAACCTTTAGCTTCCGAAGACCCGGATCTAGAAACTGCTCTTATTTTAGCCAGAACGATTGAGCATTCTCAAATATGTATGAAAGAGATGAGTGGTTCTGCGTCATGCAATGGGTCTGCGTCATCCAACGAAGTCAAGTTACTCAACTCTAAATCTACGTGTAAACCTGCAAAAGGAACTGACACAAACGTACCTAGCATTTCTCCTTCTGCATCCAGTTTGCCTAAATCAAAATTTGAAAGACCCGGAAAATCTGATCTTTCCTGTTATCGATGTGGGAGTAGATCTCATTTGGGAAATTTTAAATTCTGTTTTGCCATTAGTCAAACTTGCTTTAAATGCGGTAAGAAAGGCCATTTGGCACGCATGTGCAAGGCCACTGTTGCGTATAAGGGACAATCAAGAACTGTGAAAGCTATCGAGGGTGACAGTGTTGACTCGGGGAATGAGGAGGAAAGTTATGAATTGTTAATGTTGTCTGCTTCCTCTACACTAGTGGATGGTGTGGTGGAAATTGCTTCTATTTCTGAACCTCATAAGAGAAAGTCCCCTGCATGTGCCATAAATTTAAATGGGAGAAGTATTAGATTTCTCGCAGATTCTGGTTCTCCTTTTACCCTCGTCAGTGCCAAGGACTTTGAGGAATTGGATAACATTCCTGTTGTTCAGTCCAACATAATTTTTTTTGCTTATGGTGGTAAAAGGGTGGAAGTTCTTGGCAAGTTTGAGGGCAAGTTAGAATTCAAGGGGGATTCTACACAAGGGACCGTATACATTGTAAAGGATGGTGCTAATTTATTAGGTTGGGAGGAGCAGGGTGAGCTGGGGATCATCCTAGACCCCAATCATCCAGACATGGTTTTAGCGAAACACGAGGCCAAGCAATTTTACTCCAATCTTCCTGAGGTCACTCCTGTGCATACTGTTACCGCTAAATCATTATCTAAGAATGGTTGGATTCAAAAGTATCCAGAGATATTTAATGGTGATTTGGGTAAGCTCAAGGGTTTTCAGCACCGCATTGTATTAAAAGAAGGTGCAAGAGCTGTGGCACACAAAGTACGTAAAGTACCCCTCAGTATGCGGGGTGAGCTCAAACAGGAACTTGAGCGATTGTGCTCTATGGGCGTAATTGAGCCTATTGAGGGGTCTGAATGGTTGTCTCCCATAGTTTTGGCGTGCAAGGCTGATAAGTCTCTTAGAATGTGTGTGGACTTGCGTGACCTAAATGCTAGCATATGGGTGGACCGCCAACCCCTGCCCAATATCAATGAAATGCTGTCTACACTTGAGGGCGCAAAGTTTTTTTCTTCTCTTGATATTTCTTCTGCTTATCATCAGGTGGAGTTATGCAAGGACTCAAGACATTTCACGTCCTTTGTGACACCCGAAGGTGCATTTCGTTATATACGCATGCCCTTTGGTCTGGCATCGGCTTCTGCAGTGTTCCAGCGTCTCATGGGAAGTTTGTTTAAGAACACTGCAGGAGTCGTGTTTTTCCAGGACGATATTTTAATTTATGGTAAAACCGAGTTTGAACACAATTCCAGAGTCAGGGAGGTGTTAGATATTGTCAAATCTAGTGGCTTAACACTAAGAGAAGACAAGTGTAAATTTCTCCAGGAGGGTGTGGATTACCTTGGGCACCACATTTCTGAGAAAGGAGTTGAACCCAAAGTTAAACTTCTGGACGCCATTCAAAATGCACCTGAACCACAGAATAAAGACCAGCTCCGTTCCTTCCTTGGGCTAGTGGAGTATTAGGCGAAGTTTGTGGCTAATTTCTCGGATAAGACAGTATGTTTGCGTGAGCTCCTAAGAAAGAATGTAAAGTATGTATGGTCAGTTCGATGTGCTAGTGACTTTAAACTGTTGAAAGAAGCTATTGTGCAAGCACACCCACTCAAATTATTTAATATCAATGATCATTGCATTGTCACCACTGATGCGAGTAATGTGGGTCTTGGTGTTGTTCTTATGCAAAAAAGATCTGACAATAGGGAGGAGACCATTGCTTTTGCTTCTAGAGCGCTTCGGGGAGCGGAAAGCACTTATTCCACCATAGAGAAGGAGGCTCTGGCCTTGTGGTGGGGTGTACAGTATTTTCGCAATTTCCTGTGGGGAAATGAATTTGTTCTAAGGATCGATCATAAGCCACTGGTTGATCTTTTCACTACCAAGGAGGGTGGTAGAGCCACTCCACGTATAGCTAAGTGGCAGTACAGATTGAACGAATTTAATTATCGTTTGGAGTACGTGGCTGGTGTTAAGAATCATGTGGCTGACTGCCTGTCTAGATTACCTCTTTCTGAGTCTGCTGGTGACTCTGTGGTTGACAATTTGGAAATGGTTTGTGCTGTTAGCGAGATAGCTGACACTGGAGCTGCCTTGTCTGAGGTAGATTGGAAGTTGGCTTTGTCTGAAGACATAGAGATCAAGAAGGTAATGGATTTTGTAGTTCATGGCTGGCCCAACAACACAGATTTGGTTTCCGAACTGATTCCTTTCAAAAGAATATGTGACGAGTTGTCTCTTGTTGATGGAATTCTACGTAGAGGTGGATTGTTGGTTGTACCCATGGCCATGCGAAAGAAGGTTTTGGATCTGGCCCACGAAGGTCATCTGGGCATTCATGCCATGAAGCGGAGGGTGCGGGAGGATTTCTGGTGGCCTGGTGTTGACAGGTCCATTGAACACTGTGTTCGTGAGTGTTGTGCGTGTGTTTTGAGTGACAAAACTCAAGTAACTTACCCCTCTCCCGTCAATCCTATTGTGGTGGAAAACTCACCTTGGTGCAAGTTGGCTTTTGATATAGCTGGTCCTTTTGGTGGTATGGGCAGTTCTCCCAAGTATGCTTTGGTGTTGATCGACTATATGTCCAAGTGGCCAGAGGTTAGGTTCGTGGATGGCATAAATTCTGCGACGGTGATTAATTTCTTCAAGGATGTTTTTCTTCGTGAAGGTTTTCCTGAGGAGTTGGTGACCGACAACGGAACGCAGTTAGTGTCTATGGAAATGCAGGAATTTTTGAAAGTGCATGGTATCAAGCATATCCTCACTTCTCTCTATCACCCGCGCAGCAACGGCTTAGTTGAACGCCTCAACCGTGTGATCAAGGATCAGTTACAATTAGCTTTTGTTAATGGTTTGCACTGGAAGGAGGCCATTTCCAACATGTTGTGGGCAATGAGAGTCACCCCTCATTCAAGTACTGGTATATCTCCGTTCACCTTGCTAAGGGGTAGGGTTGCAGGTTCTAAGTTGAACAAGGATTGGATGTCAAGGAAGGAAGTGGATATGCAGAGGCTAGGCATGATAGCTGGTGTTAGGGCTGCTGCTCAAGCCAGGTATGCATCTGATTGTGCCAGGGCATCTCCCGTACGTAAAGGGGACTGGGTAAGAATTAAGAAGCCTGTTTTTGTTCACAAGGGTTCTTCTCGGTTTTCTGCTCCAGTTAGGGTGAAAGAGATAAGAGAGTGTGTGGTGGTGTTGGAAAATGGGAAGATCTGGAACAAGTGTGCTGTCTCAGTGGTACCGGAGTCAAAAGTTGAGTTTGTGAAAGGAAAGTTTGGGGTTCACATGCCTTGCACGACCTCTCCCTCAAGGGGTGTGAGTGCTAAGGTTTCCGTTCCAACCAAGGAGGTTATTCCCTGAACTACCTTGTCCAGGACGAGGGTTGTTCCCTCTAGATTCCAGGATTATGTTAGGTATTAATTTTTCTAGAGTTATTTACTTAACTGTCATTTGTACAGCATAATTTATCTTGTTTTGTTTTTATTTTGTTGTAGAATGTTCTCTTCTTCCTTGTTTTATGTGAAGGAAGGGGGGTGTGTTGGGTTCTCGTGTTGGTTCTCGTGCCGACATTCCTTCTCGGGTTCCCTGCGTGGAACATGGAATGTCTCGGCACTGGCAGTTGCTGCCGGGAGGCTGGGGACACCGGACATACTTATTAAAGGATGAACCGTACCTTACCTGGACTCCGTCTTCCTTTCAAACCCCTACCCGTTTCTGTAGGAGCATGGTCAGTTTATCTACCCTTTCAACCAGGAATTTAAGTTCGTCCTTGACAATAGCTCTAACTTGGAGTTGTAGGTCCCCCACTAATTTAACTATCCATGCAGGTCGATCCATATCCCTTTCAGTGTTACTAGGCAAACATTCTTCACTAGTGTTAACATCATCCACAGTATCATCCGTAGCCTTCATCTTTTTTGCCCCTGTTCTTGCTGGAGCTTCAGATTTTCCCCTCTTCGCTTGGCGTGTAGGTATTGCCTCCCACGGAGAATCAACGCTGGGCACCTCTTCTCTGGTTGACTGGGCCCTAGGAGAATTACTGTCAGAAGGGCCTGCCACTTGTGGTGAATCGAGAACAGTCAAGGGAAAATCCAAAGTAGGGGTAAGCGATAATCGCCTCTCAGTCCGTTCAATTTCTGTTGACACCACCCCAATTGCTCTTTCCAACATTCGGTCAATGGAGGTGGGTTGGGCTTTAGACTTGGAATTTGAAGGGGCAGAAAGTTTCTTATTGCTACATAAACGTTTGCCCATAGTCAATTACTTTAATTTGATAGATTATACAGGTACTGAGGTTGACCAACCCATCTGACGAGCTAAGAAGGCTGCTACCGCCCACTCTTGTCCATCTCAGAACATCAATGACTTATGTTGGCCACAAAAAGGCAAGGTAATAGATGTAGGTGTGGGAAGTAGCCCACAAGTGTTAATTGGATGCTTGGGGTCAGCAAAACACTAACCTGAAATCCTTTCACTGCCGGAGACAGATCTGCATACTTTTTTTTTGACAGAGTGCCAAGGGGGGTGGCCCAGCCCGGCCTCTTCCAGCCGCTGACAGGCACAGACGGGCCCGCCCTTGGCCCGGGCACGCCCGCGCGCGGCCCCCGCCGCGGGTGTTTTGTGGGGCTTTTAACGCGCCTCCTGGCGAAGCTGTGGCGTCACTGGGGGTGTGGGGTCAAGGGATTCTGGGGGTTGTAGTGCCCCGATCAGCCGTTCCCCTCACGGCGCTAGTTGTAGCGCTGAAGAGCCGCTCCCCTCACGGCAGGAGTAAAGGGCAGAGTAGCCGTTCCCCTCACGGCAGTGATTTGCTCCCGGTGCTGGCGTCCCGCGCCGCGGGTGTGTTGCGGGGCTTTTAACGTGCCTCCTGGCGCAGCTGTGGCGTCACTGGGGGCACGGGGTCAAGGGATTCTGGGGGTTGTAGTGCCCCGATCAGCCATTCCCCTCACGGCGCTAGTTGTGGCGCTGAAGAGCCGCTCCCCTCACGGCAGGAGTAAAGGGCAGAGTAGCCGTTCCCCTCACGGCAGTGATTTGCTCCCGGTGCTGGTGTCTACTTGCACATATATTCTCACGTGTTATGCATTTGAAGATGGTAGCTTAAAAGGCGGGTAGCTTCTCTTATAGGTGGTCAGATCTTCTTAGTTCTGCTCTGTCATTCGGTTCTAGAGGCAGACATGTCTTATGTATATATGTGTTATAGAGCCCCTCAAACATACTATTGAATACCCATGTGCCCTGTATTGTGAGCAGAAAGAAATGCATACACCTTTTTGTAGCCAAATGTACTGAGTATGTTGTTTGAAACACAGGTATTCAAGTGTTTGTATGTTTATTTTCATTTAACATGTCACTAGGTAAAAGCATAGACACGCATGCATTCCTTCACAAACTTGGTCAGACTTACAACAGTGATATGCTTAGGATTGCTGTTTTATATTTGGTAGGCCTAACATTCTGAGCAGTCAATTAATAGTGAATCTTCAAGAGAAAAGTGAGGTTTAAGACATCTTCGGAGAAGGATTAGTGATTAGGGTACTTTGTATGATTCTGTTGTAAGGTACAGTCAAAGTAGGCCTCTTTCTGTACCTCTGTTGGTTCTTTCTGCACATCTCTTGCTTCTTTCTTCACCTTTCTTCCTCTTTCTGAACTTCTGTTGCCTCTTTCTGCATTTCTCTTGCTTCTTTCTGTGCCTTTCTTTCTCTTTCTGCACATGTCCTACCTATGTAGGCATAGTTAGAAATTGGCATTTAAAAAACCTTTGAAATTCACTGAAAAAACTATCGGTGTCAGGGACGTTATAGTTAGAAATTATCATTTAAAAAACCTTTGAAATTCACTGAAAAAACCATAGGTTTCAGGGACGTTATAGTTAGAAATTATCATTTAAAAAACCTTTGAAATTCACTGAAAAACCCACAGGTTTCAGGGACGTTATAGTTACTTTGACATTTCACTCATACAAAACCAGAGAAATTCAGCCGTTATAGTTAGTTGAGCTAACTAGAACTCGATCCCCCGCAATGCACTGCTGAGGACGTGTGCTGGAATTGTGACCTTTCAGCTCTCTGCTGGCCTCGCACTAACTGCGCTTTTAACTGTTTTAAAGAGTGTTTTTTAAATTACTGTTTTACTATTGCTCTTACCTGCTTGCCTGAACGCTTCTTTCCGCCTTACTCCCCGGCCACCACGGGTTTTCCCGATTGTTGTGGAGGGAGCTGCGGTGACATCAACTTCCGGGCAGGAGGCGGGGGGAGGTGGCAAATCGCTGTCAGCTGACCAGCTGCTGCTAGTTAAAATCATGCCTGACGCTTCGCGCAGCGGACGCGCGCCGCTGGCATGCCGAAGGAGCGCCTAAGGCAACCCCTTCTGCGCCCTTCCATGGCCGGGACCAGGGGCCACGACCCCTGCACCTTTTTTTAAAGATGCGAGATCCTATTCCCCTACTCTGCTACATGCGCTTCGGCCTGAGTCTCAAAAGTACTGTATTTCTTTGGAACCAGAAAGTTTAAACTCTATTTGCCCCTGCTGTGGTTTTTCGTTCTCCACACCACCCTGCAGGGATCATACTTCTAACACCACTTCACCTATAAATTATGTCACACAGTTGCCCTCTGTTGTTAAGAGTAAGGCCGCCCATAAAAATGAATTTAGCTTTTTTAATATAAACTGTAGGTCACTTCCTAAACACAAGGAGGACATCTTTGATCTCCTAATTAACACACAACCTTATGCTATCTTCCTCACGGAAACATGGTTGCAGGAGAGCTCTGGTTCCGATATAGCAGCCGCCCTACCACCTAACTATACGATCATTCGAAAGGATCATGGTGATAAATTAGGAGGTGGCATTGCCTTAATTTTTAACAATGCTTATACCTGCAAATGGGAGGATTTATCTTTTAAAGGTTGTGAGGCCAGCTCTTTTAAACTATCTCTCACACCTCAATTTACTCTCTCTGGGATTTTGATTTATCGGCCGCCGGGGCCTGCAGGGACATGGGCAGCGAGTTTTTCGGAACTCATCGCCCCTCTGATGCTAGATGCTGCAAATTTCACTATCCTGGGTGATTTAAATATCCACTTTAACGACCCTACTTGCTCTATTAGTACCTCTCTGATGGCCGATATGGCGGCTATGAATGTTCTGCTTTGCAACGCAGGTCCTACCCATAGGGCTGCATACTTGCTGGATCCCATTTTTTCTAATTTAACCAATATCTCATGCCAAACAGCCCTCCCTATACTTTGGTCCGATCATTTTTTGGTCGGTTTTAAGGTGAAGCTAGATCAGCGCTGTGAGAACTCACTTGTTGTTAATACCAAATCCGGGTCCAGAAACTGGAAAAAGTTAGATTTAGATTCTTTTAATCAACAGCTCTTGAGGAATATTCCAGCCATCACCTCTATCAATATAACTGATGCGGACACCATCCACACTTGGATGATGACATCTATTGATGCCTGCCTTCCACCTTCTATTAACAAAATGAATAATCACCGCCCTCCTGCCCCTTGGTTCTCGGATAGGCTAAAGGTAGAAAAAACCAAATGCAAAGGCCTGGAAAGACGCTGGAGGAAGGATTATGCTCCTGAATCCAGACACATTTACAAATTAGCGAAAAGGAAGTATCATTCCCTTTGCAACGCTGCTCGAGCTGACTACGTAAATAACACCATTACGTCGCACATAATAACCCCAAAGTCTTGTTCAAATTAGTAAAAGATCTTTCCGGAGCAACTTGCCAACCGGCACCACCCGTGCTCAATGAAGCTCAGTGCGAGGGTCTGGCAAAGTTCTTCACTGATAAAGTAGAGAAAATCTACACAGAATTGAACACAATGACAACCAATGTGGAGCAGCAAATGAAGAGCGCTCCTCCTATATCAGGTTGTTTTACTCCACCATTGTCCCAGCACTCCGTGCCAACTAATATGCTAAAAAACTGGAAACCTCTAGACACCCTCTCCTTCAGTCGTATTTTAAATAGCCTTAAATCAGGCTCACCCAAAGATCCTCTTCCCATCTCTATCCTTCAAAAATTGGAACCTTCATCACTCAATCTTATTATGGAGTTGCTCAACGCATCACTGCTTGAAGCAACAGTACCAGCAGCTTGGAAACATGCCATGGTTTTTCCTCTGTTGAAAAAAGCGAATGTCGATCCGGCGGAACCATCTAATTTCCGCCCGATCTCATTACCACCAGCTTTTTCTAAAATCTTAGAAAAACATGTCAATCAGCAGCTGACGCAGTTTGTCGACTCCCAAAAATGTTTACATACCTCACAATCGGGGTTTAGAGCTGGCTTCTCTACAGAAACCACTCTCTTGGGAGTCACAGAAGCTCTACGCCAACGTCTTGATATGGCACTCATATTACTCGATTTGAGTGCTGCTTTCGATACTGTGTCTCACATTGCCCTACTAAAAGTCTTGCAATTGCTGGGCATCAGCGGATCGGCTCTCAAATGGCTTAAGAGCTTCCTGACCGATCGGACTTTTCAGGTCTTTTCTTCGTCTGCAAGCTCTGAGACTCATGTTTCTCCTTATGGAGTGCCACAGGGTTCTATTCTTAGCCCTTTACTTTTTAATATCTATGTTAGTCCCCTGGCTACAATAGCGGAAGAGGCTGGGTTATCTATCTTTTCGTATGCGGATGATACCCAGCTTATCTTCTCTCTGTCCACCAATGATGTATCTAAGGAGTCATCTCTTCAGGTAGGACTACATAAGATAGCTAGCTGGATGCTTGCCAATAAGCTAAAATTAAATAGTGGGAAAACAGAAGTTCTAATCCTTGGGAAACGCAAAGACCTCTGGAACCCCCAACATTGGCCATCTCAAATGGGCGATCTTCCACAACCGGTGCAAGCAGTTCGCAATCTAGGCATAGTCATAGATGACCAGCTATCTATGAGGCAGCAAGCAGTTAAGGTCGCCTCAACCTGCTTCACCATCCTGAAATGGCTCAAAAAAATACTGTGGATGTTGCCTAGTTCCACACAAAGAATAGTGATCCAGGCCCTGATTACATCCAGGCTGGACTATGGCAACGTCCTCTATTTAGGAGCCAATAAGGAGGTGGTTCGTAAACTGCAGGTAGTTCAGAACTCAACGGCCAGACTGCTCTGCCAGGTGCCTAGAGAGGCCTCCATTTCTGGTTCTCTCCGTGACCTTCATTGGCTTAGGATGGAGAATCGCATCAAATTTAAGGCCCTCTGCTATATGCGTAAGATCAAGACTGGCACAGCACCACACTATTTGAGTGCATTAGTCCATCCTTATTTACCTACGCGCCTGCTTCGATCCTCTACTCACGCCAAATTTGTAGTTCCTAGGATCAAACGGTCACGTTTTGGCGGTCGGTCCTTTTCTTATCTGGCCCCTTCATTATGGAATTCACTCCCTTCGCCACTTCGGCATGAAACTACCTACAACAACTTTCGCAAAGGCCTAAAAACGTGGTTATTTAACCAATAGCTGTCTCTCTCTTTTTAGCGTGTGTCCATAGGCGCTGGGAAACCTCCGGGTAGCTGTGCGCCTTATAAAATTAATAATAATAATAATAATAATAATGACATCACATATTACATCACTCATGACATGGTCAGTGACTTCACTGATGACATCACTCATGACATCTCAAATGATATCACTGATGACATCATCCATGTGATAATCTGATGCACCTCCTCAGACCCTAATTTAACCTTTGATTCACCCACTCTAAAATACAGACTACCATTTTTGAAACCATAGACACACCAATACCAATTACTACATACCCACTCACTGATTCCTAGGTCTACACACACATCCACTCACTCACCCATACAGTCACTCATACATGCAGTCACTCATCAATACCACCACTATCATATGCACCCATACAGACACTCACACACCGCCACTCACCCATAGAGTTACTCACACAGCTAGTCAGTCATGCAAAGAATCAATCACACTCCCATGTATTCACCTATACAGTAATACACACACCACCTCACCTATTATTACAGATACTAACACATACTTACTCTCTTATACAATCACTGACACAAGCACACACTCATCCACACAGCCACTCTCACAATCACTCACTCTCACATATAGTCATTTATATACTCCAACACTCACATATACTGCCTTTCACATATGTAGTTACTCACACATGTACCACTGAGACATCCATTCACTCACCAACACAGCCATACACACACTCACCCACCCATACAGCCCCTCACAGATGCACCCTTGAACCCATACACCCAGTGAATCACCCACACACACATCAATGCAGGGAGTCACACACACCCGACCCACCCACACAGACACTCAGGCACCCATACAGATACTCAGACAACCAATCAATAACCCATATAGACACTCATGTAGCTACTCACCAACCCATGCAGCCACTTACACACCAACAGACAGACCGATATAGATAGACAATCTCACAGTTTAGTCACTAACCCATGCATTCAGAAAGACACGTTTAATCACTCACTTATACAGTCAGTCATGCACCTACTAAATCATCCATGCAGACAGTCATACACCCACTCATTTTTCAATACACCTTGGACATATATATATATATATATATATATATATATATATATATAAAACATATTTAAACTTTTCAGAAACACACAGTCACTGGATGATGTCATCAGTGATGTCACTGACCATGTCATGAGTGATGTAATATGTGATGTCATCAGCAGTGCATTGCGGGCGCGTGTTATAGTTAGCTCAACTAACTATAACGGCCGAATTTCTCTGGCTTTGTACGAGTGAAATGTCCAACTAACTATAACGTCCCTGAAACCTGTGGTTTTTCAGTGAATATATATATATATACCTACTGGCGGTTGCCAGTAGGTATTTATAGTTAGGACCAAAGTTTCCTTAGGAAAAGCATTTTTTGTTTTGTCAATAACGTTGGTGCTGCTTGACTAATCTTCATGAAATTTTCAAAAATGTCCCATTTTTGGTTAAGCTGCTGTGTTGAAATTTCAAGGTGATCTGTCAAGTGGGGGTTGAGAAAAAAGGGAGGGTCCCATAACGCGTTTTCCCCATGTTATGTCTATGGGAATTTTTTACTTTTTGTATATGACTACAGCATGAGCCGCTGACCAGAATTACACCAAATTTGGCAGAAAGCTAGTTGTTGTTCCAGAAAGCATGCTTTTTTGTGACTTTGTGTAAATCCGTTCAGTAGCTTCAGAAAAATTAAAGTTTAAACAATATTTGATATCTGGGAGCCCAACAGCCTACTGAAATTTGATTGGCTGCCAACACTTCACCCAGGAAGTGTTGGTAGCCATCCTGGGACTCGGTTGAACCGAGTCCCACAACTCATGTAAAAAGAAAAGAAATGGGGACACAGTAGAAACTCCCAGAACCCCTAGGCCTCTTGATGGGGTCCCACTGGGACCACCCAGGGCAAAAAAATACATTTTTTCTAATAATTTCAACGGGATCCGCAGAGCCGGCCAAACATTAAATAAATAAGCACTGGCGCCCACACTTCATTTATTGTCACCCCCCAGGTGGGCAAAGTTCAGGGGCGATGTGTAAAAATATACGAGGGGGGTTCATGGGGCACACTTCCTAGAATCCCTTAAGCCCCTGGGTGTGCCACCTCCCCAGGGCATGTTAAATCATTTATGAGGGGGTTTCCCTTGTGGCAACCCGGGTGCCCTGGGGACTGCCACCTCCCCAGGGCAAGTTTTTTGATAATGCGAGGGGGCCCGTGCAACCCCACACAGCCCCGGGGGCTGCTACCTCCCCGGGGCTAAACATAACAGAAATGTAGGGGGGCCATGCAGCCCCCCTCAGCACTGGGGACCACCACCTCCCCGGGACTAAATATATATAAATTTGTGGGGGCTCCAGTGCCCCCTGCAGCCCCAGAGACCGCCACGACCCCACGGCAAATGCTAAAAATATAAAGTGGGGGCTGAGCAGCCCCCCGCTGCCCCGGGGACCACCACCTCCCCGGCGCTAAAACAAAGAAAGGAGAGGGGGCTGGAGCCCTAGAGAGCCCTGGGCACTGCCACCCCCCCGGGCCGACTCCAGCAATGTCCCGGGACATTGCAGTTTGCTGTGGCTTGGCAGCAGCACCGCTCCCGCCAAGCCATAGAAAACACTCCGGTTACAGCAAGCAAGAGCGGAAAATGCTCGCCCTTGCTGAAAGCAGAGCATGTCTGTTTTCCTGCTTGCTATCAAGCAAGCAGGGAAACAGACAAATTGATATCCAGGGAGCTGCATGTTAGCAGCTCCCTGGGTCTCAAAGCAATGCCAGCTCTCGCAGGAGGCAGAAGTTGACAGGGACTGCGGGGGCCTTCAGGCTCCCACATGGTCCCAAAAGTTTAAAAAGTGAGTACCCTGGGTAGGACCAGGGCACCCACAGTACTGACTGGGTCCTGGCTGATGGGGTCCCAGGGGCCAAAATCAGCCTGGTAGGGGGGCCGAGCAGCTCCCTCCCTTTAAAAAAAAATATATACAAAACGGGCAGGCCCCGGAAGATGGGGTCCCAGGGGCAGAATATGGCCTGTACATTCTTTTTTTTTTTTAAATAAAGGAAGGGGGTCCACTTGGCCCCTTGCTTTAAATATACAATTTAAAGAAAAAAGAAAAGTCCGGGCCCCGGGGATGATAATGGCCCAGGGAAGAGGGGGCCTCACCGCCCCCTTCCTTTATTTAAAAAAAAGAAAGGCCGGGCCCCGGGGATGGGGTCCCCAGGGCCAAAATCAGCCAGGGAGGGTGGCCAAGCAGCCCCATTCTTAACATTCCTGGCCCCGGGGTATGGGGTCCCCGGGGCCAAAATCAGTCCAGGGAAAGGGGGCTACGCAGTCCCCCTTCCTTTTAAAAAAACCCCTGCAACTCGCTGAGGCCCCGCCCCATTTCTAAACTATTCTGCAAATGCACCTCCTGCCGCACTGCTGGTTGGGGGATGAAGTCCCCTTGGCTGCTGATGGGCCTTAGGGGCCAACAAGACCTCCTGTTATCTCCAGTTAGTCCCACACTGTGGCATTGCTCAGATGAGATGACATCATCCAGTGACTGTGAGTGTTTTTAAAATGTTTATGAGTGTTGAATATATGTACCAAGGTGTATTGATGAATCTGTGGGTGTATGAGTGCCTGTATCAATGATGCAGTGGGTGTGTGACTGACTGTATAAGTGAGTGATTAGGTATCTCAGTGAATGTATGGGTCACTGACTAGGTTGTCTGAATGTCTGTATCAGTCTGTCAGATGGTGTCTAAGTGGCTGTAAGGGTTGGTGAGTGTGTATGTGAGTGGCTGTATAGGTGATTGATTGTTTGTCTGAGTACCTGCATGGGTGTATGAATGTCTGTGTGGATGGGTGAGGGGTTTGTGACTTCCTGCATGGATGAGTGAGTGGGTGAGTCAGTGGCTGTATGAGTTAGTGAGTGTGTAAGGGAAGGGCTGTATAAGTGATTGAGTGTGTGTATGGCTGTGTCTGTGAGTGAATGGATGTCAGTGGTATATGGGTAATTAACTGGATATGTGAAAGGCATTATAGCTGAGTGTTGGAGTATATGAGTGACTGCATGTGTGAGTGAGGGATTATGATAGTGGCTGTATGGGTTAGTGTGTGTGTGTGTGTGAGGAGCTATATGAGTGAGTGAGTATGTGTTAGAATCTATATGAATAAGTGAGTGGGTGTGTGTATAACTGTGTAGGTGAGTAAATGGCTGTGTGATTGACTCTATAGGTGAGTGAACAGGTGTGAGAGTAGCTCTATGAGTGACTGACAGTGTGTGAGTGGCTCTATGGGTGTATGAGCAGATATATCAGTGAGTTGGTGTATGAGTGGATGTATGGATGACTGAGTGTGTGTGTGTGTAGACCTATGAATCAGTCAGAGGGTGTGTAAGTACTGGTATGGGTGTGGCAATGGTTTTGAGAATGTAAGTGTGGAAGTTGGAGTGGGTGTATGAAAGGCTATATTGGGATGTGAGTGGGTGCTTCAGAGATTCGGTAGATGATGTCATCAGTGATACCATTTGAGATGTCATCAGCAATGTCATCAGTGATGTCACTGATCATGTCATGAGTGATGTAATAAGTAAGGTCATAAGCAGTGCATTGCGGGAGCGCAAGTTATAGTTAGCTCAGCTAACTATAACTGCTGAATTTCTCTGGTTTGTATGAGTGAACTGTCAGCCTAACTATAACGTCCCTGTAACCTTTGTTTTTTTCAGTGAATTTATAAGGTTTTTATAATTCTATTTCTTATCTATAATGCCTCTGTAACCTTTGTTTTTTTCAGTGAAATTCTAAGGATTTTAAATGCTAATCCCTAACTAAAACATCCCTGTAACCCTTTGGTTTTCTCAGTGAATTTTTAAGCTTTTTTATATTCTATTCTACAATTATTTCTTAATTGTAAGATCTATTTTTTTAAGTGAGCCTCTAGGATTTTCATATTTTCTTTCTATAATTGGATATTGTATATTATATTATATACCACTCATTTTTTTATTTAGTTTTTGTTTATCAGAAAGTACATTAATAACTGGTTTTATTTGTAAAACTTTTTGAGTCTGCTCAACATTGTTGCATCTGCTGTGGAGAACCTGTGATCTACAAATGTATTTCACATACTGAAAAATACACTTAAAGACATTTTTTAAATGAAGTTGAAGTCTAAATATTTAGTAAGATATTGTTTTTACTTTCCTGCACTAAGTGCAGGTATGAGCCATATTTACAAGAATATAGCGCATTCGTGTGCTCACCCCTATGCCTGTGCACAAACAACAACTGTGTGACAATGCAGATTCCCTTGCACCCTGGTACAAAGGTGCCTGCATTGCAGGGATGATGTTGTTGTGCAGGAAGGTACACCTTCCAGCACAAAAACAATAATTAATGGTGTTTTTCTCCTGTTAAGTGTGCTGCACAATTGCACCACCCTTACGCCTCCCTTGGGGAGGCATACGTTTTTGGCGCTGCCTCCAATTTATGATTACTTGTAAATCTGGGGCAGTTTCAAAAAGCCATGGGTATTGCTGGAAATGTCCACAGCAACACCCATTGCATGCTCCTTTAACGCAGAAAACAGCATCAAAGGGAACGATATTTACAAGGCTGTGTTAAGTCATGCAAAGTGACTTAGCGATGCCTTGTAAATATGGAGCAAGATACAAAAAGTGACGCTCTGGTGGCGCAGGGGCCTTGTAAATGAGGCCCCGTATGTTTAAGTCACCAAGGATGAATAGATTGGAGTTTAGTATTATAAGGTTTGAAATTTAGTCTAGAAACATGCCTGGGAATGTTATATTGCTAGGTGGTGGTCTGTAAAGAAGGAACCAATCAAAAGCCAAACCCTAAGCCCCAGGTCTAATAGAAACCCTAGCCCTAGGAACAAATCATAAACCTAGCACTATAAGCCAATCAGAAATGTAACCCTAATCCCGAAGTCCAATAGAATCCCTAGTCCTAGGAGCCAGTCATGGCATAGATGCAATGACCAGTAAGACGTTATATAAGGGACATGTGACCTTAAGCAGAGGTTGGTGTGCAAGGGGACAGGGAGGTGCTCCTGAAGTCAGAATATCCTTAGATACAGACAGGCTCAACCCACACTTTGCAGCTCCTGCTCAACCCTGCAGGTAAGGCCCATATGTAAGCCCCTAAAAATAATACTTTTCTTGCACTTAAGCAAATCACTTTTTCTAGACAAAAAAGAGTGCTGCATGCAGTTTCTAAACATAATTTTAACCACAAAGCTGATAAAGCAGTCCCTTAAACACACCCTGCTTAGGCTGTGGGGTGTATTTACCTTTTTAGCTTGAAAAAAAGGGGGGTCCTTCTAGAGGTTTTAGCACGGTAAAAGGGAAAACTACGAGAGAAATTGAAACCATCATGAGTAGAAGAAAACAGTAGTTTTAAAGGTACAAATTGTGTGAGAACTAAGAGATAAATTTAAAAAGTCACAGGTAGAGGAAAAGAGCAATTTTAAAGTTTCAAAATGCACAGCACAAAGTCTGTGTTCTCACCATCTTCTTTTACTTTTCTTACTGGGCTGTTATTGGTTCAGAGAAGCTGGGGCTAAACAATGGTGGTGTCGGTCTTGTGGTTCCCTCCATGAACTTAATGGCCTGTGCAGGTATGAGGGGAGGGCTTAGTGCTGCTTGGAAACTTAAGGGCCAATCAGTAAAGCACAGGCTAATGTGCAGGGGGGCAGGGAGGTACTCCTGACGTCAGAATCTCCTTGGATACAGACAGGCCCAATCCACACTTTGTTGTTCCAGTTCAACTGTGCAGGTAAGGACCAAATCTAAATGCACTAAAAAATACAGTTTCGCGCACCTAAGCAAATAACTTTTCTAGCCATGAACGAGTGCTGCATTCACTTTCCAAACACAATTGTAACCACAAAGCAGATTAAGCAGTCTCTTAAAAACACCTGGTTAGGCTCTGGGGTATATTTTGCCTTGTTTTTTCATTAAAAAAACCAGGGGGTGGGTTGCCTTTTAGAGGTCTTGGCACAGTATATGGGAAAAGCAGGAAAGAAATTCAAACAATCACAGGGCAGAAGAAAACAGAAGTTTTGAAGGTACAAATTGTGTAGAAACCAAGAAATAAATTTAAACAGTCATGGGTAGAGGAAAAGAGCAGTTTTAAAGTTTTAAAATACACAGCACAAAGTCTGTGTTCTTACCACCTTTACCACCTTCTTTGCTTTGCTCTTTGGGCTGATTAGGGCTCAGAGGAGATGGGGCTACAAAATAAAGGTGTCTGTCTTTGGGCTTCCTCCACAAACGTAAGGGTCTGTGCAAGTGTGAGGGGAGGGCTCAGGGCTGCTTAGAAGCTTAAGCACCAATCAGTAAAGCACAGGTTCCTGTGCAGGGTGGCAGGGAGATGCTCCTGATGTGAGAATCTTCTTGGATACAGACAGACTCAATCCACACGTTGTAGTTCCTGTTCAACTCCACAGTTAAGGCCAAATCTAAAGGCACTAAAAATTACTTCTTTTTGTGCATTTAAACAAATCACTTTTCTAGCCAAAAACAATTTCTGCGTATACTTTCCAAACACAATTTTAACCACAAAGCAGATTGAGCAGTCTCTTACACAAACCCAGGGTAGGCTCTGGGGTGCATTTTTTCCTTTTTAGTTTGTAAAAGGGGAGGTTGCATTCTAGAGACCTTAGCACAGTATATGTGGAAACCAGGAGAGAAATTTAAACTGTCTCAAGTAGAGGAAACGAGCAGTTTTCAAGTTTCAAAATACACAGCCCAAAGTCTGTGTCCTTACCACCTTCTTTGTCTTTTCTCACTTGGCTGTTTAGGGTTTAGAGAACCTGGGGCTACAAAATGAATTTGGTATGAACCAGCTTTGGTTGTTGTGTCCCAAAGATTCTTTGCAGTTGAATAAAAGTAGAGGAAAAACTCATGTCAACAATATTTTGAATCATAACATTGCTTTACTGACAATGACACAGTTATCAATGCTTGAATGCCTGTAGTTATGAATTTCATTATAAGATGGTACCATTCTGACAGGTTTCAATGTTGTTTACATTGGGTTTTGCTGACTTATATCTGATTTTATTATTGTGGTGACACCCTGACAAGGCCAGTAGGCCTGCCGTTTGATAACTACACCCCATTATAGCGTGGCCAACATAGGTGAGGTTGTTGTAGTTTTAGGGTTCAGGGCTTGTTAGGGTATACTTGCTAGACAGTCTCTCCAAAGGTGTTTCTACCTGCCAAGTTGTAGAGAGGTTTGAATTCATATTTATAATTGAGTAGTCTGTGTTATAAAATACTTTTCCTTTTTATAAGAAAAAAACACTGGCTGAACAATCACGTACAGAGTTGTAATTGTTGAGTGCCTAAGGACTGTGGTACTAACCCACACCTATTCCTCTGAGTAGGCCTTGGGCTGCTTGTCTTTGCTACTTTCAGAAAGTCAAGTGTTACAAAGGGGTACTTCATTCCAGTAGATGGAATTTTCAGTTTTATTACTTGTGAAGTACTCACATGCTTTGTAACTAATAACCCAATTTCTTGCAGTGATCCAGAACTGGGCAGGGTTATAATTGGAGGCATGAACATATAACCTAGACTAAAGGTTTGAATAACTCAATCTTCTTCAGATGCTGGTTTTACCTATGCAGTGGGTAGGTACGAGAATAAACTAGTTAATATCACATCATCTCTCATATATTTTTTGTCATTTTGGTCCCTTACATAGTACCTTACCATTTGGGAGCTATAAAGTAACTGAGTTTGAAGATCATTTCTTAAATCTACAACCTACTGCCAAAATAAAAACACATCAACCTCACAAAGAGCTACAGTGGATGGCCACTGTGGACTTCAATGAGGACCACGGTTAGCAGGGACACAATAATGAAGCATGCCAATGCAGTGGGTGGGGGGTCACCATCCTTTTGAGGAAATAACCAAGCTACTAAAAATAATCATTCCACTGCACTACAATTGGGAGAATATACTTGTGACACCCTGTGTCACAAAACAACAGAACACTTACCTCAGGTCCCATGCATCCTTAAACGCTCATAGCAACCTGCATTGAAAGAAACAGGAATAATAAGAGAAAAAGGACTTAAAACTGAAACCAAACAACAAACATTGAAAACAAAAGACTGACTTCTTTTTTTTATGCAAGAACTAGAAGATGAAGTAGACAAGTTGGAGGAAGAGGAGGATTGAGGACTGGTGTTCGACTGAGCTGCAGGAATCAGAGAGGGAGTTGATAAGAGAGGAGGGTGCAGAACCAATGATCATGAGAGACCCGAGCATGGCAGATCCACAGCGAGACAGAGGCAAGAGGAGCCAACTCTATAGGCCTTGCCTCCTCAGCTCTACAGTGACCGGAGAGGTGCCCAGCCCCTGCCAAGCTCCTAGGGGAGCATGGCTAACACAGGTGGGTGCAAAGAAATAGGTGGCGGGGTAGAGTAAAGGGATGCCAAGAGGGGCATGGGCATTAAAAACAGAGAGAAACGGTATAGATGAAAACTAAAAAACACAGTTACATTTTTCTTTAGGTTTTGGCGTGTTTTTTTTTTCTATTTCCCTGACAAGGAAGTAACTTTACTTCTTTTCTCAATATGGGTAGTTTGGAAAGAGAGTAGCAGATAAAGAGAAGACGAATAGATAAAGAGAATCAAGCTGAGCCAATGCAACAGAACCAAAATGCCTAGGGCAGGAAAGTTTACTGAGAGTCATAATGTATAAAAGTAGGTTTCCTTGGGGTAAAAAGGAGTATACCATGTGTGAAGACTAGAAAGAAGGAGGAATAGAGAAAGAATCTTTTGAGGAACTTGTTATACAAAACAGAGTATTTACTCACCTTGTGTTCACTTTTATTTATATTTTTGAGGGTCTCTGGTCAAGGATCACGATGCCCTGTAAAGAGACAGAGGAAAGAAGAAACCACCAGCATCTCAATGGAAATTTAGAACGTGAAAATCAGGAATTTTGAGGTGCCTAAATACACTTAATCAAGAGAAACCAAGGTACAACCATAAATCATATGAGCTAAAAACATTGTCCAAACTGTGATTGACCAGACTCTAGACCTTCCCAAGCGTAATTCCTTGTCCATATTACACCCTGTTATTTGAATGATAATCTCTCACTGCTTGTTTTTTGCTGTGCACATTTCAGTGTGTGCAATTGATTTGCAATGATAGTTACCTGACAGTTTGTATCAATTATATTTTTGCAAGTGTCAATTGTATTTTCATTTTTGATAGGTGTGTTCAGAATGTATATAGTTCTGAACGTTGTGACTCTGCAGCTTTATATTTGATTGGTTCATCTACAGAGAATTTAGGGCCATATTATCAAGAACGGCACAAACATTATCGCCTCTTTAGCGGCAGGAAACTGCCGCTAAAGCGGCGATAAGGGGCTTGATAATATGCCCTATAGAATTCCAATAGAAGCCCAGGTTTGATGTCCTTGACACCAGAACCTGGGCTTCTATTGGAATTCTCTAGGGCATATTATCAAGCCCCTTATCGCCGCTTTAGTGGCAGTTTCCTGCCGCTAAAGTGGCGATAATGTTTGCACCGTGCTTGATAATATGGCCCTTAGTGTCTGTTGAACGGTCCTAACTATTGTACTACAGCAATGTGTGGAATTTTGGTGGTCTGTACTATCCTACTTTTCATAAGTGCTTTTCTTTGGTGGGTGATTCATCATGAAGTATGATGTTCCACTATCAGGTACTTGTGGTCCAGCAGATTAATGTTGCAAAGCTGACAAACCGCTCCTGCTGAAAGCTCACCCTAGCAATCTATATAGAAAACAGTTCAATAAAGATAAACCTTAGGGAAAGGTGAGAGGGAGTGAAAAACCTGAGCGTGCCCAGCAGAGGAAGGCCACTAACACCTGACAATGCCCAGTGGCAAAACCTATTTTTCTTCTAGCCTTGCAGTGACCATCATGTCTTCTACTGATTGAGTTTCCTAATCTCTATGGTTTAGGTTCAAAATACCCTATCCGTTACATCCAATTTGCTGAACTGGTTGGAAATGGGTTCTACATGCTGTGAAGGCTTTGGTTAGTTATGCAGCAGTGACAGGAGGCTGTGACTAGCCTGTGGTTCTTGCTAAGTTCAGATTCAGGAATATGCATTGTCTGATATCATATTATTTACAAACCTGCTCTGCTTATATGACTTGGTTTTCAGAAACCAACATTGTCTTTAATTATCCTTACCTACCTCAGATCAGCATAATACCGTGCTCAGTGCTATGCACAAACAGAAAAGGATATGTTCTCAGTTCTTTTTATTTCTTTGAATTTTCTAGGTCCTCTCCTAAGCCCACAAAAGACTTTCTGCAGTTAAGAGCAAGACCTCTGAACTCTGGGTCAGGGAACTCTGCTATCCCCTTGTGCAGCTCTGTCACTGCACCACTGTCCTCTGTACCTCTCTGGTCTCAGGTAGGTGTTCGAGGCTCTCCTCCACCTGCAGGCTCCAGCCTGGAACTCATCCATGGTGGTCCAGTGGGATAGCCTTGCTCTTCTGCTGGTCCACTCTGCCTGCCTTGTCTGTCTGCCTCTGTCTGTCTGTCTCCTGCTTTTCTGCTCTGTTTGTGCTCTTCTGCCTTTATGTGTAATTGTGCTTGGGCCTTTGCCTTTTTTCGTGCTCTTGCCTTTTTTGTCTATTTTGTGCCTGTTGTGTCCATTTTCTGTGCCCGATTTTCTGCCGTTTTCCTGCCGCTGCCTGTCCCCATGGCCCCCTCCCCCCTGCCAGTTCCCGCTCCCGCCTCCCAGCTGCACTCCCTCCCCATCCCCTACTTAATGGCAGCCGCGGGGCAACAGGTTGAGCAAGACCTCTGACCTCCTGGTCAGGGAACTCTGCTCTCCCCTCGCTCAGCTCCATCACTGCGCCTCTGCCCCCTGCACCTCTCTGGTCTCAGGTAGGTGTTCGAGGCCCTCCTCCAGCCGCTGGCTCCTGCCTGCGTCTCATCCCTGGTGGTCCAGTGGGAAAGCCTTGCTCTTCTGCCTTTTTGTATAATTGTGCTTGTGCCTTTGCCTTTTTTCGTGCTCTAGCCTTTTTTTGTTTATTTTGTGCCTGTTGTGTCCATTTTCTGTGCCCTTTTTCTGCCGGTTTCTTGCCGCAGCCTGCACCGTGGCCCCTCCCCTCTGACAATTCCTACTCCTGCCTCCCAGCTGTGCTCCCTTCCCCGTCCCCCACTTAATGGCGGCCGCATGCAGAGGGTGTGCCGCTGGCACGCCGATGGCGCGCCAAAGGCAAGCCCATCGGCGCCTGTCTGTGACCGTACTGCGACCAGCGCCAGGGACTCTTGCTCTCCGACCTCCCACGGCTACGATTCAGCTGCCCTCAACGCACTCAAACCCGGAATAACCAACAACTGCCAGCTGACACTGCCACCGCACCTTCCCCCACCTACGGACCCCCGCGGCTACCGCCCACCCACAGGACAACAGCGCACCCAAACCCCTGAACTGCATCCCCCTTAACATACGCTCCGTGCACAGACACGCAGTAGAAATCTGGGACCTCCTCGACACCCTGTCGCCAGATGTCGCCTTCCTCACAGAAACCTGGAACAATGCCACCTCAGCCCCTGACATTACCACCGCCATCCCTGACGGATACAAGAACCAGAGGAAGGACTGCCTCAACCACCCAGGAGGAGGACTCGTCATCGCACACAAGAACTCCCTCCGACTCACCACATCCAGCACGAACGACTCCTCGTCCCCCACGGAATATCTCCATTTCCAGATCCAGACCAACCCCAGAATGACCCTACATGGCACCCTCGCCTACAGATCTCCTGGACCATGAACCACGTTCACCGCAACCATCACCGACCTCATCGTGCCCCACGCCATCACCTTCATGGACTACATATTGCTCTGAGATCTGAACTTCCACTTCGACAACCTCAGCAACCCCAACTCCAATGCCCTCCTGGACAACCTCGCCAACATCGTACTGAAGCAGCTCATCACCACCCACAAGGCTGGACACACACTGGACCCCATCTTCGCAGGAGGAAACAACATCTGCTTCAGCCACACTACGCAACCCCTCTGGACGGACCACCACTGCGTACACTTCTCCTTCTCCAAACCCACCGCACACAAACCTACACCTCGCCCCATGCATAAATTAGAGCAAGGTCACCGAACAGCACCTCAACTCCACCCTCAACCACACTCCCCCTCCCCCCACGACTGACGCCAACACTGCAGCCAAAGAACTCCACAGATGGATCACCGACTACGCAGACAAGCTTGCCCCCCTCCGGAACTCCGAAAGACAGCGCCCCACAAAAGCCACCTGGTTGACCACCAACCTCCGAGAATCCAGACGCACCTGCAGACATCTCGAGAAAGGATGTAGAATAGGGGTGGGCGGCAAATTCGGTTCCGCTCGCGGAACTTGCGAAATTTCGGCATTTTCGCGTTCCGCGGAAATGTCGAAACTTCCGCGATCCGCGGCGGAACGGAATTAGGGTGCATGAGGTAATTAAACCTCACCAGGAAGCACTTACAGATTTAAATAAAGCAGGTGCCCGAGTTGAAGCTCAAATTCTGTAACGCATTAATCAGCACAACAAATTCGTGAGCAAGGTTGAGGCTAAGCAGGAGTACTTTCTGCCCATATCTACCATCAAACATTAGCTGTAATCCCTGATGGAGGTCTTTGCATCCTTGATTTTCTCGAGCGCAATCCCCGTGTAGGTCTAGTGACCAGGAGGTTCTTCCTCCTCATCTGCTGCTCAGATCGTGCTCTGACCCTTTATAAACAAGAGGCATGTGAACTGCATGGAAGCCCCGCCCGTTTGGCCCTGCCCCACATACACTAGTGGTATGCAACGTCTTCCCGCCCTTTCCCCACTATGATGGACAGCTTACACAAAGACCCCGGCGCCTTTCCGGTGCGGTGGCAAAGTTATAGACACACAAGGTCACTGGAGACAAATCTTCTGGACCTTTACGCAGCTGTAGTGTAAGCAAGGCACTATACATTTACCCAACGAGGTAGCACTTACTGATTAGCCTGTAGAAAGTACTCCAGTTGAGTAGAGGTATTGTACAAAACGGTGGCATCTTCTCGGATAAAAATGCAGGGCAGGTGTGCAGAATTCGTGAGCGTGGTTAAGCAGATGTGCCTTCTCTCCATTTCCAACGTGAAAAGTTAGCTGTAATCCTTGATGGAGGTCTTTGCATCCTTGATTCTCTCGAGCGCAATCCTCGTGTAGAATTCGTGAGCGTGGTTAAGCAGATGTGCCTTCTTCCCATTTCCACCATGAAAAGTTAGCTGTAATCCTTGATGGAGGTCTTTGCATCCTTGATTTTCTCGAGCGCAATCCTAGTGTTGTTCCTGTGAACAGGAGGTTCCTTCTCCTCGTCTGCCGCTGAGATCCTGCTCTCACCCTTTATAAACAAGAGACATGTGAACAGGCCTAAAAGCCCCGCCCGTTTGGCCCCGCCCCACATACACTAGCGGTATGCAACGTCTTCCCGCCCTTTCCCCACTATGATGGACAGCTTACTCAAAGGACCCCGGCGCCTTTCCGGCGCGGTGGCAAAGTTACAGACACACGAGGTCACTGGAGACAATTCTTCTGGTCCTTTACGCAGCTGCAGTGTAGGAAAGGCACTATACATTTACCCAACGAGGTAGCACTTACTGATTAGCCAGTAGAAAATACTCCAGTTGAGTAGAGGTATTGCACAAAATGGTGGCATCTTCGTGGATAAATATGCAGGGCAGGATTAATTCTGGCAACGGGCGCAGCAAAATCTCCACGAGCACGCGAAATTCCGCGTGATCGCGGAGATTTCTTACCGTTTCACGGAATTTTACGTAAGGCAACTCCGCAAATTCCGCCCACCCCTAATGTAGAAACAGCAAAACCCCGGAAGCATGGACCAGCTACAAGAATGCCATGACAGAATACCACCAACGCATCAGATCCGCCAAAAGGAACTTCATCCGGGGCAAGATCTGTGCCAACTCCAGCAACTCGAAGGAGCTCTTCAGCATCATACAGGAATTCACCAAACCCCCCAGCGAAGCCTCAGACATCACGCCCTCCCAGGACCTCTGCAACAAACTCGGCTCCTACTTCCATCTCAAGATCAAGTCCCTCTACGACAACTTCAACGAACAGATACTAGACACCGAAACCACTCCTACCTCCAGCAACGCCAGCCAGCCTACCATCGCTACCTGGACCCCGGTCACTACAGAAGACACCGCCACGACCATGAAGAGCATTCACTCAGGAGCCCCCACAGACCCCTGCCCGCCGCACATCTTCCACAGAGCCCCTGCCTCCATAGAACCCGAACTAAGATGCACCATCAACGCCACCTTCGAAACCGGCACATTCCCAGATGACTGGAAATGCGCAGAAGTCAAGCTCCTCCTCAAGAAGCCCTCTGCAGACCCGACGGATCTCAAAAACTAGAGACCCATCTCTCTCCTCCCCTTTGCAGCCAAAGTCACTGAGAAGATCATCAACATCCAGCTCACGAACTTCATCGAAGCCAACTCCATCGTTGACTCCTCCCAATCCGGATTTCCGCAGCAACCACAACACCAAGACCGCCCTTCTAGCCGCCACAGACAACATCTGCATTCTCCTCGACCAGGGTCACATGGCGGCTCTCAACATTCTGGACCTCTCTGCAGGCTTCAACACGGTCTCCCACCGCACACTTACCACTAGACTCCATGACGCAGGCTTACAGGGAACCGCCCTCGACTGGATCCGCTTTTTCCTCACTGGCCGAACCCAAAGAATCAGACTCCCGCCCTTCCTCTCCGAACCCACAGAGATCCATTGTGGAGTACCCCAAGGATCATTGCTCAGCCCCACGCTTTTCAACATCTACATGGCTGCCATCGTCAGACAGAATGGACTCAGCATAGTATCCTACACCAACGACACCCAGCTCATCCTCTCCCTCACAAAGGAACTCGACACCACCAGACTCAGCTTCCAGGAAGGAATGAAAGAAGTCACATCCTGGATGAGCAGCAGCTGCCAGAAGCTCAACTCAGAGATGACAGAAGTCCTCATCCTGGAGCCCACCCCCTCTGCATGGGACAACACCTGGTGGCCTACTGCCCTCGGCAACCCCCCCAAAACCTCAGCATCATACTCAATTCCTCCCTCACCATGACCCGACAGATCAACTCCGTCTCCTCCACGTGCTTCAACGCCCTCCGCATCCTCCACAAGACCTTCAAATGGATCCCCCCCAAAGCCAGAAAGACCGTCGCCAACACATTCATCACCAGCAGATTGGACTATGAAATGCCCTCTATGCCGAAATCAACAAATCCTTGCTCTGGAAACTCCAGACCATCCAGACACCGCTGCCAGAGTCGTCCTTGGCATCCCACGACAAGACTACATCACCCAGCACCTACGAAACCTCCACTGGCTCCCCATCGAGAAGAGGGTGACCTTCAAGCTACCCATTCATGCCTACAAATCCCTCTACAACACGGGACCCCAATACCTCAACAAAAGTGTCTCCTTCTACGCACCCACAAGAAGCCTCCGATCTGCTGACCTCGCCCTTGCCGAAACACCTCGCATCCGCAGAGCCAGAATGGGTGGAAGAGCCTACTCATACATCACGGCAAAGACCTGAAACGAACTCCCTCTCAGCTTTAGACGTTTGCCCACTGTGCATGCCTTCAGGAAGAGCAACAAGACCTGGCTCTTTGGGTGGGACTGAGCTGCACGATCTCCCCCCTCCCACCACCTTGAGACCCCACGGGTGAGTAGCGTGCTTCACAAATCCCTGATTGATTGATTGAAGAAGCCCCTGGACATGTGCCTGGAATCCATTGTATTTATCAGATCTTTCACTCTCATCCACAGTCTTTCTTTGCTACGATACAGGGCATATGCTATTGGAATGTTATGGTACTGCTGGGTATGGGCTCAAGATGGTGCCCTGCAGTTCTTTGAGAGTACAAAGTCTTACAGGAGTTTCTAGTCATTATGAGAGGAGGCTGCTCTGCTCAGAAACTTCTGACATAGTACCATAGTACCTTAGTTGTGATTAAGTGATTGCAGGTCCTGTTGATCTATGCATTGGTAGTTTAAGGTGGCATATACATTTGACACCCTCTAGTGCATCGTGGGTGACTCCTTCTATATCTTCTAATCCTCATACTGAAGCAAATGAAAGGTCGTGGGTGAAAAAATTAGATTTCTCACTCCTCACTGATGAGTCCAGGGTAGGCTGAAACCCTTGTAGGGTTGCTTAGATTCCATCTGGAGGTGTCCTAGCGTGGCAGTTTGGGTTAGATTGTTCCAACTGGAGTAGGACCCAGAATGTTTTGCATACAAGAAGCTAATTTGTGACCTTTTGATAAATCCCAGGAATCAAAATATTGCCAGTAATGGAAAGAGGCCTTGAGTATTCTAGGATATCAAAATGACTGAAATCACTAGGCTACCTTGGGAGAATAACCCATAGTCTAGAATGCTAGCCTTCAAAGATGTAGGTGGATCATAGTTGACTCTAGGAGAGGAAAAGCCCCCAGAGGAGAGGGATTTAAGGGGAAACCTCAATTTCAAAATGTCATCAGCTCGAGATGTGGAGTATACCAATGCTGGTGCAGCCAACATGGTGCTACTAAGAGCACCCATGATTTCTTGGCTTGAATCTTTTGGAGCACTCTAGATATTAACCCAATTAGATGGAAGGCATACAGAAGACCTCTGTGCCAAGGGAGAGATTGGGCATCTATTTCTCGCAGAGATAGCAGCCTTCACCCTGACTGGAGACACACAAACTCTGTCAAAAGAAATGTCAGATGAAATGCCACCTGCTGCTCCATTAATGACAAAGCGGATGCACAGTTCTGCCCCTGTTCAATTTTTTCAGCTAGAGGCTTAATGTCCATTAACAATTATAGGGCAATGTAGGTTACATAGATGCTTGACCTCATACTAAAAATTGGCAGCAGAGTACGCCCTCTTGGCAGCAACATCTACCTTTTTGCTACTGCATCTGAAGGCGAGGCTTCATCTGATAAAATTGCCCCTTGGGTCGATAATCCGACTATTAGTGAATCCATCTTGACCACTGGTGGTAACTCATCTGCAAAATGTTTCAAGGGATGTCTTCTCATAAAGGACTTGGGAAAGGCTGGTAGGTCTGCTTCCTTACATTCCTTAGTTAGCACTCTGCACTGCCCCATTATGAGGGAGAGATGGAGTTTCCTTTTTTTGACATTTTATTAAAAAGTCATCCAGGTTCTCCTGAATCAATTCCAGAATAGACAAATTGGCTCTCAAATGCTGAAGGGGGCCTCTGTGAAATCAGAACCACGGACAAACATTTCCTAACATCTTCTTTCTCAGGCTCTTCCATCTCTATTGTCACCCCCTGAGGAACTTTAGGGGGGAGATTGATTATAATCCGTCATAGAAGGCTCCACAGCCTATCCTTAATTGTGGTCTAGGAAGGAGTGTAATATTGGTTTACTGCTTCTATCTCAGTAAGACTCTGGGCTATCATCAGCATGAGTAGGTTTTCCAAATTATTTTCTAGGCGCCATTGCAGTGGATTAGACAGATTTCACAAAGTTCAACCTGTGGATACAGAAAATAATCTCAAATCTCACAGTCACAAATTTATTATTTCCTGATTATACTGGTCTGCTAGGTAACCACATTACTCTCTTCTTGAGGTATTGTAAGAGCCTGCCACCCTGAAAGGAATGAGAAAGGTGGGCAGCATTGACCTAGACTCCTCACTATAGAGAGAGAGACTATCTGGCACCAATCGCACACACTCACAGCGTGTGAAGTATCCATACAAGCAGGATCAGCATGTTCTATGAATAGGACCACTTAGGTAGGGATTACAGACACACATCCTGAATAACTGTCAAACTACCCCAGCCAGGCTAACCGCTGCTCCCCAGGCTCCAGGCCCCTTTCACCCACCGATTCACCCCTCCAAACTCCCCACAGATAGGACATTGCCTATATTGTTCAAACATTAGAAACATCAATCAATGCTGTTTATCAAACAATAAATCATCAAGCCATGAATCATTATTTCGGTCATCTAGCCATAAATCCTCCTTTGACAGCACCTTTGTTCGTCTCGTGCCCGTTCGTTGCATCTGTACCACGGATCTAGGCTTCCCTTGCTACCAATTTGAGGCATAGGTGGCTTCCTGTTGCTGCGCCCACCCACTCCCCACTCTAGAGACAGACCATCTGCCACCAGGCGCACACAGTTCCAGTGTGTGAGGTATCCCTACATGTAGGATCCGCTTGTTCTCTGAGCATGACCACTCGGGCAAACAAACATCCTCAATGACTCTTTTCGGCATGTAGAGTCATTTAAGAAGGTGTTACAAAAAACAACAAAAACATGGTCTAGAACAATAAAAATCTTATCTCAGTACTAGTAAACTGTGTAACAGGATAAAGTAAGAAAAACTCAGGAAGTAGGTTTACAGACACTGACTTTTATGCAAGAGTTCACTTTGGTATAAGTAATTGTTTTATCAGGCTGGTAAAATAGTTCTGTGCAGGACAGTAGCGAGTGCAGGGAGAATGGTGTGAGTGCTCTCTGTGCAGGTTGAGTGGTGTATGATTGAAGTGACTGAGTACAGGGTGAAAGTGCCTCAATGTATGGTGATTGATGTGTGCTGTGTGCAAAATTAGAATTGTGTGAGTATGCAGGATGAGAGATGTAACCCTGTACAAGGTAAGGGGTGTGCAGGTATAGGTTGAGCAGTATGTCATTAGTATAAGTGCAGGATGAGTGGTTTGAGTTCAGGGTGAGAAGTGTGTGTGGAGGGTGAGAGGAATGTGAGTACTGAGTGAGAGGTATGTCAACGGTGTGTGAGTGCAGAATCAGCACTGTGTGAGTGGTGAGTGAGCAGTATCTGACTGCCAACGCAATGTCAGGGTGACTATGCAGAGTAAATGGTAGGTGGGTGTGCAGGGGAGCAGTGTCTGAGAGTAGGTGAACTGCTTAGAAGTTCTTGTATGATAAAGCTTCTATGTTTTCAAACAGAAGTAACTAGTGATTACATGTTTTGTGGGCAGTAGGTGGCAGAGCTTAGAAGGTAGGCATTAAATGCTGCACACATGGCTTCAATCCCTAACGAGTGTTAGCATTTAGCATTAAAATGCCCCCAGGTTAATGGGTTGAAATGCTTGAACATACATGTACACTATAAAATCAGCATTTGTTGGCAAAAACTCATATTGGGCCCTCAGGCGTGTACTATGTACGATCAGAATGAAAGATCATTAAGTGAATGTGGCACTGTGGTGAAGAAACTTTCCCATCCACCATCTGGGGAATTTAAGGAATACAGTTAAAATTTCCGTCTCTTTCAAGTTCCTGGTGCATGAAGGCAGTGCAGTCAATTCGGGGTAGTGGGGACCGCTGTCTTTTGCTTATGGTTAACTCAATCCTTGGCCCATCAGGGTAGTCTTGTGCGACAGAGCGTGGAATCACAGGATCAGAGGATTACAGTCTTTAGAGATCCCAACTGAGAGAACTGGGTCTTGTGTTTCCACTCCATATGGTGTTTTCCGTTGGGTTAGAGCAGCTGAGATCATTTTGCATTTGGTGAGTATTTATCGGGTGTGATAAATAGCACCTATTATGAGTTTGTAGGGAATGACTAGAGGATATTGGTGTTTAAAGCACCAAAATCAGCATGGTATGGTGTATAACACACATATTTCCCCTGTATAATGTTAGCAGGTTTGACGTGTTGAAATTTAAGAAGCTTGTGGTATTTAATTCATCCGCTATTTATTGGATGCGTTAATGCGTTAAATACCTGCAAACTTGTAATTCCAGCCCATGCATAAATAGGGGTTTATGCATGGGTAGAATTAACCAACCAACTTGTAATCAGGCCCTAAGTCTTTGATAAATATTTAAAACACACTAGTCATCAAGTAAAATATTTGGAAAATGTGTTTAAAATTTATCTTGAAGCTTGCGGTTCAAAGAATGTTCAGACATATATACAGCGTGCCTTACCAGTTCATTGTCCTCTTCAACATGTTGAAGAGGGATAGGATTAGCACCATGCAGATCCTCAGTGCAAACTCAAGTCAAAGCAGCACTTCAGTGGGTGGACCTCGCGTCCGGGGCTGAGGTTTTACATCAGCGAATCAACAATGCATCAATGACAGTGAAGCAAGTAAGGCCCCACAAGGATGACAGAGAGTAGTAGATTTGCAAATTGTGAAAGTGTGTTATCAGATTTGTAGAGTTACAAACTCAAATCATAAAAATTATCAGGAATAAATGGTCAGTATGAAATTTTCATAACTTTATATTTCAAATGAATTCAAAATCAGCAAATGCAAAGCAGAAATGCTAAGAGTTGTCATTGAGCAAATCGGGGCAAATCAGTATCCCATGAAGAGAAAATTCACGAATGATAGGCTAAAAATCAAAGAAATGTGGGAGAAAGAACAGGATGTGTCAGCAAATAAAGCATTTAACCCTTTCGCTGCTAGGCCTTTTCCTCCCCGCGCTAAGCCTTTTTTTGGGCTATTTGGGGTAGTTCGCGCTTAGGCCCCTGTAACATTTTGTCCGCATAATGTATCCATGCCAAATTCGCATCCTTTTCTTCCAACATCATGGGAATTTTAAAGATACCAAAGGTTTGTTGACTCCCCTGGAGGGGACTCAGAAATTAGACAAAATACAGCTAAATCTTTTTTGGGGGAAAAAATGGAAAAAAGTGCTGCAGAAGAAAACGTCTGTTTTTTTCCCTGCAAATAGTATCAACAAAGGGTTTGTGGTGCTGAAATCACCATCTTCCCAGCTTTCAGGGACAGACAGACTTTTGTCAGAAAACCAACATTTCTCACACAGTTTTGGCATTTTACTGGGACATAGCCTATTTTTGCTACTTTTTGTGCTTTCAACCTCTTTCCAGTTAGTGGTAGAAATGGGTATGAAAGCAATAATGGATCCTGAAAAGCTATACATTTCTGAAAAGTAGACAAAATTCTAAATTCATCAGGAGGTCATTTGTGTAGATCCTTCAAGGTTTTTTTTATAGGAACTAACAGTTGAAAATAAGAAAACTTGAAAATGAGTTGAAAAAAACAGCCATTTGTGCAAACGTTTTCACCTGTACCTTCTTCTAAGTATGACAGATTTTTAAAATAAATATACCATTACATCCGCTGGACCCTTCTGGTTGTGGGGATATATAGGACTTGTAGGTTCACTAAGAACCTGAGGAATCCAGAGCCAATAACTGAGCTGCATCTTGCAATGGTTTTTCATTGTGTACCGGGTATATAGCTATTGATTTTGTGAAATATAAAGAGTGAAATATAGGTATCAAGGACACCTATGTATTTCCAAAATGGGAACAAAATATAGAGTTCAGAAGCAGTAGCTATTTGCACATCTCCGAAATTGTGGGTACCCATACTAGCATGTGAATTATAGGACATTTTTCAAAGTGACTTCTTTTTACACATTGTCTTACATTTGGAAGTCAGAAATGCATAGAAGTTCAATAGGTAATAACAGTTTATCTACAATCCTGTGTTCCCCTAAGTCTCCCAAAGAAAATGGTACCTCACTTGTGTGGGTAGGCCTAGTGCCCGCAGTAAGAAACGGCCCAAAACGCAACATGGACACACCACATTTATACAGTGAAAACAGACCCTTTTTTTGCAAAGTGCCTAGCTGTGGATTTTGAACCCTAGCTCAGCCGGCACCTAGGGAGACCTAGCAAATCTATACTTTTTTGAAAACCAGACACCTAGAGGAATCCAGGATGGGGTGACGTGAGTGGCTCTCACCAGGTTCTGTTAACCAAAATCCCTTGCAAACCTCAAACTTTGTAAAAGAAACACATTCTCCTCGAATTTCTGTGATGGAAAGTTCTGGAATCTGTGTGGATCCACAAAATTCCACCCACCCCGCATTCTCCAAAGTCTCTCAATAAAAACGGTACCTCACTTGTGTGGGTAGGCCTAGTGGCCGTGACAGGAAATGGGCCAAATCGCAACATGGACACACCACATTTTTACAGTGAAAACGGACCCTTTTCTTTCAAAGTGCGTAGCTGTGGATTTTGAACTCTAGCTCTGCGGGCACCTAGGGAAACCTAGCAAACCTATACATTTTTTAAATCTAGACACCCAGGGAAACTCAGGATGGGGTGACTTGTCTGGCTCTCACCAGGTTCTGTTACCCAGAATCCCTTGCAAACCTCAAACTTTGTAAAAAAAACAAACACATTTTCCTCACATGTCTGTGATGGAAAGTTCTGGAATCTGCGTGGATTCACAAACTTCCACCCACATCGAATTTCCCAATGTCTCTTGATAAAAATGGTACCTCACTTGTTTGGGTAGGCCTAGTGCCCGTGACAGGAAATAACCCAAAGCACAACGTGGACACACCACATTTTTACAGTGAAAACTGACCCTTTTTTCGCAAAGTGCCTAGCTATGGATTTGAGCCCTAGCTCTGCCGGCACCAAGGGAAACCTAGCAAACCCATATATTTTTGAAAACTAGACACCCATGGAAATCCAGGAGGTGGTGACGTGTGTGGCTCTCACCAGGTTCTGTTACCCAGAATACCTTGCAAACCTCAAACTTTCTAAAAAAAAACACATTTTCGTCACATTTCTGTGATGGAAAGTTCTGGATTCTGCGTGGATCCACAGAATTCCACCCACCCAGTATTCTCCAAAGTCTCCCAATAAAAATGATACCTCACTTGTGTGGGTGGGCCAAGTGCCCGCGGCAGGGAAGGGCCCAAAACGTATTGTGGAGACATCAAAATGACCTATCACAAAATGACCTTATTTTGCAAGGGGGTTCACCTGGGTATTTGGCCCCGGGCTCAGTGGCCATCTAGGGAAACCTACCAAACCTACACATTTCTGAAAACCAAACATCTGTGGGAGTCCAGGGAGGTGTGTCTTGCATTGATCCCCCAACATTTTCCTACCCAAAATCCCCTACAAACCTCAAATTTAGCTGAAAACAAAATCAAATTTTTCTCGCATTTTGGCCAGGGAAATTTGTCGGATCACCGGGCTGACACAAGTTTGCTACCACCCAGCATTCCCCCAGGTCTCCCGATAAAAATGGTACCTCACTTCTGTGGGTGGGCCAAGCACCTGCGACAGGCAAAAGCCTAAAACATATTGTGGAGATATCAAAATTATCTATCAGAAAATGACCTGATTTTGCAAGGGGAGCACATATGTTTTTGGTCCTGGGCTCGGCGGCTATCTAGGGAAACCTACCAAACCTAGACATTTCTGAAAACTAGAAGCCCTGGGGAGTCCAGGGAGGTAAGGTTTGCATGGATCCCCCAATGATTTCCTACCAAGACTCTTCTGCAAACCTCACATTTAGCTGAAAAAATCAAATTTTTCTCAAATGTCTGTGTAAGAAATTTGTGGGATCACCAGGCTGACACAAATTTCCAACCACCCAGCATTCCCCCAAGTCTCCTGATAAAAATGGCACCTCACTCGTGTGGGTGGGCCAAGTACCCCCGACAGGCAAGGGCCCAAAATGTAACATCCCATCCTGGACTCCCCTTGGTGTCTAGTTTTCAAAAATGTACAGGTTTGCTAGTTTTCCCTAGGTGCTGGCTGTGCTGGGCCCAAAATCCACAGCTAGGCACATTGCAAAAAGAAAATCAGTGCCTAGTGGGCTTTTGTGCCGCCCCGGGGGGGAGGGGGGTGGAGATCGGGGGCGATTGCCATGATTTGTCCCCAAGGGCAATTTTTTGGGGGTGGGGGCATTGGTATACCCATTCTGGGCAGCCTCCACCCCTAAGTATAAATAGCCACCGTAATCCCTGGTGCCTAGTGGGCTCTCTGTCCCCCCGTGGGGCTGGTCAGGGGCTATTGCCCCCATCTGCCTCCTGGGGGGAGAAGGTCTGTGGCATTTCTTTTTTTGGGGGGGTGAGGGTATTGTCATGCCCATTCTGGCCAGCCCCCACTCCTGAACTTTGAAAAAAAATAATACCTTGTGCCTAGTGGGCTTTCTGCCCCTTCAGGGGAGCAGATAAGGGGATATTGCCCCCATATTCCTCCCGGGGGGCAGAAAGACTGGCAATTTTTGGGGGGGCATTGGAATGCCCATTTTGGGCGGCCCCCACCCCTACGTATAAAAAAAAAGAATCCCTGGTGTCTAGTGGGCTTTCTGCCCCCCCGGGCAGATCAGGGGCTACTGCCTCCTGAGGGGGCAGAAAGACTTTTGCATTTTTTTGGGGGTAAGAGTGGGGGCATTGGAATGTCCATTCTAGGCAGCCCCCACTCTTGACCTAAAATGAAATAATCCCTGGTGTCTAAGGTGCTTTCTGCCCCCCTGGGAGGCAGATTGATGGCTACTGCCCCCATCTGCTCCCCAGGGGGGACAGAAAGACTGGACATGCCACTTTTTATGGTGGGTGCAAAGGCCCTTGTCCAAGGGGCCGCTCCACCCTCCCTGGGGCCTAGTGGGTGGATCCCTGCTTGGGGATTGCCCTCCTGGGGCGATCCCCGAGCAGGGATCCACTAGGGAAGGGTACCAGTAGAAAGGGGAGATTCTCCCCTTTTCAACAATACCTCTCCCATGTAATTCGGTGCTCGGGGGGCTGAAATAACTCCACGAACACCGAAACAATGAAACTGAAACTAAGTTTCAGTTTCATTTTCAGTGTAATGACGTCAGCGTGCCATGCACTCGATCGGCATTACATTGAAGAAAAAAAAAGCCTCTGGAGGTTGGGAAAGCACTTCCCCACCTCCCGAGGAAAAATAAAAAAAAGGAAATCCCTTTGCTGTCTGCAGCAGAGGGATTTTGTACACCAGTGCACATGATGGAATGGTTCCGTCATGAGCACTGGTGCTCATGACGGAACCATTCCGTCATGAGCACAGAAGGGGTTAACCCATTCGATGCTGAGGACAGTACAGTTCCGTCCTCAGCCACGGGGGTCGTGTGATGAGGACGGACCCATTCCCTCCTCTTCACACAGCCAGGAAATCCCTCTACTGTTTGCAAGCCACACCTCCCTGGACCACCCTGGTGTCTAGTTTTCAGAAATGTCTGGGTTGGTGGGTTTCTCTAGATGGCTGCCGAGCCCTGGATCAAAAACGCGGGTGCCCCCGTGCAAAACCAGGTTGTTTTGTGATAGATCATTTTGATGTCCCCACAATACATTCTGGGCCCTTCCCTGTCACAGGCAACTGGCCTACCCACACAAGCGAGGTAGCATTTTTATATGGAGACCTGGGGGAACACTGGGTGGTAGGAAATGTGTGCCGGCACAGTGATCTGCCTGTCCCTGAAAGCTGGGAAGATAGTGATTTTAGCACTGAAAACTCTTTGTTGATAAAATTTGCAGGGAAAAAAACAGACACTTTGTACTGCAGCCCTTTTTTCCCATTTTTCTCCAAAAAACCAAAATGTACATGTATTTTGGCTAATTTATCAATCCCCTCCAGGGGAATCAACAAACTCTGGGTACCTTTAGAATACTCAGGATGTTGAAAAAAAAGGACGCAGAATTTGCATGGATACCTTATGTGGACAAAATGTTATGGGGACCTAAGCATGAACTACCCCAAATAGCCGAAAAAAAGGCTTAGCCCAGGGTAAAAAGGCCTAGCAGCGAAGGGGTTCATTAGCTGAAACTACTGTAGCTTGGCCCTTGAAATGAGAATTCAGCAGACAAAATTGCATTTATATGTTAGCGTAAGTCATTTGAATTGGGGCCTACATTAACTATGGATGTATTAACGTGAATATATTTTAACTATGGTTAACTTTGACATGAAAATCAGACTTTGAGTAAATGTATTTGAAATGCTGATTAGTATATGTTAAGCAACCTCAAAAACATTGACAGAGCATGATCAAACAACATTGAATCATTTGCTTGTCACAAACGTTTAGTCCCACCTTCTGTACCATAGCATCGGTGAAGCAACTCAGAAAGGGAAGGCAGTTCTATGTTTCTTTAAATGGCTCAGTCTTGAGCCTCATTAAATAAGCTCCTCAGAAGGGCAGAGGGACTGGCATGTGCACTGTCTGTGCAGCCACTTTGAGATTAGGCTTATTATGCAGGTTACCTGCTGTTTAACTAAGTAACAGGAGAGCTTTGCAGATCGTGATATTTAACGTTTTGGAGAAACTCTTCACATTGGTTGTTGATATGAAAAATGGCTCTGATAGCAGGCCAGAGAGCAGACTCCAATGACAGGAAATTCCCTGACTTGGCACAAAAGGGATTTTCCTCTCCTTTCAAGCTAGGAGGGACCAGGCACTTCTGGGCTGGTATCTATTTAGTCACCCTGTCAGAACTTGTTTCGGGAGTCCAGCATGCAGCTATTACTGGGCCCAAACTGTGGTGGATTGGAGTGATTTACCAAAGATGTCCTAATTCTCATCCTAACATGGTGGTGCAAACTGGGCCAAGTACACCCCTATCTCACTTGACTTTCAAGGTATAGAGAGCATGCAGACCAAGGTGCCTCTGGAAGATAATGTGTGGTGTAGATGTTCAGAATGCAAAAATCCCACAAAAGTCATTGTAAGAGACAGTCAAGGCCATTACTTTAAAAAAGAAAAAAAGATAAGTACTTTAATCAGCCCAAAACATAATGGAGTGTGCAAAGAGGAAGCAGCACTACAGGGAAGAAAACTATGGAGTCTAGAGTGTTTGCTGCACAGGAAAGCAGAAAGTTCTCAATTAAGCAAAGGTACAGGACCACTAAAGTTAAGTAGAGCAGCTGTTCTGTAGTCTGTGATGAGAAGTCAGTTCGTACACTTGACTATGCAGCTCTGGCATGCAAGATTCAGATATTATTCAAATTTCCACCAACCAATACTGTTTAAAGAGTTCACTGCCAATATGTCTCAGACAAGTCCATTAACTAATTGTTGGTGCACTTTTAAATCATTTAAGAAAGAGTTTGCAGTTGTTCTTTGCATTGGGCGAGCAGTCACACAGGCTCATGGTCATTCCGTCTTGTCTTGGTGGCCCCACCTCCTTTGTCTGCGTCATCCGCTGACAGGTCCTGTAGCTCAATGAGGGACAGATGGCTCCAACATTTGCTGTGGGAAAATTGTTCTCTCCCGTCCAGGAGCTGAGATGCAGTGCTTGAATATAGTGATGGCAGCATCAGAGCAGGCTATCTGCCTTTCTCAGTAGTAGTTCTAGGAAGAAACACTCACATGAATCTTTGATGTTGAGGTCAGGAGCCTCTCAGGTCCACATAGGTTGGCTCTAAGCATGCTCCCTTGGTCACACTGGTTCTTCTGGGAAACTCCACTCCTGGTCATGACTGCTAGGCTTCTACATCCTAGGCAGACAGTTCCTGTGGGACAAGGCACTCTCTTTCTCTCCTTTCAGATGGGCAGGCTCCCAGGTCTAAAACTGACCCACATCTTCTCCAGCAAGACATACAACATCAGGTGATGTCCTTCATCTCTGGGGGACTTGTTATGAGTGATATCAGCCTTGTATCACATCAGCTCTTTCAGTACTCTGTCGAGTACCCCTGTCCTTGGTCAGTGAAGCTCCTATGAAATGGAACCATGTGGGAAGTGATGGGTCTCAGTCTTACATAGACTTTCCAGACAAGGGATGTGGCTCCACTGTCTACATTTCAGAATCCAGTATGAAGTGGTTTCATAATTCAATTTCTTTCTGCAGTGCAGACAATTCTTTGTGTAAGGTGATAGCTCCTAACATGAGTACCCATAGCTTGAGCACAATGAGCATGACACTTTGCATCTGACTGTCTCCAGCCCACACCACTCAAGGGAAGACAAAGTGTTCCAAGCCCTGCCTAGAATGTCCTCTGCCTTTAACAACTGACTCTGCTGACTGACACACATCCCCCTTCCATTATCCATTTATAGTGCCCAAGGATGGACTATATAATATATATAATATATAATTGAAGCTGTGCCTCCATCCTTCCACACTTCAGTGTCTGAGGCTAAACGCTACAGCTCAGGAATGCAAGCAATACACTTCCACTGTCTTTCAAAGCCTTATTAACATCTCTATCTTTTGTCATGTCAAAACCAAGTGATTGGAAAATGGATCACATTGGCTTGTACCGTAAAAGCATTCAAGTCCAAAATGAAGTCATGCTAACTGACGCCACACACACAATAGGCACTAGAAACACAAATAAATGAATGTCAGCACAGGTCTGAGTATGACACATGGATTGTATATTCCATGAGCAAACGGGTAGGCATAACGCTCCTTTCTGTAAAACTGGAAAAGTCCTGCCCCTGCTTTAAGGATTCAAAAATGGTGTGCTGTCACCACAACTCACTGTGCATGTTCGAGAGACAAAAACCATAATCTTGTGTCACTAACAGGGTATAGTTTTGTGCTCCACAGTTAACCTCACAGCCAGGATTTTGGTCTCAGAGTGAATTTTGGGCATATGCCTCAGTGCATATGTAGGATTTCTTGGATGCTGCACCAAAAAAAGTCAGGATACCAGATTCACTTGCAATTAGCTAACTTAGAACAGTTATTCACATCTATTTACTATACAGAGGGCATTCCTGTTCCAGCACTCTCTGATCCCAAACAAAAAAATGTGAAAGGATGAAATATAGATGTAGATAAAGGGTACCCACAGGTTGCTCAGAATTGGTCACGAGTGGCCCAGTAGGAGGAAGGCCCTGCAAGGTACTATGATGCGGTGAAGAGTGGCTCAACTGAGGAAGAGAGAGCGTCATGGCGGCAGCCAGAAGGGACCCATGGCTCAAAGGATCGGCATAATACTGTCAACAGCAAAAGTAACAAAATTAAACAAGTGTACAACTTTATCATTAACTCTATCATCACCTTAAGCTATGGAATTTGCATACATCTTAGACATGCTGTAGGCTGATATGAAAATGTGATAGGTAGCCCATTGAGACAATGCTTGAAGAGATCTCACCCAAGGAAGCCAATGGCTGTCGAGGATTGACCCAAAGCCCCTTTCAATATGTATATGTGCATTTGTGTTACGGGCAAAGTTGTGTGTGTTGTGAGGTGTGTAGTGGTGTGTCTTGTCGGGTGCACCTTAGGTCTGACCATACCTGTAGCTGAACAAAAGGAGATAGATCGACTTGCAATTAATACAAAAGGAGAATGCATCTTCTTTAATAATTGTGATGATACTAACAACTTTCCAATCTATTAGGAAGTGTCCAAGCATTTTAGCAAATAATAAAAGTAATCACAGTTTGACCACGTTGGGAAAATTGATCCCGAAAGGTTCTAATAGTTGTCCATTTTGAGCTGTAGATTTGCAAATTTTAAAAGAGTAATATTGAAATCAAAATGCATATAACGGTCCATCATACATTTATTAACATATTTTAAGAAACTTTGGGATATTTTGAGCTCATATTATGTGCCACTGAATAGTAATTTCATGGTGTGAAAATTCCTGCTGAGCCCGTATGGATTCTGGTGTTGTTAATGTAATCACAGCAGTATATGTATTCTGGAAAAATCTGCACTATATGGCACTAGCTAGAAAACTTGAAACTTTGCCAATTTTAATTTGATGTATATAGAAATTCCTAAATTTTTTATGATCTTTACTTAATGCTATATGTTTGTAATGATTACATGTATGGTTCTATGGTTAGCATGTAATCTTAAACTGTTAACTATAAATAAATCAATAGAGTAAGCATAATAAAAGCTTTAATTCCATGCCAGTGAAAATAAAGGTGGACCAATAACATTTATCTAGAGTAAGTGTAGGAATGAATGCAGATTCAGACATTTAATACTACAAAGTAAAGATACAGTTCCATGTTAGTATCACAGTACAGGGTAACTGTGTGAAAACTGCTTACTTTTAACAAAAAACATGTTGCATTGACCAGACAGGGAGCAACATATAATATTTACCGCTGCCTTCCATAAGCGACATCGCTATCACCTTGCTAACAATCCAACACTCCATGATTTAAAAAACAGATAACCAAAACTGTACTTCAGGAGAAGAAACAATATCAAAATTGCAGCATGCTCATCTCAATTTATTGACGTGAGAAATGAAGTACCTCTAACATTTCTCCAAATGCTCCGCTTTTGAACTGAGCAAAACTAAAACCAATGACTTATCTAACAAATAAGAATCACAAGATCAAACACTGGATTACATGTAACTCCTTTGTTAAGTTCTTATTGCACAGTGTCCAATTTGAAAATTCTCAAGCATTCCCTTTGTTTTAGGAGTAACTCTCGGTACTCTCAACGTCTTGACCTTGTATTATAGTCTATTCCTTCTCATGAAAGGTATTAAGATGTTTCTACTGGTGGCCGTTTCGAATCATTCTTTTAAATGTTGAGAAAGAGTTTCTGGATTCTTACCATAAGGACTCTGATCCACCATGGACAAACTTGTCAATTACAGCATCCCAATAAACCCAATAATCCTTTGTTTAGCTCTCTACTGAAGCAAGGATTGTATAGTTAGCAGACTCCCGCACACCAAATTTCTTTCCCCACATGCAGTTCTAAATGTATGTGCATATGTGACCTCCCATATTATAGTACATTTATGTCTGAACTGCAATTAGGTTTATGCTACGAAGGTGCAAAGTAGATCTGTTGAGAAAATAATTCGGCCTGGGTGGAGTTTGCGGAGTCGGGTTACCCGGAACTCCACGAAGTGGTTAAAAAACGATGCCATACTAAGCGGAGTTCCGCAGGTGGGCAGAGTTTTCTGGCACGCCCTTTCGCGTTGCATTTTATATCAAACGCAACACTGAGTACGTCCTCACATTCAAAATCACATGCAACGGCATCACACAGTTTGCATGGTCACGGTGATCTTGTTTACTTACTCTGTTCATTATGCTGGCCTGTTTTTCAATCCCTTCTTGATCTTTTCAATCCTCCTGCCTCTTAATTACCCTGCCCAGCATTTTTATTTATTTTATTAGTGTGTTTTTGTGTCTCTGTATTTTCAATTTTTTTCATTTTGTATATTTTTGTATATTTTTCCCTTTACTTCCTTATTTCTTCCTTCCTTCCTTTTCCTGTTTCTTTTCTTTACCCCACCCAGCATCATGGCAGAGCAGGGCGACCAGGGGAGCGGCAAGAGCAGGCCCCCCCGAAAAGCCAGCAGCAGCGGTGACCTACCTTGCGGATTGCGGCACCGCCAAGGGGTGCAGCCCTAGGCAATCTTTTGCTAGGTGGATGTGGCAGCACTGTTATTTTTTGTGCAGTGCCACCTCCCCTCCATGCTTGCAACAGGTAGTAGTCTCAGCAGTGGGTACACCCTGTGGGAGCATCGGCTGAATTGGGGCAGGGTGCTCAGGTGTGTGTGGTGCATCAGCCAGGTCCAGTGCACTACTCAGCAGCTGAAACATCTTAGACCAGGAACAGGACCTGCTTGACCTGCTAGACATCGAGATTCTGGGGCTTGGTGGGTATTAATTATTTGTTATGTTTGTGGTCTTCAATGCAAAAAATACAATGCTGTTTACACTCAGAGGTAAGTTACATTTAGTTTACATTAGAATAGTATTATTATGTGATCCAGTTTCGGCACTACCTAATCGTACTCATCAGTGCTCGCTTTGGGTAATTAATTAAGAAGCCATAGCAGACTCTTCTGTGCTCCTGTCACCATAGTGAATAAGTGATATCAGTGAGTTAACGTTCTCTATGACTTTCTTTATATAGCTCGTGGAGTCCCAAGCTATTTCACAGTGATGCATAGTATGCATCTATCCATTGCAAAAAATGGAGACTGAGTTGGTCCATCATGGGGGTTGAGAAATGAGAATAGAATTAAAGATCATTCATTGCAATGCATTAGTTCCACCTGTAGGTTTTGTTAAGGAACTTTGGAATAGGGATTTTAGGATTAGTATGGCCAACTCAATGACAGTCGATAGACTTTAATATAGTACTATAGGTGATCTGTTTTACAATGTGACTGCGTTTGCCTGCCATAATAACTTTGTGGGGATTAACTCTACCACTAATCTATTTTTTTGTCTTCTTTATTTCTTACATCAGCACCCAAGGGCAAGAACAGGAGCAGCACTGAGGCGGGTCCGGGAGGAGCTGGTCAGGAGACACAGACGACCCGAGCCACCCCAAAGGGCTCTGCTAACCCCAGTAAGTCCTATTATTTATTATTATAATTTTCCTAATGTTGTTTTTTATGATTGTTGTGGGCTTACGGTAAAATCCTGGGGCATTGGAATGTTGGTGCTAGGTTCCAGAACGGGTGTTGCTGCTTGGAGCCTGGTGTTGCTGGTGAGAAATAAAGTTGCTCTGACACCCTCACCTGCCATCTTCCTGCCATCTTTCTTTCACTTGGTGAAGAGGACAGGATACAAACCCATGCATGCAAAGTACAATGTCCTAGCTCTGCCCACCATGCTACATTTAAATTTTACCTTGTTTATTTTTTTTTACTGTCTTTCCAACTCCCAATATCCAACTTTTGTTTCATTTTTGTTATCCCTTCATTATCCTTTTTTTTCTCCATATTTCTTGTTTTTCTCTGTAACTGACTTTCTCCTGTCTGTACTAGTCTACAGTTTTCTTCTGCTTTGTTAGTAATCCTTCCATCTTCCCTATGTATCTTGTGGTACTGTAAGACTAAGAACTGATTTTTGGCCCTCTACTGTCTTCTGTGAAGATTTCAGGGCCAAATAAACTAGTATTATAAATATTATTCACCACGTATGTTTGTTGAGGAGGTTTTCTTTTTCTTGCTCATGTTTTAACAGTTAGCAAGAGAGTGGCCATGGTCATGGACCCCCCTCCCAATGTTGTGCTGTAATTCATGTATACAGTATACCAGCAGTTTCCATCACAGTGCAGCATGGCTGGAAAATATGAGGTCCCATTGCATTTGCCAACCAATTATTCCACCCCTTCATTGCGCTTCAATGGCTCAGAGGCATCATCATAGGCTATAGCTCTGCCCTTCCATTATGAAAAGCTTTTGGTTGGCTTGACTTCCTGGCTTTTCTAACATTGTAAACCACCCAAATGCCCAAAGTGATATTTTTGATAGAAGATACTGCTAACTGAACTGTAGTGATGTATGGGGTTTGTATTTTTTGATTTAAAAAAATAAGGGGAGGCGTATCTGGCATCTAAAAAAGTGTCATTTGTTTTTGATCCACACAGAGGACCAGTACCGGGGCCAGTTCCGCTATGGAGAAAGTTGGCGGGGAAGACAATGGCGCAGCAGGGATGGGCGGTGGTAAGTCATATTGCTTGCTTATTGGATGGATGGGTGAAAGGATGGTTGAAAGGATGGCTACTAAATGGGTGGCTATATGGATTAGAAATTTTGGTGAAAGACTGGATGAGAAGAAATAAAGCTTAAATCATGGTGGCTGTCAATGGGTGAATATAAAAAATTTAAAGGATGAATAAGTAATTGCTTGGATGAAAAAACGAGGGAAACTCTTCTGGGGAGGGGCATGCTCTTCTACTTCCCTTACCTGTTTTTATCAAAGCTATGACTCAAAATGGTGGGTATTTTAATTTTTGGTTTACTCCCTTGACACACTGTATTTGTTAAGCAATGCAGATATGTATTCCACCCATCATCACTCATCACCTCCCTCCCTACACATTGAATTTCACCACCATGGACTAAGTGCAGCATTATGACTGCAATGTTGACTGCATGGAGCCAGGGTAGAATTTGAAAGGCATTTGGAGAAGATGAGCCAGACCATTGGAATTAAAGTAAGATAATTGTCCATTACAGCTGTCCCAGCTGCAGACTGTAGAGAGTAGCAAAGTGCCCAACTCGCCGGCTAGCATGCCTCCATTAATTTAGCACAACAATTTATGCTTCATGGCATATAATGCCGTACTCATTAATGAGAAGTAATTTATTTTTATTTTTTCGCACAAAGGGGCTGATTACGATGTCAGTCGGATAGGCTCCAAACGGCATTCGGTTAGTCTGAATCCGTGTCAGAAGCCTTGTTTCTGACCGACTCGGAAACATTTCTGACCTACGGATTACGATGGTTGGAAACCGTTCGACTGTCCGACTCGGTTCTGTCTCATGTCCGAACAGCATTTGGAGACACCTAGTTGGTCGGAGCCGACTCATACGTCTTTACGGACCGCGTTTCTGACCGAGCGATTACGATGTCGGATTCGGACAGCCTTTCTGACTCGGTGTGCCCGATCGGCTGTGGGAATCTGACTTTGGGGGCCCGTAGCAGGCCCCCTTCACCTGGAGGCCTCCGTTTGGGGCCCGTGGGGGTACCCATGGGTCCCCTCTTTCTAACCATGCAGAGTGTGGCAGGCACCAATGGGTGCCCGCCACAAGCTGCAAGGTTTTCTGCAACCACACATTTTTTCAATGGGAGACTGTGTTGTTGGTTTGAACACAGGCTCCCATTGAAGTCAATGGGAGTCCGACCAAACGGTGTTTGGACACATCATAATCGGTCGGTCGAACGCCCCGAATCCAATTCGGTCGAAAACCATTCCGAGACCGAGTCGGTTGGAATGCTTTCTGACCGACATTGTAATGAGGCCCAGTTTAGTTTTTTACTAGAAAGCCTTTAAAAGAAATAAATAAAGTCACTCTGTTTTTTAATCTGGTATTAATCTGCCTTCATTATTTTCAGCCAGACAGTCAGTGCTTTTTTTGTGAAGCATATGTGGGTAAAAAATGGCCCTGTGACTCTTCAAATCACATCAAATTCCAATGGCCCTAGGGTACCAGCAATGTACTGCTACTGTGCCACTATTTCATTTTAAACAAGTGTTTGCACAGAGCATTGATTACAATTTGTCTTTTTTCCTTTTGTTTTTTTTCTTGATATAGCTACTCCTGTTGGTCCACCACCTGCACCTACTTGGCACGAAATAGTGGCCCGCCTGCGATGGCAGCTGCTGGACACTATACAGGAAGAATACTGCCGGATGGTGGCCCAGGAGAAGGAGGAGGCATCTACCCTGGGCATCAGTACACACAAAGCAAAACCAAAGGGGATGATGGACGGAGTGTTGAACATTGCAAGCACTCACCCCCAGTCAACTGATCTGGGTTTAATCCATCATCATTCTTTAGCTCACTCCGCCACCCCAGTTCAGACATGGCTATATGCAAATCAGTCTGACCCTGTGCCTCATGGGAACAGTCCAGCCCGAACTGCCAAGCCATGTCTTCCCTGGACCAGAAACAAGCATCCTGGGACCGGTTTCGGGCTCACAGCCCTCATCAGCCAGGCTATCTTGAATCCAGTGGCAAAGTGAGCAAGGGACCCACGTCTGGGCATACCCTGCCAACTTAGGGCGAACAAAGCAAAACCAAAGGGGATGATGGACGGAGTGTTGAACATTGCAAGCACTCACCCCCAGTCAACTGATCTGGGTTTAATCCATCATCATTCTTTAGCTCACTCCGCCACCCAAGTTCAGACATGGCTATATGCAAATCAGTCTGACCCTGTGCCTCATGGGAACAGTCCAGCCCGAACTGCCAAGCCATGTCTTCCCTGGACCAGAAACAAGCATCCTGGGACCGGTTTCGGGCTCACAGCCCTCATCAGCCAGGCTATCTTGAATCCAGTGGCAAAGTGAGCAAGGGACCCACGTCTGGGCATACACTGCCAACTTAGGGCGAACAAAGCAAAACCAAAGGGGATGATGGACGGAGTGTTGAACATTGCAAGCACTCACCCCCAGTCAACTGATCTGGGTTTAATCCATCATCATTCTTTAGCACACTCCACCACCCGAGTTCAGACATGGCTATATGCAAATCAGTCTGACCCTGTGCCTCATGGGAACAGTCCAGCCCAAAATGCCAAGCCATGTCTTCCCTGGACCGGCAACAAGCATCCTGGGACCGGTTTCGGGCTCACAGCCCTCATCAGCCAGGCTATCTTGAATCCAGTGGCAAAGTGAGCAAGGGACCCACGTCTGGGCATACCCTGCCAACTTAGGGCGAACAAAGCAAAACCAAAGGGGATGATGGACGGAGTGTTGAACATTGCAAGCACTCACCCCCAGTCAACTGATCTGGGTTTAATCCATCATCATTCTTTAGCTCACTCCGCCACCCCAGTTCAGACATGGCTATATGCAAATCAGTCTGACCCTGTGCCTCATGGGAACAGTCCAGCCCGAACTGCCAAGCCATGTCTTCCCTGGACCGGAAACAAGCATCCTGGGACCGGTTTCAGGCTCACAGCCCTCATCAGCCAGGCTATCTTGAATCCAGTGGCAAAGTGAGCAAGGGACCCACGTCTGGGCATACCCTGCCAACTTAGGGCGAACAAAGCAAAACCAAAGGGGATGATGGACGGAGTGTTGAACATTGCAAGCACTCACCCCCAGTCAACTGATCTGGGTTTAATCCATCATCATTCTTTAGCTCACTCCGCCACCCCAGTTCAGACATGGCTATATGCAAATCAGTCTGACCCTGTGCCTCATGGGAACAGTCCAGCCCGAACTGCCAAGCCATGTCTTCCCTGGACCGGAAACAAGCATCCTGGGACCAGTTTCGGGCTCACAGCCCTCATCAGCCAGGCTATCTTGAATACAGTGGCAAAGTGAGCAAGGGACCCACGTCTGGGCATACCCTGCCAACTTAGGGCGAACAAAGCAAAACCAAAGGGGATGATGGACGGAGTGTTGAACATTGCAAGCACTCACCCCCAGTCAACTGATCTGGGTTTAATCCATCATCATTCTTTAGCTCACTCCGCCACCCCAGTTCAGACATGGCTATATGCAAATCAGTCTGACCCTTTGCCTCATGGGAACAGTCCAGCCCGAACTGCCAAGCCATGTCTTCCCTGGACCGGAAACAAGCATCCTGGGACCGGTTTCGGGCTCACAGCCCTCATCAGCCAGGCTATCTTGAATCCAGTGGCAAAGTGAGCAAGGGACCCACGTCTGGGCATACCCTGCCAACTTAGGGCGAACAAAGCAAAACCAAAGGGGATGATGGACGGAGTGTTGAACATTGCAAGCACTCACCCCCAGTCAACTGATCTGGGTTTAATCCATCATCATTCTTTAGCTCAGTCCGCCACCCAAGTTCAGACATGGCTATATGCAAATCAGTCTGACCCTGTGCCTCATGGGAACAGTCCAGCCCGAACTGCCAAGCCATGTCTTCCCTGGACCGGAAACAAGCATCCTGGGACCGGTTTCGGGCTCACAGCCCTCATCAGCCAGGCTATCTTGAATCCAGTGGCAAAGTGAGCAAGGGACCCACGTCTGGGCATACCCTGCCAACTTAGGGTGAACAAAGCAAAACCAAAGGGGATGATGGACGGAGTGTTGAACATTGCAAGCTCTCACCCCCAGTCAACTGATCTGGGTTTAATCCATCATCATTCTTTAGCTCACTCCACCACCCCAGTTCAGACATGGCTATATGCAAATCAGTCTGACCCTGTGCCTCATGGGAACAGTCCAGCCCAAACTGCCAAGCCATGTCTTCCCTGGACCAGAAACAAGCATCCTGGGACCGGTTCCGGGCTCACAGCCCTCATCAGCCAGGCTATCTTGAATCCAGTGGCAAAGTGAGCAAGGGTCCCACGTCTGGGCATACCCTGCCAACTTAGGGCGAAAAAAGCAAAACCAAAGGGGATGATGGACGGAGTGTTGAACATTGCAAGCACTCACCCCCAGTCAACTGATCTGGGTTTAATCCATCATCATTCTTTAGCTCACTCCGCCACCCCAGTTCAGACATGGCTATATGCAAATCAGTCTGACCCTGTGCCTCATGGGAACAGTCCAGCCCGAACTGCCAAGCCATGTCTTCCCTGGACCGGATCAAGCATCCTGGGACCGGTTTCGGGCTCACAGCCCTCATCAGCCAGGCTATCTTGAATCCAGTGGCAAAGTGAGCAAGGGACCCACGTCTGGGCATACCCTGCCAACTTAGGGCGAACAAAGCAAAACCAAAGGGGATGATGGACGGAGTGTTGAACATTGCAAGCACTCACCCCCAGTCAACTGATCTGGGTTTAATCCATCATCATTCTTTAGCTCAGTCCGCCACCCAAGTTCAGACATGGCTATATGCAAATCAGTCTGACCCTGTGCCTCATGGGAACAGTCCAGCCCGAACTGCCAAGCCATGTCTTCCCTGGACCGGAAACAAGCATCCTGGGACCGGTTTCGGGCTCACAGCCCTCATCAGCCAGGCTATCTTGAATCCAGTGGCAAAGTGAGCAAGGGACCCACGTCTGGGCATACCCTGCCAACTTAGGGCGAACAAAGCAAAACCAAAGGGGATGATGAATGGAGTGTTGAACATTGCAAGCACTCACCCCCAGTCAACTGATCTGGGTTTAATCCATCATCATTCTTTAGCTCACTCCGCCACCCCAGTTCAGACATGGCTATATGCAAATCAGTCTGACCCTGTGCCTCATGGGAACAGTCCAGCCCGAACTGCCAAGCCATGTCTTCCCTGGACCGGAAACAAGCATCCTGGGACCGGTTTCGGGCTCACAGCCCTCATCAGCCAGGCTATCTTGAATCCAGTGGCAAAGTGAGCAAGGGACCCACGTCTGGGCATGCCCTGCCAACTTAGGGCGAACAAAGCAAAACCAAAGGGGATGATGGACGGAGTGTTGAACATTGCAAGCACTCACCCCCAGTCAACTGATCTGGGTTTAATCCATCATCATTCTTTAGCTCACTCCGCCACCCCAGTTCAGACATGGCTATATGCAAATCAGTCTGACCCTGTGCCTCATGGGAACAGTCCAGCCCGAACTGCCAAGCCATGTCTTCCCTGGACCGGAAACAAGCATCCTGGGACCGGTTTCGGGCTCACAGCCCTCATCAGCCAGGCTATCTTGAATCCAGTGGCAAAGTGAGCAAGGGACCCACGTCTGGGCATACCCTGCCAACTTAGGGCGAACAAAGCAAAACCAAAGGGGATGATGGACGGAGTGTTGAACATTGCAAGCACTCACCCCCAGTCAACTGATCTGGGTTTAATCCATCATCATTCTTTAGCTCACTCCGCCACCCCAGTTCAGACATGGCTACACACAGCCAGCCACAGCCTCCAGCCTTCCGGCCAATAGATCGCCCCTGCCAGCTGTTAGGGTCCCAAACCACCACTTCTGCCCGCCCTCCTGCTCAGACCACCAATTCCAACACAGCGTATGGACGAAATTTGAAAGCAGAATGGCCCTGAAGGAGCAGAGCCGTGATCACCTACAGACCCGCATAGATGACGACTTCTTTTAGCCCTTTTTTAATTTTTTGTTTGATGGGAGGGACTTTTGTTGTGGGTGGAGATGGTGGGAATCGGGAAGGGAGTTTGGTCTGGAGTTTGGAATTTGACAGTTTTCTTTGGACATTGGTTGGGGATGGGGCAATTTGTTTGGGGAGAGGGGTGGGCCTGTTGTGGGTAGAGAGGGTGTTTTTTTTGTAAAAAAATAAAGGGGAAAATTGTATTTCTTCACAGTTTATGTTTGAAGTCATTTATTTGGGTTTTACTTTTACTTTGCACTGCTGCCTGTTTACGCAGCCTGTTTTCTTCTAATCTGCTTTTAAAAGTGTATACAGGTTAGTTATAGTTAGTTATATACCTCTGTAACTATCGTGGCCATTAGAGGGGATGCTGCCATGACTTAGATAAACAATTTCTTATGCAGAAGCAGTTACTTGCTTACTTACTAACTTGACTAGTTCACTTCACTCCATAGTTCTTGTTGGACTTGGCCCTTTTTGCAGGGTCATCCCTAAACTTTTTTTGCCTTTCTCCTAGCCATTTTTCTGACATGGTGTTGGTGGTTTTAGGACTCTGGGCACTTTAGCACTGCTGTTCAGTGTAAAGTGCGTGTGCTCTCTGTGATAAACATGGTAAGATTGGTCTACACCTGGTCGGCCTATTTAATTTAACTGTGAGTCCCTTGTAAAGTGGTATCTCATATACCCAGGGCTGGTGAATTAAATTCTACTGGTGGGCTTGCAGCGCTGATTGCACCACCCACCAAAGTAGCCTTTCAAACCTGTCTCAGGCCTCTGCCATTGCAGGGCCTGTGCGCGCAGTGTGACTGCCGCTGTGACGTGGCACCTAAAGTGTGTGCCATGTCCGTGACCCCCCTTTTTACTACATGTCAGTCACCCCTAAGGTAGGCCCTAGCTAGCCCTATGGGCAGGGTGCATTGTAGGTAAAAGATAGGACATGTACCTTAAGTGTGTGACATGTCCTGGTAGTGACAAACAGCCATTTTGGTTTCTCACTACTGTGGGGCTGCCCTCCCATAGGAATGCATTGGGGATTCCCTTATAAGTGTTTCAGTGGTAATTCCGGATATGAGAGGCGCAGCTTGGTCAAGTTTGGTATATTTGGAATAGTGATAATAAATGCTGCGCAATGGTGTGCGCAAATGTATTATAACTATTTTAGAAATGCCACTTTTAGAAGTTGGTATTTCTGTGTGCTATGTGTCTGCCTGCCTGATGTGAATTGCATGTCTGGCTTGTGAGTGACAGGGGCTGGGAGGTATGTGTGGCTCCAGAAGGGGCAGGGTGAGTCAGCACTAGGCTGAATGGGACATCTGTGCTGGGAGTAGTGGGAGGAGTAATCCCCTGACCCTGAATGGGACTGTACCCAGCCTGGACAATGCTGGCTCCACCCCCTGTGGTGCGTCTGATCACCTAGCCCCCACCTGACAAAGGTGAAGAGGAGCTTGCAAAACAAAGTGCTCCAAATCCCCCCTGAACCAGTTGCATCTGGTTCCCCCATGCCCTGTACTACAGACAAAGGCTCAGGGCACAGTGGTGCCAGGGCCTTTACTTGATTCCCAGCTGTACAGCACTTAGTGACAGCTGCATCGTTTAGGTCTGCGCAATTGCGCACTTTGAGACGCCCTGACATTTGGGACATAGGGCATTTGAGCTCCTTTGAGAAGGCCAGTTGGCCAGGGGGACTGTGAGGTTAATAGGGCGCCAGGCCCTAATGTGATTTATGCACAGTGATTTATGCCTCTAGTATTTATGCTAAGGAGGTTTGGGGCCTAACGTCCTGTCTCAGTGGAGAAGGAGTGAGTGTGGGACTGTGTGTCCCAAGGTGCCCAAAACCCAGTCTCAGGGCCTGGAATGTTCCCTAAGGGAGCGCCAGGTCGGGGGCCTAGGCTGTACTTGTAGGCCATTTGAGGAGGATCTCCTAGTGTCAGGAGAACCTGGAGCGTCTGTAAATGGAGCTCCAGTGGTTCTGGTGTCTGGCGGTACCGCTCCAGTTGGGATGGTGCAGAAGTCCAGAGTGAGGGGTGAGAGGGGGATGTGTTCCCCAGTGGGAGGACCAGTGGGTCAGGGACCAGCCAGAAGGGCTGAGTCTCCTAGAAGTGACCATGGCGACACCACTTCTGTCCTGGGGGATCTTCGCGCACTGTCAGATGGACAGGGGTCAGGAGATCTGCGCCAGGCAGACTGTCACACAACACATTAGGCATGTGTTACCCTCGGGGGGATACTGTGTGAATCCTCAGAAGTCCTGGCGTGCCAGGCAATTGCTCAACTGCAGGGTTCAGCCCCAAGGTTGGGAGGCCAGGTTCAGGATCTGCCTGACCTGGAAGGAAGGGCATCTGTAATCAGTGTCCTGACCGGTTTTGGCTTCCAGGGGTACCGCTCCAAGGTGGGAGGGTGTAGAACTCTGGAAGGGGGTGCAGAGGGAGGGAGTCCTCGCCTCTGACCCTGGTGCAACCTGAGGGTTTAGACCCTAGGTTGGGAGACTTGGAAACTTCGTGATCGAGGAGGAATCTCTGCCAAAGAGAACAGCTGGAGACTCAGGAGAAGTCTGCCCGAGTGTGTCTAGGGCTGGCCTGCAGTTTGCTGTTTCTACTGAGGAGAGATCTAATGGACTGTGCTGTGTGCTTTGTCCCCTGCTTGAAGAGGAACTGTGCTGTGTGCTTTGTTTTTCTGAAGACAAGAGTCTCCGAGGGTCTGAGTGAGCTGGCCTCCTGTTAGGGAGTTTCAGCTGGTTGGAGAGTTGTGTTCTGAGGGTGCCTCTCCAAGGAGGAGGGTAAGGAACCCCGGAAGAAGAGGTAGGGGGAGGAGAGCCTCTCCCGTGACTTCTGGTCAGCCTGAGGGTGCGGACCCTAGGTTGGAGGATCAGTGGCAGTTTTGAACTGCCCTGATGGGAGGAGGAGTGGAGAATGGCTACTATGTGCCAGGGGCTACCGCCCCCCACTCTGTGGATTGGTAAGGACCAGTGACATCTGGGTGGCATAGGGCCTGGTCCTGGCCGTGGACAGCTAGGGAGTACCAGTGGGGTAGCCTAGTTGGTCCTGAGAGCTTTTGACAGAGGGAACCACGTGGGGTCAGAGTAGCGTAGAACTGGAGGGTGTCCGTGCAGTTGCGGGCCCGCGTCCGTGTTCTATCGCCCAGGGCAGGGAAGCCCATCAAGGTGGTTATTGGTCTACCCTGCGTTTTGGCTGGAAGGGGGTTGTGTTGGACTTGGCCCTTTTTGCAGGGTCATCCCTAAACTTTTTTTGCCTTTCTCCTAGCCATTTTTCTGACATGGTGTTGGTGGTTTTAGGACTCTGGGCACTTTAGCACTGCTGTTCAGTGTAAAGTGCGTGTGTGATAACCATGGTAAGATTGGTCTACACCTGGTTGGCCTATTTAATTTACCTGTGAGTCCCTTGTAAAGTGGTATCTCATATACCCAGGGCTGGTGAATTAAATGCTACTGGTGGGCTTGCAGCGCTGATTGCGCCACCCACCAAAGTAGCCTTTCAAACCTGTCTCAGGCCTCTGCCATTGCAGGGCCTGTGCACGCAGTGTGACTGCCGCTGTGACGTGGCACCTAAAGTGTGTGCTATGTCCGTGACCCCCCTTTTTACTACATGTCAGTCACCCCTAAGGTAGGCCCTAGCTAGCCCTATGGGCAGGGTGCATTGTAGGTAAAAGATAGGACCTGTACCTTAAGTATGTGACATGTCCTGGTAGTGACAAACAGCCATTTTGGTTTCTCACTACTGTGGGGCTGCCCTCCCATAGGAATGCATTGGGGATTCCCTGATAAGTGTTTCAGTGGTAATTCCTGATATGAGAGGCGCAGCGTGGTCAAGTTTGGTATATTTGGAATAGTGATAATAAATGCTGCGCAATGGTGTGCGCAGATTTATTATAACTATTTTAGAAATGCTACTTTTAGAAGTTGTCATTTCTGTGTGCTATGTGTCTGCCTGCCTGATGTGAATTGCATGTCTGGCTTGTGAGTGACAGGGGCTGGGAGGTGTGTGTGGCTCCAGGAGGGGCAGGGTGAGTCAGCACTAGGCTGAATGGGACATCTGTGCTGGGAGTAGTGGGAGGAGTAATCCCCTGACCCTGAATGGGACTGTGCCCAGCCTGGACAATGCTGGCTGCGCCCCCTGTGGTGCGTCTGATCACCTAGCCCCCACCTGACAAACGGGAAGAGGAGCTTGCAAAACAAAATGCTCCAAATCCCCCCTGAACCAGTTGTATCTGGTTCCCCCATGCCCTGTACTACAGACAAAGGCTCAGGGCACAGTGGTGCCAGGGCCTTTACTTGATTCCCAGCTGTACAGCACTTAGGGACAGCTGCATCGTTTAGGTCTGCGCAATTGTGCACTTTGAGACGCCCTGACATTTGGGACATAGGGCATTTGAGCCCCTTTGAGAAGGCCAGTTGGCCAGGGGGACTGTGAGGTTAATAGGGCGCCAGGCCCTAATGTGATTTATGCACAGTGATTTATGCCTCTAGTATTTATGCTAAGGAGGTTTGGGGCCTAACGTGTTACTGCCTAATGTCATGTTTTATGTTTAGGGGAGTACCTATTTGCGTAAGGTGTTTATGCTTATGAGGTTATTGCATAATGTGTTTATGCTGGTGAGGCCCATTGCCTAATGTGTTTATGCTGATGAGGTTTGGGCCTAATGTGGGTTTATGCTAATATGATAATGCTGAGGTCATTATTGTACCAGTAGTTACTGGTTGTGTTTTATATTTGCATTTACTTACCTGTTCTGATGGTTCTGACCGTGGCCCGATAGGCCTGGTCCTGTATATAATTCCTCTGTGAATATTGCCCGTGCCAGTTGGCACAGTGTAAATGTGTGATTATGTTTCTAATGTGTTTATGACAATACAAAGGCTATTTTTGATATAACCTTGTGTGGAATTCCTTTTGTGGTGTGCCTAGTTTGTTGCTGCTGTGTGTGTGTGTGTTGTGCAAACGCTTTACACATTGCCTCTGGGATAAGCCTGACTGCTCGTGCCAAGCTACCAAGGGGGTGAGCAGGGGTTATCTTCAGCGTGTATCTCCCTTGCCCTGACTAGAGTGGTGGTTTCTGCCTGGCTTTGGCGCAAGCCTAAGCCAACCAGAAATCCCTTTTCTAACAGTTCTCTTACCTGAATTTAGATGCAATAACAGGGAAGGCTTCAAAACTTCACAAGCGAGGTCTCACTCCTACACAGTTGAGCTCCAACTATAGGGTTAATCAGAAATATTATCCATTGTAAGCAACTAAATGGAAATAAAAACACTGAGTTAGTGAGTTATAAATGACATCATAGCTTAACAAGGAATTGAGACCAGACTACTACATGACACAACAAAGAATGACTGGTAGTGATAGAATAACAAAGAATAACAAGAATAACTTTTTCCTAGCAATGGGAAGCTAGTATTTCATTAAACTTAAGTTACAAAATCCTCGAGTAATGAAAAGTGGACTCAAAATATCCAGTGGGCAAGGTTAAGTGTTTATGCAACACAAGGCCTGAAAGATGATTCTGATGACTCATGTTCTTTCATATCTAAAATATGCAATTATTGATTACTTGTATGTGCTGGTGGGTAAATGGGGCCAGAGTGGGCTATAAGACCCTGCAGTGAGTTGGTGTCCCTTTCACCAGATCTGTCCCACCAAGTGTGTGATCCATTTATGGTGTTAATTAAGCTACACCTCAATAAATCACACAGCCCAGGAAAAGAGTGTTAGGGGTTTGATGAATGGAAGGGAAAGGTGATTTCAGGAAAGGAGTGACAAAGACAAACACTATACAAGGACAATATTCATCTGGGCGATGAGCAGCATATCATCGTCATCAATCTGTTCCGGAAGGAAACGAAGGAATGAATATGACACAGCACAGTTAAATGTATTGCCAACAGTCATTCTGCCCCAGAGACCCAAGTTATCAGATATCTAAATGTTCTGTCTTCTAGGTTTGAAAAAATCCAATAGTGGAGGAGTGAACCCACCCAGTTCTAAAAATAAGATTGTTAAAAGAAAAATTATACTGAATCGCAAAATTAGGTAGTGTATCTGCATTCTCCTTGGGAATGTCCATGCCTCTTAGGTGACTGTCTGGACTGGTCCGGTAGATAAGCAGGAGTGCTGAGCTCAACTTTCGCCTTTCGTTTGTGCAGGAGACAAGAATGCCTGTGGATTGTAAAAAAGAAATTGTATTTTAGAGTCAAGGAGAAGGACAGAAGGAAGGCAAGCTTCATGAGGAGTGTACCAAGAAGAATCAGAGGCAGGGCACGGACTCTGAGTTTCACGTTTGCCACCAGTGCAACACACACTCAACAGCATTTCACAAATTGACGCACCTCTCTCCAAAAGAAGGATCATAGGAGTGGACCGTACAGGTTAATTTTTGCTAAGTAAGTGTGTAAAGGCCAATCACCTCCAGGAAAAAAATGATCATCCATCATTCAGGCCCCAAACATTGCAAATTATCTTAATCAAGTTTGCACATTACAGTTGAACACCCTCCCTCACTACTACTGCATGAATCATCAATCATCACTCACAATCACTCACTTACCATTGCAATAGTTGTAGTTACCTCTTCCAATCCAAGCACAGGTAGGTTAGGAAGTAGGTGTACAATTGTATCTTTGACGCAGGCAACTCATTGGAATTTGGTATTTGCTCTCATGTAAATTAGCGATCTTCTGGGTCAGCCCTGCTAAGTGATGTAAAAAAGGATAGGCATGTGGGGAGGCAGGCATTGTCTCCAAATGTTATCAAGGAATTGTGGAGGCGTCTTCACTGCACACTGGTACAACTGCAATCCGACAATATATGTGACTAAAAAATGGTGGGGCAGCACAAATCTGACACAAATATAATGTTCCATTAGCTACTTTTTTTTTGTAAAATAAGAATTCAATGAGAAATAAATAAAAAGTTCGATGGTGGAACTGGCATAGTCAGTCTGGGAAGTAGAGTTCGTCCTCAAACCCAAATGGTTCATCCAGAAGTTGGTCAGCTAACACACTTGATACTGACCAATACTCCTCCTCCTCTGCTGTTTCAGAAACGATGTAATTGTGTGGTATGAAATCTTAGTTAATTTTCATCATAGTCAATATCTCCACATTTTGAGGTGAGAGATTGGTATTTCTCACTGTAACAACTGCACTAGCTGCACTGAACACAAGCTCAGCAGACACACTGGTCATAGTACAAGCCAGATACTTTATTGCCAGCCTGCTAAGTTCTGGCCATACCAATAAATCAATGGGTTTTGATCCACATAGGCCTCTTTTTCTCTTCTTCATTCATATACTCCTGAAACACCCTCTGGATGGTCATTGGTGCTGCCACTTGCTAGATCTCTTTTACCATTGTCTCTGCACTGAACTTAAGCCTTGCCAATGGAAACCAATACAATGCAGAGGTTGGGTCTGGTCCTTCTGTTGCTGTTGTTGCCGGTGTTCTCATTGATAGTGTTGTTGGCTGCTGTGAGACAAGACTGAACTCTTTGGAAGTTGAAGGCAGCACCACAGAACTGTGAGGTGGGACTCTAAGTTCCAGCCGTTCTACTACCAGGTCTCCAGCTTGGTCAACAATCCAACTCTTGTTTTTTGAAACATCCGCTTCAGAAAAAGGAATGAAAGTGGGCAGAATTTTGTTGTAACGTGGATCAAGTAGTGTGGCACAGATAAACTGTTGGGACGAGAGGATGCTGTCTTGCAGCCTTGCATTGGAAGCCAATTGAAAGTGTAAGCTCTCAACCAAGGCATGTGCTTCTGTTTTTTCATTCACACCTGTGGGTGGGGGTTTTCAGACACCTTCTTTAGCTGCTCCTGTAGCAGATGCAACAGTGGGATATCTTGGACCATTGTCGTGTCCTGCTTGCTAACTTCCTGTGTGAAAACCTCAAAAGGGAGTAGCACCTGTGTCAGGCATTTGTCTAGGCCACATTTCTCCGCATCCATGGTCAGCGAATTCCAACCTGCATCCACTTGTCTTTAAATGACATAGTCATTGATCTGTTTGTATTGCTCAAACAGACGTTGCAACATGTAATAGGTTGAGCTTAAACGTGTTGACACCTCCTGTATCAGAGCTTTAACTGGTACTCTATTAGCATGCTGAATAATCCACAACTGCTTCCAGGCTTTAACAGAATGGCTGAAATTAGCGCAGATTCTTCTATAGGTGGTCAGTATGGTGCCGACAGTCTTCTTTTTTGAGAAAGTCTTGCACCACCAGATTAATGCAATGGACCAAATACAGGACCCTGAAATAGCCACCTTCTGCCATCGCCTGGACTATGTTACTGCCATTGTCCATGGTAACAAATTAAAAAATGAGACCTCTGGGTCACAGCCATTCAGACACCTTGCTGTTAAATTTGTCCAAGATGTTTGCAGCTGTATGTGATTTCACCATGGCAAACATGGTCACTGTTGCATGCCACTAAATGCTCTTAAAACTTTCTTTAGGGCCAAGACCTGTAGATATCTTTTGCTTTTACCCCACAAAAGAGATCCTGTATGCAGTGATACACATGTAATCAGTCGCTTGACAACTGGTTCACATGTCTGTCATCAGGTGGACAGTGTGAACAACACTTTGCTGCAAAGCTTGTCCAACTAATTGCCGAACATCATGATGTAGCACTGGAACAGCAACTCTGACAAAATAGGTCCAACTTGGAACCTTCCATTTCGGACAGATGGCTGGCACAAATTCTAAGAATCCCACTCTTTCCACAAAAGAAAATGGGAGGAGGTCCACCACTAACATTTTTGCCAGCTTACCATTGTACAAACTTGCGATTGGGTAGTTGGGGTCATAGAGCCCCTCCTGCGAGAACATGCCCGTAATAGTAGCCTGTATTTTGTTCTTCTTTTCAGGGAGCACTGACGCAGGCAATGTTTGAGAATTAGATGGTGGTAGACACAGTGTGCATCATGGTAGGACTGTCACTGTAAGCTGTGGTGTTTCCATCTGACTCCGAGTCTTATGCTATTGTGAAGTCTCTGAGGCTGGTGATTCTACTGGTGCACTGCTGGGGACAGGGCTGCTTTGTGTGAGGATGTCCCCCTCTTCTTCCTCATCATCACCTCCCAACATGATTGAACTTGTAGCTGATGTTCCCCGGCTCTCATCACATTCACCACCACTGCCACCTTCAGCAATTTTTTTAAGGTGCTTCTCCCATCAGATTGCATGGTATGCTCTCATATGAGCGTTTGGCCTCCAGTACCAAAATGTGTACCAGGCTTACCTCAATGAACATGGGTATTGCAAATGCTGCATACTGCAATGTGCTCCCCCCCTTTGCTACCCATAAAAAGATCCCAAACTGGGGAGAAGTACTTTTTTACTGTGCCACTGCCAAAGCCTGAAGAAGAACTGAGGTAGGTGGGTGTGTCATTATTTGTCTCTCTGCAGTGCATACGTCTACTGAGGTAGTGGTTAATACAGGTCTCAGTTGTGGCTATGCAAATATGGGAACTGGCGATGCTACTTGTGCCAAATCCCTCGGAGCAGGTTGAATAGAAATGTCAGACTCCTCTCTGTCGCCTTCCACAATGACTAGCTCATGTCCAGACACCAACAGCAAGCAAGGAGGCATGGGAAACAAAGAGAACACATTCGGTCTATTGACACAGACTCCACAAAATTTGTCCTTGGCCACATAGCATGGAGAACAAAGTCAAATCAATGGTGAACTGTGGCAAACAAGCACACACACTGGACAGACAAAGAAGGCATGGTAACACTGAAGAAAACAATAATATTAATTCAGCAATGCCAACAATGAAAATTAACTGAGCCATAAACATTTTACAACACACATCCTCCTAAGGCATCAAATATTACCACACATATACACTTTTTGTACACAAAAAAAACATGAAATACAAATAAAAACAATTTTTTAATTCAATTTAATGCTATACCAGCCCTAAATGATGTTTTAATACAATATATACCACAGAAACAATTGTTTCATGCACCCTTGACTAGCACTGGCCTGGGCCTACTGATTGGTCCCTTCATAGACTAGGCCACATGGTAAAATAAATAAATATTGCAACTTTAACAAACATGGAGAAAATGTACTGAACTGTTCAACATTGTTCCTTTACAAAAGAAGAGAAATTAAATGCAAAAAAATAACTAGACCACCCACCACAATAACTTTGAAAAATTGAATAAAGGTACAAATAAATACTGGCGCATGCCCTCTGTCAAACAAACAACACTCTTATGCAACAGTTGTGAACTTACTTGTGAAATCTCTGATACAAAGTTCTTAAATCCAATAGTATATATGCAGCAGACAAGGAGAGTGATCCTTCCAGCTCCAAATCCAAATGAAAAGTGACCCGGAAATGGATAAAGCACTGGGAGGAGCCTGCTGGGCAGGAACAGAAAGTTGGAGTCTCTGGGGCACTACCTTCCTGTTCGCAAAAGAAAAGTAATAAAAAAAGGCTTCTCGCACACAAAAAAATCTACAACGGTCCGTGGAAGAAGAAAATCCACTTTAAAATCCTCTTTAGCTGCTTCTCGAGCACAAAAGCTACTCAAGTGGTACGCTTGTGACCGCGATTGGCACTACTTTGGCACGATCATGGTCAGAAGCCATGTGAGCGAGCTTGAAGTCTCTCACATGCTCGATAGTGAACTGAGAGTTATGCAGCACTTGCTCGCTAGTGCCAAAACAAACCTCTAGCACGCAAATGGAAAAAACTTGAAAAACATGAACGGAGCGGAGTTTACAACCCGGATCTAAAACTAATTCAAACAGGTACCTTTTTCTTAGTGATCCTAGTCTAATCACTCAAGATATTAGTCTTTCCTGGCTATTTCACTATTTTCATAGCTGTTTTTACAGTTTATTAACTAACATTAACTAGTAGCTACACTCACATTTCTTGTAGCCCAAGACACATAAGCAATTTATCCAATTTTGGCTTATATATATATATATAATTTGAAGGACGTATTATAGAATATATATATCTATATCTATATATATATTATATATCTATATCTATATCTATGTATTATCTACTGGCGGTCGCCAGTAGATAGTTATAGTTAGGACCTATTTTCCATAGGAAATCCACAACATTCTATTTGAAATAACTTTGGCGCTGGTAGACAAATCTTTGTGAAATTTTCAATACTTATGGCCCGCTCCGGTCCGCTCCTATCCTGAAAGTTACGGGGTGATTCGGCAAGCGGGGGCCGAGAAAAAAGGGGGGTCCCAAAACGTGTTTTTCCCATGCAATTTTCCATAGGAACCTTTCATCGCAGCTACAGCCCGAACTGCTGAACAAAATTACACCAAATTTGGCAAAAAGGTAGCCCTTGGTTCAGAGTCGTGCCTTTTGCTTAAATGGTGTAAATCCGTTCAGTAGTTCCTGAGAAAGTTGAAAAAGAAAACACATATATATCTGGGCGGAGCCTAACCACACATGTCATCGTGAGATCTGATTGGCTGTCAGCACTTCATCCTGGAATTGCTGGCAGCCATCTTGAGACCAATATAAATGATAGTACCCCATTGAAATGCATTGTAGTGAATCGAAGATTTTGAGGGTTACCAAAAGGAGAACTATAAAGGGTGATAACAGACTTTAGTTACATTAGAATTCATTTGTTGATGGTACCATACTAATTTCAGGAATTGTGGTGTGTTCTAAGGTGATTTTACCCTGTGAAAAACCTTCTGCTGGGATATCATGAATCATGTTTGAGAGAAAACTATTTTCACATGCTTGTCCCATACAGTTTTGGAAGGTGCTCCAGAAGCTAAAATGAGAGCATATTTTCTGTAAATTCACATTATCTTTCTCAGTCATGTGAGAATGAAGTCTGATATTCTCAGTAAAACATGTACATCCAACAAGGGCAGAGACCGTCAGTTGATGCCTTTGTGTTCTACTGCAGCTTCCCAGAGTGTTCTAAAGAACAACTAGAGTGCTAACAGCCTTACTTATGACAAAAGTATGGCACACCTGAAGCCATCTTGATTGGAATAAACTGGTAACACTTAAAACATTTAATTTAAAAAGGAACAAAATGATGGGGTTCATTTTGTCATAGAAATTATGGTTAGTGCTGTAGAAAGAAAAATTAGGACATGTTTCAAGTGTGATCTCAAATATCTTCCTGTTATATTTCAACAGGAGCAGCCTGTCAGATGATGCCTTTGTGTTCTACTGCAGCTTCCCAGAGTGTTCTAAAGAACAACTAGAGCGCTAACAGTCTTACTTATGACAAAATGATGGCACACCTGAAGCCATCTTGATTGGAATAAACTGGTAACTCTTAAAACATTTAATTTAAAAAGGAACAAAATGAGGGGGTTCATTTTGTCATAGAAATTATGGTTAGTGCTGTAGAAAGAAAGATTAGGACATGTTTTAAGTGAGATCTAAAATATCTTCCTGTTATATTTCAACAGGAGCAGCCTGTCAGTTGATGCCTTTGTGTTCTACTGCAGCTTCCCAGAGTGTTCTAAAGAACAACTAGAGCGCTAACAGTCTTACTTATGACAAAAGTATGGCACACCTGAAGCCATCTTGATTGGAATAAACTGGTAACACTTAAAACATTTAATTTAAAAAAAAACAAAATGAGGGGGTTCATTTTGCCATAGAAATTATGGTTAGTGAGGCAGAAAAGAAAATTTAGGGCATGTTTTAAGTGAGATCTCCAATCCTCTTCTATTTCATTAGAAAATTCTGACATGCAGACTGAAACAATCACTTTCAATACCAGCAGAAGACTTCCAGTTAACTCCCTGGTGAGCAGTAGCTTTACTACAGTGATCTAATGAACAACTAGAGTGCTAACATTCTGAATTTATGGCAAATGTGTGACACATCTGAATGCCTTCTTGATGGAATCAAAGTAAAAAACTGAAAGCATTTCCTACTGAGGAGACTGCAGTAAATGACGAAATTAGGAAACTTCATAACAAATAAGTCTCCCAAGATGGCCACAGAGAGAAAAAAGAGCCCAAATGTAGCACAAATATCACCCAGATGTAGCCCACATATAGCCCAATGACAGAAGTGTGCAAAACACTTTTTATTTTTAGTTTTTCTGCAGTTTTATATAGTGGAAACTGGTCAGGTATTGGAGCGTTACATCTTACTTGGACCCCTTATTGCGTATTTTGCACGAAGAACATGAGATTGATTTTGCGAAACATTGAACTTTACGATTCTGTTAACCTGAAGTTGCTCTGAACGGGGCTTTGTAACACCCGTTTTTACCTACTGGTTTTAATTAATTCTCACTGTATTGTATTAGGAAAGAGGATTTACTGTTTTTATGTACACTTTTATGATCTATGTTTCTAAATCAGATCAAATAAAGTTTAATGAATTCTATGGCAGGACGGAGGCGAGGATTATGCATATCTTTCCTCACTTTATTTGCATAGCAGTTCAAAGAAAACGTAACACAACAATCATTAAAGAAAAGACTACACAACCCATGAACCATTAGGGGGTAGTCTCCAAGGCAACTATAGTCCAATCATATCACAGTCCATCGTATATAATATCGTGACGTCCCTTCCGCTTCCTCTTTTTTCACTGCTCGTCAGTTAAGTGCATTCCTTACATTCTTGGCTTAATCTGACGTTGTTGCTGTTTGTATAGCGGTTTCTTGTGCACGTTATTAGCATTATTGCCTTGGTATTGTTTCATATTCCCTGCGCAGCAGGCTCTTGCCCGAGCGCGTTCTCCCCCTCGCAGTTTCTCCCGCTGTGTGCTCTGCGCGTGGTGAGATCCTGTCAGGCGCGTCTGATCTGAGCGAGGCAGCTCCGTCGAGCGCTCCCGCTGGTCTTTACGCGTGTTTGGGATTCCGGTCACTCCTTTAGTGTCCGCTTGATTCCCGACCAACCCTCGCCTAATTTTGACACCGCTACGTGGTGATTTCCCCACACGGCCACGTTAGTGACCAGCGCCACCTGGTGGTGGTAATTGGTATTACGCCTCAGTCTATTCTTATAACAGCTTCGGGGAAAGCCCAGCTGTTGGAGCACCGGCGAGGGGGCTGTCTTAAGGATTTTAAGGGCATTTGTTCTGTGCTCACACTAACCCTGGGCGTAGTTTGCGTAGTAGCACTTCACATAGCTACGTGAAGTACATTTTGAACTACACGTAGCTATGCAAATTGCGTAGTGCGTAGCTGTGTGCTTGACTGCACTGTACAATAATTGCCAAAGGCATCTTGCACAGTGCAAGTTAAGATAAAATAAGTATCTCTGTCTTTATATGCTAAAATGCATATAGCATTTCACAAAAGTGAAATCAATAAATTAACAAGCAGTGAGAGAGGTGATGATTTTGGTATCCTGTAAATACAAACCCACGGGGTGTTTTCTTAGTGTGGAATTGGCGCCTCCTAAGTGTACGCTACTATTGTATGGACTATCTGTGCGGTGCAGAGGTGAAGGATACGAACACCCTAAACCCTCAGCCGAGAACCTAACGGGGTCCCCTATATACAAATACTCTGATCCTATGCACACGCTGTATAGTGTTATTTTCCCATTCCGTTGTTATCATATATTCAGTGCACAGTAGTAAAACATAACATTCATGTAAAAGTAAACTTTGTAGGTTATTCCTTTGTCCTTTATTATTTTGTGAGATCGCCCAGCCAACACGTGTTTCGTCGTGGGTGATATCCCAAACGACTTCTTCAGGGCTGTTGAGCAGGTGGATAAAGTCTATCACGTTCTCCCCGCCGGTTCTACTTCCGTCCCGGCTGTGCTAAGTATGCCTTCCGGTTCCTGACGTTATTGTGGTTCTCCAGTTTACATTCCAACTAGGTCCTTGATTGTTCCTTGATTAGGCGTCTTATTCAGATATGTGTCCCCAATTCAAATTTCGGGCTTCGAAATCTTAAGCGAGTGCGCTTAGAGCCGTGTTCGTCCTCATGCGTGTCAGTTCAGTATTAAAACTATACAGCGTGTGCATAGGATCAGAGTATATGATTTTGGTATCCTCCCTAACCTAGGGAGAGAACCAAGCAGATGCCTTGAAAACAAAAAGCACATCTTTTGAACGATTCAGTGGTGGTCCCATCCTCTTAGGACCACCCCAAGCACAGTTATTGGCAAAAATACAATCCCAACCAAAGGCCCTGCAAAGCATTATGGGACGAGATTAGCAGTGGGCAGTGAATATTATAGTATCCAATATCAAAATAATTCTACAAAGAGCTGCAGTTCCACTAGTCGTTACTAGATGTCCCTCACGAGTCAAATGCAAAAGCTTCATGAAAGGGTTTCAATGCTTTTGCATTTGACTCGTGAGGGACTCGTGAGGGACATCTAGTAACGACTAGTGGAACTGCAGCTTGATGTATTAATAATTTCAATGCTTTTGCATTTGACTCGTGAGGGACATCTAGTAACGACTAGTTGAACTGCAGCTCTTTGTAGAATTATTTTGATGTTGGACACTATAATATTCACTGCCCACTGCTAATCTCGTCCCATAATGCTTTGCAGGGCCTTTGGTTGGGATTGTATTTTTGCCCATAACTGTGCTTGGGGTGGTCCTAGGAGGAAGGGACCACCACTGAATCGTTCACATGATATGCTTTTTGTGTTCAAGGCATCTGCTTGGTCCTCCCCCTAGGTTAGGGGGGAACTCAAAATCATCACCTCTCTCATTGCTTGATATTTTCATTGTTAAAGTTCACTTTTGTGAATTTGTTATATGCTTTTTAGCATAGAAAATTGCTTTAACAAAGCATTTGTATGTGTTTAATATACTGCTTCTACGCTACGTCGATTAGCAGAGTTTTTTTACTCTGCTACGTGCAATTTGCGTAGTGCGTAGTAACACAAACTTTGCATGCTCCGTGAGCGTAGCAAAGTATTATGCCCAGGGTTAGCTCACACCCTCTGCTATCATGTCTTCTCCAGAAGACCATTTTTACTCCTCCTACCAGGAAGTGGAGGAGGAATGGCCCCCCAACTTCTCTCTCCAGCAGTGGACCAAGCCCTCTCTCTGGCTATTTCTAAGGCGCTGGCTCCTCTTAGGGATCAGGTTGATAAGCTGGCGAAAAGCATCCCTGGGGTGTTCAGTGACCCAGATCTGGTGGTGGCGGGTCCAAGTAGCTCCCAGATGGGGAATAAAAGGGCCGTTAAGCATAACGCGGGGCACTTGGAAGGATTTGATAAACTTACGGAGATCTTCCTCAAGAGTGTGCGAACGCTAAAACATGCACCCTGCCGGGAGGAGGAGGGGCCCGGAGAAAATTGTGATACTGTCACCACTATTGTAGACCCCGACGGCGGGTTTCCCTTAGAGGGAGAGGGTGTATCGGAGGACGATTTCTCCTCCGATGAGAATAAGGACTCGGGGCATCCCTGGCATCCAGAGTCCCACTCCTCTCAGTCCCCGGTTGGGGACGGGGTCCACTCGGACATGTTCGAGCCTACCCAAATTTACCATCCTAGGTCGGCAGAGTGGACACCTGACGCCAAAGTGGCAGAGTATGTGCTGGGGAAAATCCATCAACCCCTTGAAAGGGAGGTCAGGAATAGGATGAGGGGAGAATGCCCCAGGCCCTCACTGAAGGGGAAGGTGGCACACACGCCTGAAATTGATGAGAAACTATGTACCTTTTTCTCTAAGTATATGAGGGATCCCAAGAAAGGAATTGATAGGTCTTGGACGTGGTAGGGCCCTTGGCCCAAATTATTCAATTGACGGAGCGTTCCAAAGAGTCAGGATCACCTTTGTCCACGGATATTGTGGCTGGTTGGGCGCACTACCCTAAACCCTAAAACACTACCCCCTCCACTACCCAAACACCACTGCACTACCCTAAACCCTAAAACACTACCCCCAGCACGACACCCTACACTACCCAAACATAACTGCACTACCCTAAACCCTAAAACACTACCACCAGCACGACTCCCTACACTACCCAAACACCACTGCACTACCCTAAACCCTAAAACACTACCCCCAGCACGACTCCCTATACTACCCAAACACCAACGCACTACACTAAACCCTAAATATACCCCCAGCATGACCTCCCACACTACACAAACACCACTGCACTACCCTAAACCCTAAAACACTACCCCGAGCACGACCCCCTACACTACCCAAACACCACTGCACTACCCTAAACCCTAAAACACTAACCCCAGCATGACCCCCTACACTACCCAAACACCACTGCACTACCCTATACCCTAAAACATGACCCCCTATACTACACAAACACGACTGCACTACCCTAAACCCTAAAACACTACCCACAGCATGACCCCCTTCACTACACAAACACAACTGCACTGCCCTAAACCCTAAAACACTACCCCAGCACTACCCCCTACACTACCCAAAACACCACTGCACTAACATAAACCCTAAAACACTACCCCCAGCACATCCCCCTACACTACACAAACACCACTGCACTACCCTAAACCCTAAAACACTACCCCCAGCACGACTCCCTACACTACCCAAACACCACTGCACTACCCTAAACCCTAAATCTACCCACAGCACGACCCCCTACACTACCCAAAAACCACTGCACTACCCTAAACCATAAAACACTACCCCCAGCATGACCCCCTACACTACCCATACACCACTGCACTACCCTACACCCTAAAACACTACCCCCAGCACGACCCCCTACACTACTGCACTACTTATAACCCTAAAACACTACCCCCAGCACGACCCCCTACACCACCCAAACACCACTGCACTACCCTAAACCCTAGAAAAGAAACCCCCACCCCATGCCCAATCCCCCTTACCTCTCACTCCTCATGGTTCCTCTCTCCTCGTGGTTCCTGCTTCACATCATCTCTGAGGGGCGGTGCACGTTGTTGTGAGGAAACGGAACAGCCTCTGTTTCCTTACAACGACATGGATTGTCTACATGTTTTTTAGAACGCATGGTCATTTACCATACATACCTTTACAACAAAATTCGTTGTAAAGGCATGCGTGGTAAATGACCATGCGTTCTAAAAAAATGCGTAGTAATGACTTCGTGATGTACAACGCATGCGTGGTAATGCATGCGTTGTAATGGTATCGCAAAGTAAAAAAGTCGTTCTAACGGCTGTTTACCGATCGAAGCTGGCACCTGTTCTTCAGTGAGACGTTTATTTGATTAATTAGGAGGAAGGAATGTGTTTTTTTTACCGAAAAGTGCATTTCCGGCTGTTGTATTGTGAAAGTGTCCGCGTGGCCTGGTTTCACTTCCGGTGAGATAGTGGAAGAGTCTGTTTGGATCTAAAGGAGTTCTGTTGTTGGACGGGGCCGGCACGACATGTCATCAGAAAACATAGCTAATGGAAAGCGTCCTCCCTGAAGTGTGGAGCAGTGCCATGAGAGGTCAACGAGTGTGCGTCCCACCGCAGTATGACCATACCGCGTGACCCATGTGCCGCCTCCAGGGTACGGGAGGCAGAAGCGGCATCGCAGGTCCTCTTGAAGACCGGTGTAGCACTAATTCTACATTTTGGTACTAGGGCATTTTAACTTTGTTGTTCCTGCCACATACAAAGAGAAGATCCTGTGTTATTCAGTGCCCTCGTTACCTTTTTTGTGGGTTGTGGTGCTTGTCACTTCGCTGCCCCGCCGGTGCACACGACTGGGCACCCCACCTCGTGTGCCATCTGCAGGGCCTCTGCCCTCGGATCACTGGTTTTGGTTTCTGGAGTGGCAACATAAACAGTTGCTCCCAAAGGACTAGCCTGAACACTTAGGTGAATATCCCCTGCACCAGCATTCCACGGAAATTCTTTCCTAGCTCTCCCACGTCAACGAGCACGGCTCCGCTCGCGACACCGTATGACGTCATCGGAGCCACAAGAGGATCTCGTCGGCGTGCTGACGTCAGTTCCACCCATTTTTTCCGTGCCACCGAGGCAAACAGGGGACCGAGACATTTTCACATGTATACATAGTATAATAAATATATATATATTCACTGAAAAAACCATAGGTTTCAGGCACGTTATAGTTAGAAAATAGCATTTAAAAAACCTTCAGAAATTCACTGAAAAAACCATAGGTTTCAGGGGCGTTATAGTTAGTTGGACATTTCACTCGTACAAAACCATAGAAATTCCCCGTTATAGTTAGTTCAGCTAACTATAACTTGCTGCCCCGCAATGCACTGCTGATGACGTCACATATTACATCACTCATGACATGGTCAGTGACATCACTGATGACATCTCAAATGACATCACTGATGACATCATCCAGTGAATGTGTGTTTTTCTGAAAATTAAATATGTTTTATATATGTATATCTCAAGGTCGATGGAAGAATAAATGGGTATATAAGTGTCTAAATGGATGATTTTTTTGTAAAATTGATTGTATAACTGACTAAGTGTATCTTAGTGAATACATGGGTTAGTGAGTAATGTTTAAATATGAAAATATCTGTATCAGTCTCTCACTTTGTGTATAAGTGGCTGCATGGGTTGGTGAGTAGCTACATGAGTGTCTATATGGGTTTATTAGTTGGTTTTTGAGTATCAGTATGAGTGTCTGAGTGTCTGTATGGTTCGGTGGGGGGTATTACTTAGTGCATAGATGCATGAATGAGTGACTCACTGTTTGTATGTGTTGAAGACAGCATGTGTGCAGGACTGTATAGGTGGATGAGTATGTGTATGGGTGTGTTAGTGAGTGAATGACTGTCTCAATAGTGTCTTTATGAGTAACTACATATGTTTTAAACTAGTATATGTGAATATTGGTGTATATAAGTGAGTATATGTGAGAGTGAGAGATTGGAAGATTTCCTGTACAAATAAGTAGGTGTTTCTATAAATGATTGTTTAAGAGAGTAAGTATGTGTAAGTTTCTGTAGAAGTAAGTGTGGTAGTGTGTGTATAACTGTATATGCAAGTAAATGGATGTTTGATACTTTGTTTGCATGTGTGACTATGTGTGTGAGTAACTCTATGGATGAGTGGCGGTGTTTAACAGGATATATAGGTGTATGAGTACATATGATGAGTGAGTACATGTATGAGTGACTGTATAGGGACTGTTGATGAATGAGTGGATGTGTGTGTAGATCTTGGAATTACTGAATAGGTGTGTTGTAACTGGTATTGGTATGTCCATTGTTTTGAAAATGTTAGTTTGTATTTTTGAGTGTGTGTATCAAAGGTTATATTAGGGTGAGAGGAGGTCTGCCACTCTATCACAATGATGATGTCATCAGTGATGTCATCAGTGATGTCATTTGAGATGTCATCAGTGATGTCATGAGTGATGTCACTGACCATGTCATGAGTGATGTAATATGTGACGTCATCAGCAGTGCATTGTGGGCGACGCGAGTTATAGTTAGCTGAACTAACTATAACGGGGGAATTTCTATGGTTTTGTACGAGTGAAATGTCCAACTAACTATAACGCCCCTGAAACCTATGTTTTTTTCAGTGATATATATATAGATATACATATTCTATAATACGTCCTTCCAATTAATCAATGATGTGTCTCCATTGACCTAAAAGTGTGCCTCCTTAACTTTAAACTTTACACTCTCTTCACTTCTTTTAACCTCTTCCATGCGTCGGACGGCCCCCGGCCGTCTGACGTCACGGTGGCCGTGTGCGGAGGCCGTCTGTTCCGCGCACGCGTGGAATTCTCCTGCACAGCGGGGGAATTCCAGCCGCGTCGAAGCGGTTAATTTATGACAGTTCTGACAATCTAAAATTGCTCTTACACTACTCAGTACCACCCCGATATGGCTGCCAATATTGGTTTTTACAATGCAGGAGATAACTACAATTGAAGCAGTCTTAAGGTCTCGTTTTTGATGAGCCATGTTCCCATTACTTGTTGACTGCGTCTGAGGCTGGCTCAGAATGATCTTACATGTCTGCCAGGAATTAAAACCTGTTTATGACTTGTAAGACAAATGCCTTCTTGGTCTAGGGGGTCCTGCAATTGTTGTACATGAAAGTGCTGCTGCCCTGATGTTTAGCATTCTGTTTTTCTGAGCTTCCTCTTCACTAGAGCCATCACTAGATGATAATCATTGTCAATATCCACTCACCTCCTCACTCTCTGATATCTTGCAGTGACCGACTCCAGGTTTCGATTATTATGGCTTCAAGCTCAACTTGCCTCCCTTGGTAGCATATTTTCTTGACTGCTTCCTCTGTGTCATTTGTTGGAGCATTGCACTGGATAATGGTCATGATGATGTGGCTACCTTTTAACCTGGCTGTTATGAGTTTTTTATTGACTGGCTTCCATTCAATAAGGCAATTCTCTGTCACCTTCCTCAGAATATGTGAAGACCAGTGAAACATGCCTGGGGCCTAATTAAAAGACGTAAGTTGTAAGGTTCAACAGGGCCCATGTGGGGTGGACCTGTGCTGTCCTAAAGTGACATTCTCCCTTTGAAGACCAGTTTGGCTCCCCCTCACCCCTTTCCTGCCATCTGCTCTGCAGCTTGCACTTCTCCGGCCACAGGAAACCTAATGTGTCCTCTGACAGAACACATCACACCTCATCAGGCATAACTGGCACAGCCTGGGAGCAGGCTGGCCAATCAGGAGAGAGCAGCAGGCAAGCTGGACTTTGGCTCACAGAAAAGAAAGTTTAATAAATTATTTTCTGTAATAGTTATAAATCTAACAGGGGCAAGTTGTTGGATTTATCTCAACTATTTATTTGATACCTTGAAGTACATTTCACATGGCTCCTATCAATATTTATAGTTAAATAAAATATTACAGTGTTAGCCTATGGAGCCATTCACTACAATGGGGAAAAAGCAGAATTGGCAGTTTTTCCCTCACCAGGGCTTATAAAACATATTTACTAATGCCCCTGCTTGTAGTTACAAGGTACCTTGCCCCTGGGGCACCTAGGGAAGACCTTAGGTGTGACCTATATGTAAAATAAGGTAGTTTGAGTCTTTGGAAGTACCTTTAAATCCAAAGTCGAATTTGCATAAAAATTTAATGTAAAAGCAGCCTGAAAGGCAGTTCTGCCTTTAAAAGGACTGCAGACAACATAGTAGTGCACACTTATGTGCATTAAGTCTACTGGGCCTCTAAACCTACATGCCTTATTATACACTAGGGACTTACAGTTAGACTGTCAGTACTAATTATAATTACACCTAATTTCCATATCCTTAATGTCCTGGGGTCAGCACATTCAGGTGAAAAACAGAGTGGCTGCTTTGAGGCTGCTCTGTGTTTCACAGTGTGGCGGCAACCCGCCTTAACTTTAAAGGAGGATTAGAGGTCCCCTTGCAGGCGGGTGCAGTGGGTGACTGGATGTCTAGTGGATCCTTGAGACCCCCTGCCCCCTCCATAGGGACATTATTAGGGGGTGCACTGACAGGGGTGCCACCTTTTAGGTGGCACACTGTCATTGCGCCTCCTGACAGCTTATTTGCCTCTGTACCCGAGTCTGCAATACAGCGCCAGCACAGAGGCAAAGAGATTCCCTCATTTGCATGGGTCCACACCCCCATTCAAATGAGGGATCACCCTCTGATGATAGTGCTGGCGCTTTATGTGCGCCAGAGCTATTGGTATTACAGAAGGGGATGCACTAGCATCTGCAGACCCTTCTGTAATACCAAAGTGCCCCTGGGGCGTGCAAAGCGGGTACAAACACCTGTTGCACCCCTGGGGTAATGGGGCCCCATGTGTTCTAAATTCACTGACTTCAGGGACTTTCCTGTACTGAGAAATTGGTGAAGCAAGATGGGGGGGAGGAACAGGGGAAGAAAGGTTCAATTCTGACCCTTCAAGTTCTCTCCACCCCCACAGGTAGAGGAGGTTGCCAGGAGGCCAGCAACCAAGTGCAGTGTGAGGAATGTAGCTAGTTTTGGCTTTATAATTAACATCACTTTCCATGTTGGGACGTTTGAGCCCATACTTACAGTATGAAATCTGAATCTACAAGTACCAGATTTACATATGGTGTTGACCGAAAAGCATTGACTGACAAGATTTCGCTGATAGCATTTTAGATGCTAAAAGTTCTAAGCAAACATTAATCCTGCAAAGCATCTCTTTTAATTTGGACAATGGAGATTCGATCTCTAGATCGGTCTCACTGAGGATTTAGTAGCTCACTTTCAAACCCTCCTTGCCCCGATCTCTTAATACTGTAGCAAACTCCATTAATTTTCAGTGGTGAAAAAATGTGTTTCAAGAGTCCATGTAAAACTACAAGGAACGGATCCTGACTTTCTTCACTTGAAATGCAAGTGCCACTTGCTCCCACCTTCCATATTTTACATTCACTGTCTTACGTCTTGCATCTAACTTTCCAAGACAAAGATATCAAATGTTAATTAAAAAATATCTTTAGGCTTTATTCCGCTATTAACTTAAATCACCTGGAAGCACAGAGTGGGACAGGTGACGTGCAAACGCAGGGCCAGATTGGAAAAAAGCAGAAGTACAAGAGTAAGGGAACAAGGAATGTGCTTTGTGATTGCTAGCATATCATAAAAGGCGGTATAAAAAGAGCATTAGCAAGTTGATAATACAAAAGCACGGCTGTTACTGTTTTTATCTTTTTCACATGAAGGGAACAAGATAGATAGAGTATATATGGCCTAATGGCAGGAGCTGCTAACTTTGGACCTGGGGAGCCAGGTCTGATTCCTGGTGTAAGCTCAACATCCTGTGATTCTGGGCAAATCACTTAGGGGCCGATTCCGATCTCGGCCGGTAGTGCTCCGAATCGGATTCGGTTTTACCGGATCCGATCCGGAGCCCTATTTTCCGACCGAGTCGTACGCGCGTCCGGGCGAGCGAGTACGATGCGTATTCGCCGACCGACTCGTCCGGGCGACCCGACCGCTCCGACCGACTTCGTTCCCGGATCGTACCGCTCCGACCGACTCGCTCGGACCCGGTTCGCACCGCGCAATGGAGACGTTTTCCGGCCGGGTAAGTACGATGCGCACCTCGACCGCTCCGACTGACTCGCGCCGTCCGACTCGAACACGCTGTCGGAGCCGTACTTTGGGGGTCCGTGTCGGACCCCCTGTATGCGTACCCATGCGGGCGCACACAGGGGGACCCAAGGGTCCCCCCTACCTGTGCGTGTACGCCGCGGAGCGCTCGCGGCGTACTCGCTGTAGGGCGCCCTTGTCCGCCTCGCACCCATTGAGGCAATGGGAGCCCGCGTACGCGTTGTACGACCGGCTCCCATTGAGTTCAATGGGAGTCCGACCGACTCGTGTCCGGTGGCATACGAATGCATCGGACTCGTTCGGTCGGACTGCACGGGTCCGATTCGGTCGGAAATCTCTCCGAGGCCGGCTCGGTCGGAGAAATTACCGACACGAATCGGAATCGGCCCCTCAATCTCCCTATGCATAACAAAAAAAAACCCTTGTGGAATATAATCTGGTGTTCTCGTATGCCTTTGATAATTTGATGCCTTTGGGCGAAGTTTGTGCTATATAAAACTGCAAAACAAAAAGTTAATTTAAGTGCTGCATTTCCTTACAATTACCACAACAATCACAAGCACACATGTGTACTGTTCCCCACCTCCCAGAGGCCACCCTGAGAAAATGTCACTAAGATCCAAGGGGCATATTAACAAGGGCTTTATCTCCGCTTTTTTGGCTTAAAAAGCCAAAAAAGCGGAGATAAAACTATCGCCCTATTTAAAAGAGGGTGCTAACATGCATAATCGCATGTTAGCACCCTTTTTCCCGACGCCTCCCTTTGCATCTCTAATGAGATGCAAAGTGGGCGTCACTGGGCGTACCCCGGATGGACTACCTTGTAAAATATCGCTGATGTTCACATCGCGATATTTACAAGGCAGCCCACAGGATTTTAGCACACGTTAGATTTTGGCGAAAACGGCGGTTTTCGCCAAAAACTAACGTCAGCTAAAATCCTGACTTACCTATGCTTAACATAGGGGGTGGATTATGCTGATACGACCACAGGGTCGTATCAGCAAGGTTATGGCCGTTTTTCAGGGAACATCGCTGGAAAACCAGCGATGTTCCCTGCAAAACGGCGATTTCCCCGCTATCTCTGGAATTTTCATCGCCCTGGAGAAACGCGTTGTTAATAACGTGCTACCAGGGCGATGAATTCCAGAGATAGATGGCGATAAATAACAAAGCGCTAAGCGCGCTTTGCGTTATTTATCCCCGTCCGTTGTTAATATGCCCCTACGTTGCCACGATTTGCAAATAAGTGCTTCTTTTTTATACTACCCGATTCATGAATATGCGTTACTTTTATTTTGTGCCCAAGCCTATTATCTATCCTAGTCTGTCTCTGTGTACAAATGAATAATATATTTAATTAGAACACTGGAATGCTGAGAGCTCCATTTAAGACGATGAAGTGGCTCCAGGCTTATAATGGCTGGTATAAGGCAGTGCTTAATTTGCAAAGAAATAAGTGCCAGGGCTCTAGTCAGGAGGCCTCTGCAGCTTCACAACTCTTTTCCCTGCCAGCATTGCCAATGACAGTACCCATACAACTACTAACTAGCACACTGCTAAAAGTATGACAATTCAGACTATTCCAGACCCCCAAAGCTATAAAAATGGCTTGGGCGACAGGTATTTGTTGTTTTTAATGTATACTGAATTAATAAACAATTGCTGTCTGCTCATTTCTGAATAATATATACAGTGTCACCATGTGGCTGTCATAAGTGCTTATGTTGACAATTAAGTGCTGGTGCAGAGCACCAGAAACCACTGGCTCAAATTAGGCACAGGTATAAGCCTTCTGCTCCAACATTTAAATGTTTGTCTTTCTGTTTCTCCCTTATTAATTTAGAACATTCTACCCTTAGTGCTTGAAATGTTCTAATTTTTTATTTTTTATTTTTGTATTTATTTATTTTTAGTGTTTTATAGAGCGCGAACTTGACCCGTGAGGGTATCAGGGCGCTTTACAGGGTTTACAGAAGTGAATAAAAAAGAAGGCTTAGAAATACAGAAGTATACAAAACGATTGGAGAGGGGCAAGGGGTGCTGGACACATAGGGGAATAGAGGGACACGTGTGTATGGCCACAGTTACAGTTAATCAGTATAAAACCCGACAGTTTCTTGGTGGAGTGAGTAGGTGATCAGAGGAGAAGGCTATAGTCTTAGATTAGTCAGGCTCTCTGTGGTGGTTGAAGGCAGAGATTAGGCGAGGAATTTACCCATGAGGAAAGTTTTGGCCTCCTTTTTGAAGCGTGCCAGAGAGGGTATTCTTCTGATGGCGGGTGGGAGAGAGTTCCAAATTCTTGGTGCGGCCCCGGAGAAAGCCCGATTGTAGTTTTTTTTTTTCGAAAACCGGCAGGTTGGAGCAAGAGGTCTCTGGCGGACCGGGAGTTCCTGCTTCCTCCAGATACCACTAGTTTCTGTGCAAGATAAGCAGGGGAGTTTGTGTATAAAGCCTTGTGTGTAATGCATGCCAGTTTCAGCTGTATTCTGGCCTCGATGGGCACCAGTTCAAATCTTTCAGATGTGGAGAAATGTGGTCGAATTTCCTAGTGCCGGTAAGTAGTCTGGCGGCCGCGTTGAGGCAGGCTTTTAAAGGTGCCAGGGAGATCTTGGGTAAACCCGAGAGGGTGGAACAGTCATATTCCAGCCTAGAGATGACTAGTGCTTGGACTGCCATTTTTAGGTCGGGAGCATCGATGAAGGGTTTCAGCTTCCTTAGGTAGCTCAGGTGAAACCTGGCTGATTTAGCCATCGAGTTGATGTGGTCCCGCATGTTCAGGTTGCAGTCGAGGATTATTCCCAGAGATTTGGCCGAGTCCACGATGGTCGGTGGGCAGTTTAAGGCTGTGATGGCCTTGATCCACATCTGAATCTCCGGGTTGGCTTTTGTAGGGGAGATTAGGAGAAATTCGGTTTTCTTTGCGTTGAGTTTGAGTTGGTTGGAGGCGAGCCAGTGGACGGTCAGTTTCAGGGCCTCATTCAGGGAGAGGATCTCCTCGAGCGATTAAATTTTAATGTATATTTGGGTGTCGTCCGCGTACATATGGTAGGAGATGTTAGCGGTGCGAAGTACTTCGGTAAGCGGCTCTAAGTAGAGATTAAAGAGGGTGGGGGGACAGGGTTGATCCTTGAGGGACTCCAACTGTGACCAGGGTGGGAGCTGATAGGTTGCCGTTAATTAGGAATCGCTGTGATCGGTTGTGGAGGAAGGACCTGAACCATTCTAAAACAGAGCCATCCAAACCCATCCTGAGTTTGAGGCGTTCGAGTAGTTTTTCATGGTTGACCGTGTCGAAGGCCGAGGATAGATCTAGGAGGATTAGAAGGCAGGTTTTGCCTTGGTCTAGGGCTTGGAGGGCATCGTCCACTATGTGGAGCATGGTAGTTTCAGTGCTGTGCCCCGGTCTGAATCCAGATTGGAAGTCATCGAGTAGGTGGAAGTTGTTGATGTGTTGACTTAGTTGCTGTTGAACACACTTCTCTAACACTTTGGCTAACAGAGGGATATTGGAGATAGGTCTGAAGTTGTCAGGGGAGGCTGGATCCAGCGATGGTTTTTTTTAAATGGGGAGGACTTGGCCGGCTTTCAGAGAGTCAGGAATCGATCCCTGCTGGAGAGAGACGTTGATTATTGCAGTCCAGCAAGGAACAATGGATTGGGTGGCAGCAGCGAGGCAGTTGGATGGTAGCGGGTCATTAAAGTGATTATTCGGGTTTAAGGTAGAGAGGATTTTAGAGACGGAGTCTTCGTCATAGTACTTGAAGTCGGTCCAGCGTGCTTGATTTTTAGGTGAGGCCAGTGGGGGAAGTGCGGACAGAGGGGGCAGGTCAGGAAGGGGTTGAGAATATGTAGGGGCACTGAGATCATTTCCTAAGGCTGTGATTTTATCAGCGAAGAAAGAGGAGAATTCCTCAGATGATATTAGAGACTTAGGAGTTTCTTTTGGTGTTTTAGCCAGTTTATTTGATTGGTGTCTGACCAGTTCAAAGAGCTTGTGGGGTCTATTCTTGGCATTCCCCAGTTCCGATCTGAAGTATTCTTTTTTTTAATTGAGGATGTTCTTGTTGTAGGCGTTTCTCGCCTGGCGGAGAAGTTTTAGATGTGCAGCAGAGGGGTGCTGTCTCCAGATTCTTTCAGATTGCCGGAGGGATCTCCTCTCCATGTTGAGGGATCCAGTGAACCAGGGTTTTCTGTCTTTGATTTGTGTTCTTTTTAGTTTTAGTGGGGCAAGGTCATCCAGAATGTTCGATATAGTCGCTGAGTAATGATCATTGAGGTCGCTGACCGTAGTTATATGCGAGGGGGGGGAGGTCAGATTTACAGCGGGCCTCCAGTTTCCTGTGGTCAAGGTTCTTAGTGTCTCTGATCCAGCGTTTGGGAATCACTGGTTGCGGTGCCTTTGTCTTGTGGGTCCCGGGTAAAAGGAAGGCGATGGCGTGGTGGTCAGACCAGTCACATGGGTCTATGGAGATAAGCTTGACTGAGGATTCCTTAGAGAGGATCCAGTCCAGGGTGGCCCCTTTTGAGTGGGTTGGCAGTGAGCAGGCTTGAGTCAGGGCTTGATCGGTTAGGAGGTCTTTGATGGCGTTGACATGAGGGTCCTTAGGATCATTCCAGTGCAGGTTGAAATCACCGAGGAAAATCTCATTAGCGTTGGAAGAGATCTTAGTTGTGATGATTTCCAAGAGGTGATCGGTGAAAGAGTCGTTCAAGCCTGGAGGGTGGTAAAAGATGTACAAATTGCACAGTTGTATTGAGTTGCTGCAAATGGAGAGGGCGAGCTATTCGCAGGAGTCAGTGGTGTCCGCCGTGAGTTCCGTGACAAGGAGGTTAGATCGGTAGATGCAGGCGATGCCTCCTCCTTTCCTGCTGGATTGTCTGTCCTCTAGCAATATTGTAGTTGGGAGGGACTAGTAGGTCCAGGCAAGGAGATGAGTATTCGTTGAGCCATGATTCAGTTAGTATTGCTAGGTCTAAATTTTTGTTCAGGATGAGATCAGCAATATCGGCGGCATGCTTAACTGCCGATCGGCAGTTGATTAAGAGACCAGATAGGGGGTCGGGGGAGTGTCAGGGGTCTGGGCGGACAGGAGTACAGGCGCAAGGTTGCTTTTAACCACACTTCTGTTACGGTGGGTAGCTGACCTGTTGGGGTTGATGGTGACCGTGCTGATGGCATGTTCGGAGCTCGCATCTAGTGGACAAGGGATGACTTGGACAGAGTTGTGGTCTTGGAGGATGGCTAGGATTTCGTTTTCCGTGAGGTCTAGTGGAATTGAGGTGGCAGTGGTAGGGTTGTAAGAGAGGGCGAGAGCTCGGGATTCCTCCTCTGAAAGGTGGCGAGGTTGCTTGCGCGGGCGAAGGTGTCTCAAGGGTAGCGGTAGTGGGTGCTTGGGAGGCTCTGTGACATGGGGGCGTGGAAATCAGCGGGGCTTGAGGTTAGCGAGGGTGAGTTCGGCAAGGTGAAGGAGGTTCATTAGGTCCAAAATGGAGGTATGGATGCTCTGAGTTAGTTTGGCCGCTCTGGAGTGCAGAGTTTCGAGATCAATATAAGAGGGAGGTGCTAGAGGGCAAGGGGGCATAGGTTCAGGAGCAGTACAAGCGGCATGCATAGGTGGAAGGGGAGAAGGGTTGGCTCGAGCTGAATCGGGGGTCTTTGGAGGCATACCAGACTCGTGGTTTGGGTAGATGGCTGGCGGGGAGGTGGTCAGAGGTCTAGGGGCAACTCTGTTGGAGGTGCCGGGGGACGTGCTATAAAGGTTAGGGTGATCAGTGTTGAGAACCCTTAGAGGGCTGGCTCGATCTGGATCAGGGGACTTTGGGAACGGACCAGTCTAATAGCTTTATAGCCATTCTGCCTCGGGCTATACCAGTTGTTAAAGGCCCTCACCCTCATTGTAGGCCCTCTCCAGCAGCTCAGGCCCATAACTCAGGTTCAATGCTTTTAACAACTGGTAGAGCCCTCAGAAGCGGGCTATAAGGCTATAATATAAAACTAGTTTCAATGCTTTTTTTTTTTACAAAAAAGAAGACTTGTAAATCTAAAACAGTTATTCTGAGGGACACCATAGTCTACACAACTTATGTACAGCAACTTTTTTATTACTACAACCGAGCTCTGTAATAAAAAAGTTGTGTCTTCTTAATGAGAGATGTTTGCTGTGAATCAGAACATGTGGAATGCAAAAGGTGTACTTGCTTGATCAAGAACATGAGCGTAAACTAGAGGCCATAAAGAAATCAAGAAAAGACAAGAGTGTTTTGCACCTTTCCGACTTTAAAGTGCCTGAGTGCATTTTGCTTCACAAGACATTGCTAACCATTTTTTTGTCTGGCCCTTTCTGTACTGTTCTTACTACATTTCCAATGCCGTTAGCCAATGCATATCTCCAGTTAATCAATTCTGAACTCTTTAATGTTTTACCTGCAGTGACCCCATAACATCCCCCGCCCCTTGACACCCACCCTGTGTACCAACCCGAGGGGGAAATTGCTCGGATATTCTCCCTCTCAATCCCTAGCAACTTGGATGCCATGACACTGCACCCCTTCGCACTCATGCCCCAAGAATCCCCTGCTCCGCGAAGACATAGCAAATGAAAATGGAATCCAATGATTAAACATTCCGCCAAGTCTCAGGTGTACCTACTCTCACCACCCTTGGAATGCTTATCCTGAGCACAGCGAACATGTCACATTATACTGAGTGCCACTTGTACTGGAGATAAGATTCATTATAGGCCACTATAACTACATAGGATCCTCAGAAGAAAGTGCGTAACCTACATATACATTCAAAGCCTAATTAGATAACTTCTGGAGAAGTTTCTGGGCCTCCCCAGTGTCTGAAAAAAGATGAAATTGTCCTTTCACCAAGACATTGAGCTCGGTCTTCTGTACAATAGATGCCTGAGTCTCTCATTAAAGGGGTCTATCATCCACACAAATTCTCTCAGTCTGTGTGCGTGGATAGCAGACATGTCTGAGAAAATTCGGAACTGAGGCACCTCAGAAATCAAAAAAGTTATTTTTTCCATGGCTTTAGATAGGATGCGATCCTTAACACGATAATCGGCAAAATTCACCAATATTATATGGGGGTACTTAGCATTAGAAAAGCGTTGAGCTAGCACACTGTGTGCCCTGGTGATAGTCAAATCACCTGCTAACTCAGTCATTGCCTTCTTCAGTTGGACATTCACACATTCAAGCTCCTGCTGGCCTTCGCTTCCCTCTGGTATTCTTAAGATTCAAAGGTTTGACCACCTATTATAGTTTTCCAAATCTTGCAGTTTATTTTCAAAAAGGCCTTTATTCTTTTCAAGCTGATCCACTTCTTGTTGCATAGACACAAGCCTATCCTCAAGGTCTGAAATTCTAGATTCAATCTTTCTGGAACCAGGGCCATACTCTCCTCAATCTTTGACAATCACTCATGAAGAGCAGTGATTTCCTATGCCTGTGATGTTTTCAGCTCTCTTATCTCAGCTAGGATGACTTCAAACAGACTTTTAATGGACTGCTCTGTTCCACAACCAGTGCCCCCCAATTCCTGCTGCAAGCTGTGTCCCATTGGAATAACTTCATGTTCGTGTGACATCTGTCCTATTTCGTTCTTAGACCTCACGGTCTGGGATCCCACTGCCAAAGGGGAATCCTGTTGTGGGGAGAGAACCTGTTGCCCACTATTTTCCATTACTTAGGGCATTGCCAGAGCATCCATCTGCATACTAGCTTTCAACTGTTTTGAGAACAGAGGGCTTTTTTTAGGCCCAGCTGGACTTGAAACAGCCTCCGTTATGTTGACAATGGTGCGGGTTTCCAGTTCGATGTTATTATCTTTGTACTCCAAAACCTGAAGGGGATTCCATTAACTGGGGATCTGAAAGCTCTCCCCCGCTTCCAATTTCTGATCCTCTTTCGCTCTCTATTTGTTTACGCTCTCTTCTCGGCCTCAAGAAGCCCATTGACTTTGGATTCCAATCTTTGTTGCGCGTTTCGATTCACCCGCGTTATGGTTGGTTTCACTTGGCCCTTGTTGCACTTCAGTTTCTGAACCAGAGTGGATTGGCTATTTACCACAGCAGTACTGTTCACCGTTTTGCGTTGCAGTGTTGGAATGCTGCAGCTAGTTATTCTTTCACACAAGGTCCGAGTGTTAAAGTCCTAGTCTGAAAGTCTACAGCTTGTCCTTATTAGCTGCAGAAGACTTAAATTACTTATATTTCAGCAGTTTAAACATCGTCTGGCAACATGGGAGAAGCAAGCAACACCTCCTTCACGACATCCTAGAAGAGGACCATTTGTTTGCTTTGATCAGTTGTCGACCTATAGCGCAGGCCTCAGCACTAGCCGGCTTGCCCTGTAACAAGTACCAGTTTTTCCCTAAGCTTTCTTATCAGGGTCCAATCCCTTTTATGACAAGCTTTGCGTTCTCTTTTCACGCCCAGTTGGACAACGCCCACTGCTTCCTGCAGTCGCAACCCCTCCTGGTGGTGAGTCATGACCCATTCAGACAACTCGCTGCGGTCTGCACTCATCTAAAAAATCAGGGCTCTCGTCACGTTATGTCCAGGATTTACTTGAATTTTGATTTACTCTTGGTTACCACCCAAAGTATTTCCCTCCGTGGTAATAGTGCTACCTAGGTCATCTGCGCCTTGAAGAAGGTAGACCTGAGAGACAGGTCGATATTGAAACGCGCGTTGGCACTACTTCACAACCAACTAGACCAGGATATTTATTTAATTTGAGCACTATTGGATGGAGCAACCTTGGGTCATGTATCATTCAAAATCTTGGAATATGTCAAATAAGGATCTGTTACTGTCTAACTTATTTTTTCCTGGTCTATAGAAAATTATCCTTGGTTGTTTTTACTGATGTGTGATATTTATGCCTGAATGACGGAAGTTTGGTATTGACTCAGTCTGCCTGTTTTGAGTGAGTGGGAGCTTTAATTGAGTTGATTTGGGGGTTGCTGGTATCTGTGGGTTCCCAGAGAGTTAGCCATACATTAATGTATATATTATATTTTGGATGTTTTTCTATTGTCTACATTGTATAAAAATGGATACACCTTTTTATGTGTAAACAAAAATTAATAAATGAGAAATGTTCAATTTCATGAGAATAATAGAGTTATGAGATTTGTAGGGATTCTAATTCTATGGGCTGTATTGTGACTTTTTGCTCTTTTTGATTTATTATTCTAAATATTGTTTATATTTAGGTACCAGGCAGGGTTTGTTCTTTTTGTACATTGGTATATTTCCCCTGAACCTGCTGGTATATCTGTTTGCAGGGGCCCTCTTTGCTTTGTTTTTGTTTCAAGGATTTACTTAAAGAAAGCTCACTGTTCATTTTGTGAGCTCCAATGCCACTGCCATATGCTTCCACAAGGAAATGGAACAGCCATTACTGCCAGCTTCGTGCGGCGAGCATCTCAGCATCTGACACCCTGCAGCAAGTGCTTCCAGGGGAGGGGCCAGGTGAGTGTGTTAGCAGCAGAGCATGCGGCTTGCGCCTGCTGCCATTGGAAAGCTGCAATGTATATGTGCAAATGGAGTTGTGCGGACAGGGTGGCGAAACACTATGGGGTCGATTCCGATTCTGGCCGGAAATTTCTCCGACCGAGCCGGACCCGGAGAGATTTCCGACCGAATCGGACCCGTGCAGTCCGACCGAACGAGTACGATGCGTCCGTATGTTATCGGACTCGAGTCGGTCGGACTCCCATTGAAGTCAATGGGAGCCGGTCGTACAACGCGTACGCGGGCTCCCATTGACTCAATGGGTGCGAAGTCGGACAAGGGCGCCCCTACAGCGGGTACGCGGCGAAGCGATTCGCGCCGTACACGCACAGGTAGGGGGACCCATGGGTCCCCCCTGTGTGCGACTCGCGCGGCTACGCGTACAGGGGTCCGACACGGACCCCCAAAGTACGGCTCTGACAGCTCTTACGAGCCGGAGTGCGCGGCTCGGTCGGACTGCTCGCGGCGCGCATCGTACTTACCCGGCCGGGAAACGTCTCCATTGCGCGGTGCGAGTCGAGTCCGAGCGAGTCGGTCGGAGCGGTTCGAGCCGGGAGCGAGTCGGTCGGAGCGGTCGGGACGCCCGGACGAGTCGGTCGGCGATTTCGCATCGTACTCGCTCGGCCGGACCCGCGTACGGTTCGGTCAGGAAACAGGGCTCCGAATCGGATCCGGTAAAGCCGAATCCGATTCGGAGCCCTACCGGCCGAGATCGGAATCGGCCCCTATGAAGCACTATGCCCAACACGAGCCACATGGATAATATCCTTATACTGGTGGGAGACCCCAGAGGGTGTTTTGCCTGGAGATCTGAGCTGGTCTCGGTCTGGTATGGACCAAACTATCCTTCAAGTTGTGATTCCTATTGAATGCAAACAAGGGTTTCTGTAGGGATTGTTTGCCCTTATTCAGGATGTGCCAATTCTTATGTATCACTTATTTGCCCTGGTTTGAAAAAGAGCAGAAAGTGTTTATGCAAACCAGTCTGTTAGTGGGTTCTTTTCTTGGTGGATCATCTAGCAGGGGGTCCGTGCTCTTTTAGCAGGTTTCTTGACCAGGGGTAATGGGTAATGTCTATACAGAAGGTTCCGTCACAAATTCGCTGCATGTTCTTTATACTTCTCTGTGCTCGTGCAGTTTCGCCTGAGTCTCAGGAACTGGACGAATGGCAAATTGTCCCATAAAACCTTAGGATGGTAGCTCTCATATTGTAAAAGAGCGTTATGGGCCATTGGTTTTTGATATAATTCCGTTTCCAAATGGCTAACACAGGGGCCAATGAGAAGATCAAGGAAAGGTAGGCGATCTTCACTGTACTCACGAGTGAACTGTAAGTAAGTGTTCTGAGTATTGAGCCAAGTATGGAATTGTTCGATAGAGGTGGCATCGCCACGCCTAACCAATAGGATATCGTTAATATACTGCTTCCATAAAGCGATGTGAGAATGGTATAGATTCTGTACTGTCAAGACCCTCTCATTTTCAAATGCGTCCATATAAAGATTAGCCAGGCTCGGGGCAAAGGTACTGCCCATTGAAGTCCCAGATATTTGTAGGTACAGGCATTTTTCAAATTGAAAGAAATTTTCCTTCATGGCTAAAGTTGCGCATTTCATGATGAAGGGGATGGAAGTGATGATGTCCGGATTGTTGGCCTGAAGAATTTGCTCCACAGTAGTCAGGGTTTCATCCTGTGGGATGCATGTATAAGGTGATTTAACATCAAATGATATCAATCAGTCAGTTTCAGTGTCGAAAGGGACATCCCTTAGTAGCAGAGAACATCCTTAGTGTCTTGTAGGTATGTCAGCATCAGTTTGACCAACGGTCTCAGGAAGAAGTCCTTCACACAAGAGAAATACCTAGACAGGTGGGAAAACTCCTGTTTCTGAAAGGCTTAAATCTGCTGCATGATTAGATTACTTTCTTTCTTCTTGTGAATTAAAGCTAAATAGCTATACACATGTCCTGAACAGTTTCTCAGACCACTCTTTGGAAGAGATGGAAGTGTCAGGGATTACGGTAGAAAGGCCCTGTGGGAGATGGTTCTTTAGGAAAGTAAAACTGGAAGATGAAGAATGGTGAAAAGGGATAGAAAGTGAGATAGTAAACTATTTTAAGGTGAATGCAAACATGGCCATGGTGTAAAATATCTGGGATGAATTTAAGGCAACTATTTGCGGCTGTATAGTGCCTAGAGGGATTTCGTAGACGAAACGCCTATCAGAACATAGCTCAGGGTTAGAAGCGGAGCTCTATCAGGCAAACATGGAATATTTATGAACTAGAACCATCATTAACAAGCTGGCACTAAGACAGGCTAACCTGCGTATACAAGACTATTACTACGAGCAAAGGTTTATCACTAACACTGCTTATCTTCAAAAGATTTATGAACAAAGCAAATATGCAGGGAAACTTTTAGGCTGGCAGTTCTGGGTGCATCAAGCACAGAACAAGGTAACATAAATCTTCGATGAAGATACAAAAACTCACATTGTTGATCCTGTTCATATTCAGGAAAAACTCTTCAAGCATCATGATATATAGTGCACAAGAGAAGGTGGACGTTTCCCAACTCAGGCACTTTTTAAGCCAGCTTCCCATTCCAAAGCTCTGATCAAGACAAACTCAAGCTTTGGAAGCTAAATTCTTTCTTAAGGAAATCAAGGAGGTAGTGAAATCATTAACCAATTGGAAAGCCTGTAGCGAAGATTTCTTTCCAGCTGAGTTATATAAGAAATTTGCACATGTTTTAGATCTTGAGATATTAAAAGTCACCAATCATATCTTGGGAGGGGGAGAAGTTTCGGCATCATTTCATACCTCAATAGTGGCAAGCTTCCTAAAAATGGATAAAAACAAGGAAAATGTAAACTATTATAGGCCCAACAGCCTTTCAAATGTTGACTAAAAGGTCATCACAATATTATTGGCCAATCATTTGAGTAGAATCCTTGGAACAATTGTTCATCCAGATCAGTGTGGTTTTGCCTCTGATGGACAGCTGTTCTCCAATACGAATTTTCTGATCAAAGCCTTAGATTATTTTCTACAAAATTGAGTCCCGCTTAGGTCCTACTATTAGATGCAGAAATGGCATTCAGCCTAGTGTGTTGGGAAAGCGTCTTTGTTATTCTCAGGAAGTTTGGACTCCCTATCAATTTTATTCAGATTATATCTCAGTTATATAAAGGTTCTACAGCCCAAATAATTATTAACTCCTGCAATATTGGTGCGTGCAAGGTCAGAAGGGGAACAAGGCAAGGGTGTCCCTTGTCACCTACACTTTTTGCTCTTTTTATAGAACCCGTAGCTACAGCTGTCTGGACTAATATGAGCATACAGCCACCAATAAGTGGAATGACTAACATCAAGTTATATGCCCAGGATATAGCTTTATATTTAAAACCAGATACAGCGATCGGGAAGAGGTTCTTCAAAAAAATTTATGAGTACCAAGCACTGGGTGGGTATAAAATCAATAAGTTGAAAATGGAGATTTTACTATGAAATTGCGCACTCAACACTTTACCTATAGAATTTCATTCCCTTGTTAATTTGAGGCCTGAGCGATATTTGGGAATATATGTCACAGAAAACATCAATGATCTGTATGCATTAAATTACTCCCCTATAATTAGTAAGATTAGGGCGCTTTTTGCAAGATGGACTAATCTACCTCTTTTAATAATGGGTCAGGTTGCATGATTCAGATGTCAATTCTACCTCTGTATAATTTTCTGTTTGCTGCTATTCGTTGCGCTCTCCAGATAAAGTTCTTTAAGGAAATGGAGGGAATGTTTTCCACCTTTATATGGGTCAATAAATCTCCTAGATTGGCGCTAGGCACATTATGTAAGCAAGTAAAAGAAGAAGGGGGCCTCGCTTTGCCCGACTTATGAGAATATTATTTTGCAAACTCTGCAGATGGTTCCTGTAGATATTTTAAATCCCCAGGACTAAACTGGATAGATAATTTTTTCTAAATTTGATATTTAAGGAATAAGAGATTGATGATTTTTTACGCCACACAAGATCATCTAAAAAGGTTGGATATAAGACTCTGCCATTGTCCCTAAAACGTAAGAAACAAGTGTTTAAACACTATGATATCCCTGTCATTAGCGGAGTCACTTGTTTGACAGACATCCACAGTGGGGATCGACCCCTACTAGATAAGAATATCGTCTGTAGATGGGAAAGCAATGGATATCGAAAGATCATGGACTTTCTTAACTCAGATGCTTGGAAGGCTTGGTCCAAAGTTGAGCCTTCTATCAGGCATTCTAAAACAATGTTGCACTGGTCCTTTATTGGGATAAGATATTTGTGAAGGATCTGGACCTTTGTAGAATTTTGACAAATCTAGATCTGGTTGAAGGCTTGAAAGAAGCGAGAACCTGTAGAGCCATTAGTTGTTGAGTTTCTATCCTTAGACAAAAGAAGGACAAGGAGGTGTTCATGAAGGCCCAAGATAAGTGTCAGTCTAAGGAAGGTCTCCAGCTCTCAGTAGAGACCTGGAATAAGATAAATGAGTTTAATTTCTCTCTCAAGATGGGAGAGAATTTTCAACAAATGCAATTTTATACAAAGTGGCTACTCTATAGAACCCCAGCTTTTGTGCACAAAATTAACCACCAGATACCAGAAAGCTGTTTTAGGTGTTCATCGGAGGGGGAGGGTAACTGGACCCACATCATCTGGGGTTGTTCTAAATTAAATCAATTTTGGACAGGGATTCAAGGATATTGTCTTGCAAATTAGGAATTGAACAGTCAATAGATGTGCAAACAGCAATCTTTGGGTACTCTCATTATGTCAATATAGAACCCTTGTAGAAAAAACGATTGTAGAGAGATCAATAATTCTTCAAAACTGGCGTTCAGAAGTAATCCCGACTTTCCAAAAATGGTAGTCAAAAATGTTAAGAATCAAGGAGTTAGAATATTGTTATGCATCAAGGTCAGGATCACATAACACATTTCAGAGGTTATGGGAGGTGTTGGGATAGTTGGGGGATAAAGGGAGGTTTCCTCCCATTTTCTGGAGTAAAGTTTATAAAAATGAATTAATATGAGATTGGGGACAAAGTGCAATGTAAAATTAGCATCTGGTGTTATCATATTTTTTTATGTTTGCACTTTTTGGAATTTGAATACTGTCTTTTATCAGGATGCATTGATTTATTGAATAAGTCGCTTGATGGTTGTATAAAATCTTACAATAAAAAAAAACCAAAAAAAAACAAGAGTGTTTTGATCAATTTGTGAATTATTTATGAATCTGTCCTTTTAATATACATAACCTTCCATTAACAGAAAGCTGAAATATGTATGATTTTAGGCATGTAGAATATACATATGGAAGTATTAGGCCTGCACATCTATAGTCCTATTTGAACCAATATTTTACAAAGTAAGGGTCTTATTTACAAGGCCCTTGCGCCACTTTTGCATCATTTTTAACATGGGAAAAGTGACGCAAAAGTGGCGCAAAGGGCTTGTAAATCTGCCCCTAAATATGTATCTTGCAGCGTTATTCTTTCAATTAGTCAAATGCATTCACTGTGATTTTGAAAAAACCTTGTTTGAAAGCTGCACAAATAACTGCAATAAAAAAACTGATGAAGAGAATCACAGCCTTCGCGACAGTATCTTCCAAACACTGCTTGATGGAGCAAGTCCAGCTGTTTACAGTGCTTCTTACCGGCTTCCTGAAAATCTCTCCACTTGCCGTAATGAGTTTATACACTACGTTATGATGGTCATTTGAGAAAAAAAGAGGTGAGAGCGGCATTGCAAACACTATGGTGCACATTCTCCAAGTCAAATATGCACATATTTTCTTTTGTCATTAAGCTAAATCATTGATCCTTAAAATTCATTCATGCACTGCAAGCCTACTTAAATATCGCGGGGCGCATTCTTGACTTGCCTTCTTTTCTGTAGTTTGGAGACGGGGGATTTAACGAGAGTGAAATGGCGTCAAATATTTGCTCACTCTGTTCATTTCTTTTATAGTCTTTTTTTGTGATTGTATTCCAAGTTCTTAACGCCGTAAAAAGTGTCCAACAATATCTAATCCTTTCGTTCTTGCCTTTTAACACCAGGGCAACCTCTTTTAAACTCCACAAATAATGAATACATGCAATGTAAAATCGAAATATATTCTGTTTCACCTTGTTTCCGAGTTCAATGCTTTGACACAGCTCTGATTTCTTTTCGTTTCATCTTCTGAGCTATTGCATAATTAGGCAACTGCTTCTAGGGATAGGAAATGAAAAGTATATTTGCTTGGAATGATGCTTTTCTATGACTTAGGGCAATGGTTCGCAACCTTTTCACTTCTGTGGACCCCACTTAATCATTATTGGAACGGGGGAGGGGGTGGGCACCGGTCTAAGCAGTTTCGATGATTTGAACAACAGAAAATACTTAATACAGAAACACGTATTCATCGGACAAATATACAAATGATGAACTATTTTATTTAGTTCACGAAAAAATACAAATAAATGTAAATTTTAATAGGAATGTTGAAAATTTTCTAAATTAAATAGTCATAGTCATAACAACCTTTCCATGGCAGACCATGTTAATCATGTGTCAGGAGTCTGCTGTGGGCTGATGCGTAGCCTTCACAAGACCTTCCAGTGGATCCCAGTTGAAACTAGGATCCCGCTGGTCCAGGGACTCATCATTAGCCGGCTGGATTATGGAAACGCCCTGATGGCTTCTATCAATGAAGAGCTGCTCACCAAACTCCAGGTGCTACAAAATACAGCCGCCAGACTTGTATTAAACCTTCCTCTCGGACCCCGTCGGCACCAAGTTTGAGAGCTCTCCATTGGTTGCCCATCAGGAAACGCATCCATTTCAAGATCATCTGCCTGGTCCACAAGACTATCCATGTAACCGGACCATCCTACATTGCTAAAAAACTCGCCTGGTACCAACCTGCTAGAACTCTAAGGTCCTCTAGCAAGTATCTTCTTACCCCTCTTAAGATTCGTACTGTCAGGACTGGAGGCAGATCTTTCTCATATCTTGCCCCCTTTCTGTGGAACTCACTTCCACTACAGCTACGCATGGAAACTAATCATAGACTATTTCGTAAAGCTCTAAAAACCTGGCTGTTCTAATTTGTTCTTCCTTCACTGGCACTCTTTTTGCCTTTCTTTCCCTTCACGTTTCTCAGGGTTTAGGCAAGCGCTTTGAGACCTCCATGTGATATGTTGCGCTCTACAAAATCCTATGACTATGACTAAATTAAATAGAGGCCACAATGCTCTTGCATTGCTCCCAAAAATTAATCTGAGGGTACTAGATTAATTTTTAGCCTCCTTTTTCAAAATTCTTTCCATTTACAGAACATAAAAATGTTCAATTGTACATTTTGCTTGAGTAGTTATATACACTTTAATAATATGTTAATATTATTTCATTTTTTATGCAGTGTTTCTTTACTTTCTTTATTAATATTTATTCAGTTTACACATTAAAACCATAACAGTCCATAATAAAAACAACACAGTTTGCAAAGTACAATTTAGATATAGCTATTAAAACATAATCACATGTCTTAGCAACATAACCAACCCTAGAACTACACTCACAGGAAAATTGATACGTAGGTAAGTGTAAGAAGTTCCTCTCAGGTGGCAGGCATCACCTTTCCTAGATACATCTATCTAAAAACCTAAAATTCTAAAACCGACATGGATCGCTGTGCTCGCACAGCGACTTTCAGAAACAACCTAACACAAGTACAAGTATCCTCATTATTCAGTTGAAGTAGTGCATTGTAAGCTTCTCTGAAATCATTAATGTGTAACTTCTTGATTGGTGGTAGCAAAATGCTTTTGGTATACATTGAGTAAAAATCGCAGAACAGTAAAAAATGTAACGTAGATTAGCCATACCTCCCATTGCATGGGCAGGGACAAGAGTCTAGATTTTCCTGAAAGCCTAATGGGAAGTTTAACCGGTATTTTATTGTGCCTTCCCTAGGACGAAACAGCACACTACTTTCCCAATGGCCCATGGGACTGGTCAAATAGCTTTGGGGTGGGGCATACCCTTCCTGGTTTCTGCTCAGATAGACTGTCACTCTAGATTTTACTCTCTGCATGCACAAATTTGAACCATTAGGCCTGCAATTGTTTTTTGGTAAAGGTGGGGAAGCCCACTCGGTTCTCAAACAACTGGGTACAGCCTATCTTGTGCAAGCAGGATTCGATATACTTCAACCATGCGATTTTTCTACCTTTGTCAAAGGAAAGGCAATCTTTTCTGATGTCATTCGTAAGGGTTCCCTCCCTATTTTGCCAAATTGCAAGCCAGTAAGCAGTGGACGGGCACTAATGTAATCCTTACCATAATGGATGCCTAATTCACTATGACATATAAAGCTAGAGCTAAAGATTGGCGCTCCCACAATCTTCTTGCAAAATCTATGCTCCCGAGTTGGATTTGATGGCAATTTTCGATTCCCCAAACTTCAGCCCCATAGGTGGCAATCGGGAGACACTGTGATCTATAGATCTAGAGTAAGGGGACTAAGACTCTCCCTTTCCTGGGGCGGGGGTACACTGAATACTGAGCCTATTGCTCTGGAGAGTTTTGTCCACTCTTTGCTATATGCTCTTTCCAGGAACCGCTATCACTAAAGGTCATGCCTAGATAAGAAAAAGTGCTTTGCAGAGTAAACTACAATTACCTACTTTTAAGGATGGTGTATTATATTTTTTAGGGCAGCAAGATATAATGAAAGATTTATTAACATTTGTTTGAAGATCTAAAGATGCCATACATTTTACAAAGTCACTCACTAAAAGAGAGAGCACCTTTGGAGTGCGAGCCATTAGCACAGCATCATCTACATATACCAATGCAGGTAAAAGAGAGCCCTGAATTTTGGGAACATCATGGGTAATAGTAGTTAAAAAATGTTGAAGGTCATTGATGTATAAAATGAATAAAAGTGGAGCTAAAAAGCAGCCTTGTCTCACACCTCTCAAAATGCCAACATCTTCTGACACTTCACCTTTAGTGTTAATTCTTATTCTTGCTTTCATATCTCTATGTAGGTATGCCAGAAAGTGCACGAGTGCTTCGTCCAGACCAAGGGAGATTAAAATAGACCACGGCTTTGAGCGATTTACACTATCAAAAAGTGTTGATAGGTCCATGAAGGCCAGGTATACAGGAGAATTTTTAGCAATAGTGTACTTCCCTATAATTAACTTAAGGTTAAGGCACTGCTCTATAGTGCCCACATTAGGTTTAAACCGTACTGACTAGGGTGAAGTATTGATTTCTTTTAGCCCATTCATTTATGCGGTTATATAGGACCCCACCCATAATTTTTAAGGTGGTGTCGATTAATGAAATGGATCTCTAACAGCTGGGTTGAGAGCGGTCTCCCTTTTTAAAAATAGGTACTATAATGGATGTCGACCAGGATGTGGGGATAGGGGCAAAGGTGAGGCTGTTAAAAACATTCAGCAATAACGGCGCCCAAAAGTCTGGGTTGTGCTTTCAGAGGTCGATAGGGACCCCACCAGGACCAGGTGCCTTGCCCCCAGCACTCTGCTGCAGTGCCTCCTCTACCTCTTCCAGGGACTGTTGGACTGAAGTAAAATTAGGGTCGGGAAAGATGACGGTATCTGATCTGTCCTGGGCCTAAATTTTTATAAAACGAGTCTCCCAATCCTGACTAGAAATATTGCAATCAATCTTAGACTCCATTTAGTTGGGTTGTTTCATCTTTTTAACAGCAACCCAGAAGAGTTTGCTGTTTTTACTATTTGCCACTATGGTTAGTGAGTCCCATTGTTGGTTTAATAATTCCCCATTCCTGAGATTTATGGCCCGTTTGTACTGCTTGCCGGCTTCAACCATGGCTGAAGAATTCTTCGGGGCAGCCTTAAGGATACGTTGCAGCTGTCGATTAACAAGAGAGCACTCCCAATTGAACCATCGTGATCTACTAAGTGGTTCATGAATTTGTACCATAAGCTCTTTTTTGATTTTATCGCATAGATGCACAAAAACGACAACTGCAGGGTTGGCAGTGTTAGTCTCAGTGAGGCAAGCCTGTACCAAGGGGAGATTTTCAGTGATCACTTTCTGGAATATGCGCTCAGGTGCTACGGACCTCCATTTTAACCTTAGTCCATCCGAAGATGACGAGCCTCAATCTCTTTATTGAATTTTGGCTTAGGGGCTAGCACTAAAAGTGTTTTGATTGGATTGTGATCACTATAACTAGAGGGGATCACATTACCATGTATCAGAGAGTCTACAAGGTCGGGGATCCAAAAATATAATCTATTGTAGATTTCTGACCTCCCCCTTTAAAGGTGGTAGGTATTTCAGTCTCACTATATGCAATATGAATGACATGAACTAAATCATGGGCGGCTAGAAAGGAGGCCAGCTCACTTCCCCTTGTGTTAAAGCTATTTACAGCAGCAGTGCCCTCTCAAAAATTAAGATGAAGATTCCTTGATTAGGAATCAGAAGAAGGTGCAGGGCATAGTCTTACATTAAAATCTCCCCCTATACAGAAGCCCGCGGATTGACCGCTGTCTGCTATAACTTTCTAAAGAGAGGAAATATGCTCAAATAGGTAGATAAAATTGTTGTTTGGGAACGCTTGTGAAGTCGTTATTGTAACAATTTGTTAAGTATAATGTCCGCCCTCTTTTATACCTTATTGTTAAAAAGTTGGCATCAGCTATCTCTAGGGCCTTAACACTGCCTCCAACCTGAATGTTAACCCAGGTCGCTTAACCCCCTATCACATGCCCAGACCTTGATGGAGATGCTGGGTTGTGAAAGCAGACAAGACCATTAATGTGTACTTCATTTACGGACCAAGTCTCCTGAAACATCAGGATGTTGCACCGGGTAATGAAAATGAGGCATTCGGAGCATGCTAGTTTGGAATGTAGTCCAGCCATATTCCAACTCAATATTTTTAAAATGTTATCTTTAGGGCTTTCAATTATGCTAGGGCCTTACATGTTCTTAGGGGCGAGGTCTAAGGCTGGCTCAATGGTGACTGGGTCAGATCTGTCAAGAGGGGTGGGTCCCAGTCCATCAAGTCCATCTAAGCCCTCTAGAATGGCAAACCTATTTACCAATGTAAGGTGAGGATAAGGTGTAGAGGGCCTTGTCATCGTGGGTGTATAAAAATAACCAAGTGGAGGCAACAAATATTAGTGGCAAAAACTTGGCTATCTTCCTAATGCCTTAGTAGATTACAAGCAATTGCTGGTCTATGGAGGCTAATCACAATACAGTCACCTGCTAAAGTTTTCTCGGAACAGCTGACCCAACCCACCCTCCGAACCATTAACAGGTCATTAAAGTTAGTAAACCTGAAGCCTCTATGTTTAATTAGCCAGTCAGTGCTTTTATTTCTCAGGTACTCCCAGGATTCTCTTTGATTAGCCCTCAGAGGAGGCACTCCTGCCAGGACTACCAGATAGGGGCAACCTGCTGGAAGGAGGTCCAAGATATCTGAGGAGCCCCAAAACACTTGAGTTGCTGTTGCATGTCGCACGTTATTGTTGCCTGGGGACACAGTGTGCCTTGATCTGCGTGTATTGTAAATTGAGTTAGTGTCATGGCCCTTCTCCAGGAGATTTGCAGAGGATGGTCTACTGTCACTTGAGGGATTTTGTCTATGCAGTCCTTGCGATGAGGGAGATCCCCGCTGGTTGATTAAGGTGTCATCAGATTTGGCTGTGTTAGAGGATCTACGCGAAACTGTGCCACTAGGTAGAGATGGAGCATGGGATATTGTGCTGGAATTACAGTCAGTACTTTTGCAGCATTGAGCGGTTCGGCAGGGCATTGGGCGGGATCAAGTTTCTTCTCATGTGTGGTTAGTCTCTGCAATAGTGGTTTTAATTTTGCATCCAGAATAGTACTAAATCTGTTGCATAGGACTTCACAGAAAGAAAGGTCCACTAGTGGGGGCCTAAAATAACATTACTGGCTGTATTACTATTATACAGACTTTGTGAATCAGGTTGCAATGGGAGTTGTGGGGCTTTAACCAGCTGAACGGGTCGAGCCCATGTAAGCAGTTGATTTCTACTAGATGCTTCTCTGAGGGGTTGCTTCCTCTTGCCACCTAACTGTTTGCTGGATACCGTTTTCCTCTTAATCGCTGTATTTTTCGATGGCGGAGCGTCTATGTGTGCTTTTGTTTGACTGACTGAGGCGGGCTTGCAGCTGAAACTTAAAATGGTATTAGGGTTCCTGTTGATACGGGGTGAAGTGTTTGATGATGGCAGTTTACCCTCGGTTGAAGCAGCAGTCATTACAGTGGGCAAAAGCAGGGATAAGACCCCGTAATCAAGTGACAGTCGCCGCTCTGTGAGTTCAATCTAATTAGTGACGATCCCCACTACTCACTCAAGCATAGAATCAATCGACACCAAAGGGCGTGCACGACCCCCCCTCAATCCTCCCTCGAATCTCTGCTTTGCCATAGTAAAAAGTTAGGCTTAGTCTCACCTAGTTCCGGTGGATTCCTGCTGAAAAACCAAGAGGGATGGCCCGGCCTGGCCTTGGACGACCGCGGACCGGCACAGATGGGCCTGCTCTTGGCCCAGTCTTTGCCTGGGCATGCGCCTGGGCATGACCCACGCATGTCCCACGCTGCAGGAGCCTGTCAGGGTTCAAATAGGGCACCTCCGGGCATGAGCAGCATGTTGGCGGCTTCCTGCTGCGAGAGGCACTAGGGCATGTAGTCCGCCGCCACCGATGAGCAGGTTCTGGCTCCCGAACTGCGGGAGCCCATCAGGGTCCAAATAGGACACCTCCGGGCACAAGAGGACGTTAGTGACTTCCTGCCGCGAGAGGCACTGGGTCATGTAGTCCGCCCCCACTGATGAGCAGCTTCTGGCTCTTTTATGCAGTCATGGCCCCCCTGAGTAAACTTCGTGACTTCCAGGGGTCCCTGGACCACAGGTTGAAAACCACTGACATAGGGCTTCACTTCAGTGCCCTGTTAGGTACATGAAGCCCCTCATGCATGCCCTGATACCCTGCCTACTTAAAGCAAGAGAAATATCCTGGTTAAAATCTGAATGGAAATTAGGGAAAGCATGTGAGAAGTGGGTCGAAAGCTCTGATTCCTGCTTTTTCTTTCCAGTAATTATCAAGTAATTGGTAGTTATACCATCCAGATTTACCTATTCCTGCAAGATCTACTTCTGGAGCTGGGAGGGGAGGAGGAATTTTAGATTGAAGATGCGCTCACTCATAATGTACCATATACTTTCAGGAAAATCTGATAAATGTAAGAGTCTTTGTGAGGGAAGTGGACGCTCCCCTGCCCAGGCTCTAATCTTCCCTCTCACCCCATATCTTTTACCTTCTCTCACCCAATAAAAAAAAGAATAGTATCAAATAGTATTTGTTACACACTCAGCAATAGTATTGAGTTGATTTGACAATTCCCTAATGAAATTAATTTCATACTAAATGAGACAAGGTTCCCTCAGGCCTGGTGAGAATATGGAAAATTAAATCTTCTCCGTTGGATGCAGACTGCCTATATAAGCTCTGTAATTACTGCCCTTCACTTTTTGAGACACTTGTTACGCTTCCTTTTTTGCTTACAAAGTATGGCAATTAGCACTTCATGCTAGTTTTCAAGATTGAGGATTCACATAATTTTATTAGGGAGGCTTGGAAAGAGGAACTTTTAAAATTAGAGAGATTACACCTTTTGCTTTGTGCAAGGACTGCTTATATAAAAGACTCTGTTACATATATTTATATATGTTTTGCAGTTATTACTCATATAATATGATTTTGCTCCCTCGTGAATTTCATGGAATAGGTTAAAATCCCATTATTGGAGGTGAAAATCTTTTATAAGGAAAATAACTTGAAATAACTTATTGATTATTCATGAATAAATAGATGATAGAGTCATGTTTCCTTTCAATTTTTAGAAGTAACACATTACATTTAGTGAATGGAAATAAGGGTGCATCCTGGAGGATAATGATCCTAGCATATCACTAGGAGCATTTATTTGCCATTTGTGATATGACAAGAAGAACTTTCTCTTTTAGATGAGATACTCTATGAAAATTCTCAGAAAGGTTTTTGGGTCTTAGCTTCTCTATGGCCATCTCACATCTCAAGAATATTCATAATTGTGTGGTTTAAAAGTAGGATATATTGTGTATTGGTCGCATCTATTTGATGATTTCGAGATTAGAATTATATATATAGAGAGATATATTTGTGGTTTAGCATGTATGTTTATGATTGTAAGGGTATTACCTGTCCATATATATTTGAATGGCTATGAAGATCCCTTTTCCTGATGAAGGCTATATAAAAAGAGGAATAGCCACAATGCTGTGTCAACAGATATAGTCACATGGGACTGTACTGATGATATTGGGTTGCAAGAAAACAATTAGAGAAGATATGATATAACCTTGAATATCTTACAGATAAATGATTTGATAAATGATATTTGAGAGCATGTTTTCGTTCATAATGAAAGTGATGCTTATATTTATTTCAGCAAGAATCTTTGGTTAAGATGGTACGTGATATAGGTAGGCAATTATATTTGCTTAATAGTGAAGTTTTCCCCTGCCTGAATTAGTTCACAGGCATTTTCTAATGTGTTTAGGTAAGTCAGAGCACAGGTGCCCCAGGAGAACCCATTCTAAGTGTCATCAGCACTTTAATAAAAAGAAAAGAAACAAAAAGATGTTACTTGCAGCCATTAAAGAGAGTGAGCGCCGCAGGCCATGAAGTCATGCCACAGAAAGACCTCAGAGGCTTGAAATATTTGCTTACTTGGTTTGGTGGTGCCCCTTAAAGTCAGAGAGACTGCCAACAACGTTTTTATTATGCTTGAGAGGCTGTCAAGAGAGAGGCAGGCCACCCACAAGAGCCTCAGCGTTATTTTTAAAATTGCTATCCTAAGACTCATGGTGCCCATGGAAAGGCCTGGGGCCTGGGAGACGTGTGCTTCATCTGTAAGTATTTTCAGGGTTGGGGCTTTCATTTTTTTTTTTTAAACTGTTTTTATTTATTTTCAAAAGAATCAGCCAAAACATCAGCAGGAATATCACATATGTTACAAAAATTAGGCGTATAATCTTTAACCAGTATTTGTAAATGCAGGCCAAACCATAACTTAAGTCCTTTTAACATTTCCCCTCCATCATCACCTCCCATGTATTAAACATGTCTTATTTAGGTTGTCTCTCTGATGGACTTGGAACATGCTGCCCCTCTTGTGTGGACCCCCTGTGTACTAGACTGTGTCGCGATAGGGCCCTCATCTCCTACCTCCAGTCCATAATAGGCCAGCCACGGCTGCCATATCATCCTAAACTTCCTGGGGCACCCTCTGGCCGAGTATACCACTTTTTCCGCCCCCATGTATTAATCCATATTTGCCGGCCATTCAGTAATGGTGGGCAATTCTGCGCTACCCCAGTATTTTGCAATATCTCTCTTGGCGACAATGAGCCCTAGATTACTCAGTAGGAGTTTATGTCTGGGAATGTCAACCTCTGTGTGTATGCCTAGAAGAATATATTTTGGATCAATTGGGATCTGAGATTCGAGTATATTATTAAGCTCCGCCACCCTCCGTAACCAATATCTGCGTATTAAGTGGCGTTCCCACAGTGTATGAATGTTTGAACCCTTATCCGCCCTAAAGCGTAAACACTCTGGGGTCTCTGCTCTACCCATGGCTTGGAGTCTGGCTCCATCATAGTATGTCCTATGTAGGACTTTGTACTGTATTAGGCGTAACCTCAGCTTAATCGCCACTTCTCTGGGATGCATTAGTGCCATTTCCCAGTCGATGTCTTCTAACACGCCAGTAGTTTCTTCCCATTTGCTTCTAAGTGGAGATAATGTGTCCAGGATATTATTGATTATCGTTTTGTACGTCCAGGACACTGCCTTTTCCGGTATTTCTTCCTGTAGAAGTCGTCCTTCTAGTGGGGCATACTCGGGGATATCCGTTATCTCGGGTTTTTGCGCTCTCCATGCATGCAGGAGTAGTATGTATTGGTATTGCTGTTTTTTGGACAGACTGTTTTCCTTTTGGAGGTCTGGGAAGGTTATGAATTCACCTTTTCGTATAATATCTCCTAGTGTTGAGATCCCAATTGTATTCCACTCTCTAAGGCCCTGTAGTTTTGTGAACTCCAGCAGACGCTTACCCTCCCACAATGGTGTTGATTTAGTCAGTCTCTTCTCCCATTTCATCTGTCTCTCCGCCCCTCTCCAGGCTTCGATCACTCGTTGTGTTGTGGGTAATAAACTTCGACTCCCGGGGCCCCCATAAATGTAATGCAGATAGGAGTACTTCTGGAATTGTAACCTCTCCAGAATCTACGCGGGGTGGTCAGCAGGTGCATGTCCCCATTTGTTAATAACTATCAGGTGTGCTGCTCTATAGTAGGCCAGTATGTCCGGTAGGTCAATTCCCCCATTATACTGACTGCGCTGCAAGGTTTGGAGTGCTACTCGGGGGTGGCCACCGTCCCATAGCAATGTTCGTACCTCATCTGTTATTGCCTTGAAAATCATATCTGGGATTTTGTAATATGTATTTTGGAGGATATAAAGCAGTTTGGTGAGCGTAACTATTTTATACATGGCCGCCTTCCCTAACAATGTCAGGGGGAGACGTCTCCATCTGGCAACGTCTTCTCGGAATTCCTGTAGGACCCGCTTAATGTTATGCGTGAGGCATTCAGCCTCATTCGTGGAGATATACAGTCCTAAGTATTTGAATCCATCTTTAGCAATGTGTAAACACTCTGGTATAGAGTGCAAGGCCGTGGTGCATCCAGGGGCTTTCATTTTGTTTGTTTTTTAACATTTATGTTTAGAGCCTCTGTTCTTGATGGGTAACCTTTTTAAAGGTAGCAATACGATCTTGCTTACAATTTTTACTTTTTAATATTACAGGACTGTCAAAGAAAGACTGTAGGAAGGGCACTCTCATTAATTTGGAAAATTAATGAGAGTGCATATATTTGCTACTAATTACAAATGATTTTTTTTGCTGCTGAAATGTCCTACCACTATTGAAGAGCTTATGTTTTACATTAATTGCACTGTGACACTCGGACACAGCCAGGATTGTTGTATGTTTCATTGTTGCTCTAGGTGCATATGAAAGCATAGACGTTTCCATAATTAAACACTGCTGGCGCACACACCTCAGAAGTACACTGCAGATTGTCTTAGTCTTGAGAGGATTTACAGAACAAGCTCCTAGCAATACCAGTGGATTCAAGTTTGCAAAAGGGCTGTGAAATCAAGGGCTCCCATTTAGACCTGGTATTGTATGAACATTTGAAACATAAAGCACGCAAAAATGGGAAATTCTAGCGAATTTATTAAGCAAAGTAGGATGCTCAGAGAAACCATCATCAGCCTGTTCAAGAGATGTTTTTCTTCTCCTCTCCATGCCAGCTCTACTCCTACATTGAATAAATGCTGTAACGTCAACAGTGGTTGCCCTTCCAGTGAGCCTATAACTAAGGTAATCTGCATCTTCTATTGCTTCCATCTTCTCTAACTCCAACACTGCTCTCCTATGTTTCATTTTGGAGAATGAATAAAGAAATACTTAAAGACCAAGTTCATGAGAAAGTAATAAACATTGTTCTTGAACCGTTAATGCATGGAGAACAGGGCCAAGAGATTCTCCAACACTGCAGCATACATCGAGTGCCACTATCAAGCACTATAGTACGTATTACGATAAATATAATCAGGCAGCAAAAAGAAGCAAAAAAGGGTAGGAAGGGAAATCAAGAAAGTGTTGTCTAATCACATATTTAAAAACCAACTGTAAATTGAAGGCATTAGAATATACTTAGGGAATTTGGGTACCTATCCAAATGAACAAAACTATTCACAGCACCAAAACAATATGATTCCATAATGGCAAACTATCTCACAGTAAGATATTAGGGAGGAGTAAGGAGGAGTTTAGGGAGAGTCAGGGAGGGTCAGGGAAGGGATGTAGGGAGGGATGTCACCCACAGAGAGAGTAAGGGCTTTATTATGACTTTGGCTGGCCTCCCGGGGGCCGCCACGTCAGTGCGCCACGAGAGGACCACCAAAGCTATGCCCACATCGCCTGCTGAATTACGATTGCAATCCATGGCAGCCGGTGGCAAGGCGGTGCTGCAACGGCGGCGGTCTGTAAGGCTCATTGACAGCGCCGTCTGCAAGTTCCTGCCATGTGCGACATGCACCATGAGGTGCACTGTGCAGGAATTGGGGTGCATAAATACAGGGGGACACAACATGTGCCCCCCTGATTGCACTCCCAGGCCCTGGAGTGGTAGGGGGCCCTGTTAGGCCCCAATTTGTTGCCTCTCGCACCGCCATGAAAAGGGTGGAGGTGAGCCAACTCAAAATATGCTCGGCAGTGCCAGCTGCGACACCACCAGCATATTTTTCCCAGGTAAAGACCGCCGGCTCAGAAGGACCCTTGATCACGGTGGTGCGAACAGTCTGGTGGCGGTCTGACCGCTGCAGGTGTAATACTGCGGGTGGTCCCGCAGTGCAGCAGTCATTGGACCGCCATCGCAACTCCAATAGATCACCATAGTCGTAATAAGGGCCTAAGCCTACGGTTATTCACAAACTGCACTTCTGTAGTTAATACAGCCAAAAAGGAATCTTAAACAGTAGTAAGTGTAGCATTGCATATGGCCAACCAATAGTATTGCAATCCCCTTCCATAGAAAAAAGTGTAGCTAGGGATTTCAAATAAAACCCCATAAGAAATAATGTTAAATTAAATTAAATTATTTAAAATAGTTACATTATAAAGAAATATTATTTGTTATAAATGTTTTATAACAAATAGTGCACATTTTTTATTTAATTATGAAATATTTTAGTAACCATTATGTATTTAAAATTAATAAAAAATAAATTGTATTGAAATATAATTAAAATACTTTTAATACATTCTGTACATCACTTTTAATATTTATTAATGCACAATCCAAAATGTTTATTTTTTTACTTTAGGTTATTCATTTTTTAACTAAAACATCTCAAAAATAATTGTAATTTAATTTATTATATTTACATTAATTAAAGCTTTAATTCAAACTTAAGTTACTACTTGCTGGACCATTTCTTTACTTGTGTTCTACATTTAACATAAATGTATAAAATTAATTTACATTATTATTTTTTCCAAATTGAATAAACTTAATAAACTTTCTTCATTTTCCCTATAATTTACCACAGGGAGACTCAGCGGACGGAGTAGAGATCTCTGGATGGTAAATTATAGGGAGCAGTTCCAGTTTGCAGTAGACTTCCTATTTTTGGTGAGCATGCTGTTTTGTTATTTAATTCTTTAGTGATATCAACAACATAAAGGTTGAAGAGACATGGTGCAAAAACACCACCCTGTTTTAGGTCTCTGTTCATGTAGGTTTTTGTTGTAAGGGAGACATTGTCACCTAATTTTCCATGGGCCCAAGTGCCTATATATAAGGCATGAAGGGCTCTTAACAATGTGTTGTCAATTCCCTAATGTTTCAGTTGAACTAGAGTTTGCTTTGATTGATAGTTTTGAGCATAGCTCTAAAATTAATGAAGCAGCAGCGGCTTACCTGTTTGGTACAAAGGAATTCTCTGCTTATGTCGAAGATTGTTTGTTGTTTTGCCTTTGTGTCTTATGGGGCAATCATTCTACCTTCTACCGGAGCCTTTTGTGTGTAACGGGCAGCAGATTGAGCCTTTCAGAGATCAAAGTATCAATCCTGTTCGGTAACAAGCTTTGCATAAAGGATGAAGCCATTGTGTCCAGTATTCAATGCGTAGTTAATAGACATAGGGGGATATTCTCAAGAGCGTGCGATAATCTTCGCCAAAATAGGATAACGCAATTTTACACATCGCCGTCTATCGCGGGAAAATAACTCTGTGTTAACGTCTTCTTCTCAACACAGCGGTAACATGCGATAGTTACCCGATAACGCGTCAAATGTCCGCGATAAAATCACCGGGACGGCGATAAAAATCTAAACCCTAACGTGAAAAAAGTTACGATGGGCCCAACTTCGATAAAAAATAGAGCGATAAGCAGCGCCAGCCCTGCAAGTCCCACAAGTCAGGCGGGAAAAACCAACAAAAAACCTGCAACAAAAAACACTAACAAAACACAAACAACTGCGAAGCACCATGGAGGGAGCCGGAGCAAGTACAGAGGACAACCAGAACCCCACAAGCCCCACGGAGGACCAGCCTGGGACCTCGGGGACAGGGAAGGGCAAGGAGAAGAATAAGAGGAACCCGCGTTTCAGTACGCAGAAAAAACAGATCCTCATTACGGAGGTGATAGAACACCACCACCAACTGTTCATCACCTCCACTGTGTCATTGGCAACTAAAAATACAATATGGCAGTCCATCTTGGCCAAGGTGAATACAGTCGGAGTGAAGAGAAGGGAAGTGGATGACTGCAAGAAGCGCTGGAATGATGTGAAGCGCAAAACCAAGCTGAAACACGCAGCCAACCTGAAAGCAGCAATGCAGACCGGAGGTGGGAGTCCAGCGACACACCAGGAGCTGGATGAGATGGAGGAAATGGTGACCCGAGTCATCATTGGGGAGACGGTGGCAGGAGTTGGGGGACCGGACACTGCACAACATGACCTGAGCCAACAGCAACAGGGTGAGTAACGACCAGGGACTGGGGGGACGGGGGGAGATGGGCACAATGGCACACATGCACAATTAAGAATAGCACATCTGCGGACAAACCATGCACAAGAGTCACAACTCCGACCAAGAGCCCAATTTACCCAAGTCTGCAATATCTGCAATAGTCTGCTTCCGATAATAGCACTCCGCGCCGGGACACTCTTGAGTATCCGTGCACGCTACAAATGCATTATAACATAACATAACATCTCAGCACTGCATAAGCACAGAAGTGAAAGGCACACCGCCTGAAAGGGATAAGGACCAGCCAAATCAGAGCTGAAGGGGCAACACACCCACAATGCAGCACACACACATAAGAATCAGAGCACCTCAAAATTGACAACAATGTGGTACAAACTGCAACACTTTCACAACAGAACAGAGGACACAACTGCTGCCGCTTGTGTGTAGAAAATGGCCATTCGCATTTGGCATAGCAGGAAACTGTGAGATGATAATGTACAAGTACAACCTCACATCCCTGATGGTGTAGAAATGTCAACTGTCCCCCATCAAATAGGCATCTCCTCACAAACAGTCACAATGTACATTGTCATGCAGTCTGTTAGTAAACTTGTACAATGCGTGAACATACATGTGAACACAATGTCAATCTGCATCTCCCCTTCACATTGCAGAGGGAGAATCAACACCTCCTGCAGAGCAGACACAACAACTCAGCACTGATGACGAAGACGACCTCCCCAACATCGACACCGACGCCCTCCAGCAGCAAATGGACAGCTTCGGTACCCCACCTCCAGGAGCAGGGCAGCCCAGCTGCATCGAGGAGACCCCACCCCCTGCACAGACCACACAGCAGGAAGCACCCACCACCACGGCTGTCTCCCAGGACCCCCACGACCAACACATGGCATTCCAACGCCGTGTGTTAGGGTGCCAGGAGAAGATGGCTGATCAGCTGCGGGTGGGGTTCGACCTCATGGCAGCCAAACTAGATGCCATACGTGGGTGTCTAAGTCCCATCAGGGACAACTTACAGTCCCTAATGGACACCGACTGTCCACTCCAATCTCTCCAACAATCCATGGCTGACATCGCTGGAGTCATGACTCTGAGACAAGAACAACTGTCTAGTCAGAGTGGCTCCAGCGATGTCAGCTGGGAGTTGGGACACATAAGGAGAATGATGGTGAGCTTGGAGCGGATGCAGGCGGAAAGAATGTTTGTCATGGCTGCACACCAGCGAGATGTAGCTGTGATCTTCCATGCCCTGCAGATCCTCGTCATGGCATCGCCGCCACAAGGCATGGCGCGGATGAATGCTGCTGCTACTACTCCATCCACATCTCCGCCCCCTGAAGTGTCAGTGCCACACAGTGCAGCAGACATTCCACCTCCGACCCCTGATGTGTCAGTGCCACACAGTGATGCAGACTAAACACCACCACCAACATGTGAGGCACCTGACACATCAGAGGACGAAGATGATGATGAATCTGGCTTTGTGGTAAGAATGAATTGGTAGCATTCATCTCTGCCATATGGCCTGTATTAGCTTGGTTCTGCCCTCTGCATCATGCCCTGGAATAACACCTTCCACTGTCCCCCGATACACTCAGCGACACTCACCTTGGACCTCGACATGGACTGCCATATTTGGTTTTGTTACCAATGACACAGCAATCACACTGCAGACTGAAGTCTTCCTCTTCTGATGAACTTGTCAATCCCTAAAGGACTCTGGCTGGCCCTCCACGGGGCAACAATGTAAAGTGAGGTTTGCATGGCCCTGTAATGCTCCAGCTTCAACACTCCACTGAATGTGAATAAAACATTCTAATTCACACAAATGTGTCATGGCCATGATCAATTAAGTATGAAAGTATGGATGAATGTAGGGACAGTGATTCAATCAATCAATCAATCAATCAATCAGGGGTTTGTTAAAGCGTGACTACTCACCCGTAAGGGTCTCAAGGCGCTAGGGGCGTGCAGGTTCCATTCCATCAAGGAGGGGGTCTGTCGAAGAGCCAGGTTTTGAGGTTTCTTGCGAAGATGGGGAGCGATGTTGTCTGTCTGAGGTAGAGCGGAAGGGCGTTCCATGCTTTGGCCGCGAGGAAGGAGAAGGAGCGCCCTCCCGATCTGGTCTTTCTGGTGCGGGGGACCACGGCGTAGGAGAGCTGGGCTGATCGTAGGGTCCTTTGGGGTGCGTGGAATTTGAGTCGGCTGTTCAGGTATGCTGGTCCGGTGCCGTGGAGGGCCTTGTGTGCGTGGGTGAGCATCTTGAAGGTGATTCTCACCTCGATGGGGAGCCAGTGGAGTGTGCACAGGTGCTGGGAGATGTGGCAGTGTTTAGGCAGGTTGAGGACCAGTCTTGCGGCGGCGTTCTGGATGTTCTGTAGCTTGCGGGTGAGGTTTTTGTTTATTCCGGCGTAGAGTGCGTTGCCGTAGTCGAGTCTGCTGGTGACCAGGGCGTGAGTGAAAGTCTTTCGGTGTTCGAGGGGGATCCATTTGAAGGTTTTACGAAGGAGACGGAGGGTGTGGAAGCAGGAAGATGAGACAGAGTTGATCTGGCGATCCATTTTGAGCTCGGAGTCCAGGATGATTCCCAGGTTGCGTGCGTGGTCCGTGGGGGTTGGCGGGTTTCCGAGGGCGGGGGGCCACCAGGTGTCGCTCCAGGCGTCGGGGTTTGGGCCCATGATGAGTACTTCTGTTTTGTTGGTGTTTAGTTGTAGGCAGCTGTTTTTCATCCATTTGGCGACGGCTTCCATGCCTTCTCGAAAGTTGCGTCTGGCGGTGTTGGGCTCGTTGGATAGGGAGAGGATGAGCTGGGTGTCGTCTGCGTATGGCACGATGTTGAGTCCGTAGGTTCTGACGATGGGGGCGAGTGGAGCCATGTAGACGTTGAAGAGCATCGGGCTGAGGGAGGAGCCTTGGAGGACTCCGCAGGTGGTAGGTGTGGGGTCCGAGAGGAAAGGGGGGGTCTGACCCGCTGCGTCCTGCCAGAGAGGAAGGAGCGGATCCAGTCGAGGGCCTTGTCCTGGATTCCTGCGTCGTAGAGTCTGCGTATTAGGGTGCGGTGGGAGACTGTGTCGAACGCCGCTGATAGGTCGAGGAGGATGAGGGATCCTGTTTCTCCTTTGTCCAGTAGGGTGCGGATGTCGTCTTGGGAGGAGTCGAGGATGTTGTGTTCTTCAATGAATGTGGCGAGTTGGCTGTTGATGGCTTTCTCGATGGCTTTCGCTGGGAACGAGAGCAGGGAGATGGGTCTGTAGTTTTTGAGGTCGGTGGGGTCCGCTGAGGGTTTCTTTAGGAGGGGTTGACCTCGGCGTGTTTCCAGTCGTCGGGGAACGAGGTGGTCGCCAGGGAGCGGTTGATGGTGTGGCGGAGCATGGGTGCGATGGTGTCGGCGGCTCTGTTGAAGATGTGGTGGGGGCAGGGGTCCGTGGGGGGCCCCTGAGTGGATTGACTTCATTGTCTTCAGTGTGTCTTCGGTGGTGAGGGCTGTCCAGTCATCAATCGCTGGTTTCCGGGTGTCGGGGGTGGTTGGTGAGGGTTCAGTGTGTTGGTTGTCTTCGTCGAAGTTGTCGTAGATGCTCTTGATTTTGTGGTGGAAAAAGGTGCTGAGTTTGTCGCAGAGGTCTTGTGAGGGAGGGATGTCGGTAGACTCGCTAGTGGGTTGGGCGAACTCCTTGATGATGCTGAAGAGTTCCTTGCTGTTGTGTGCGTGGGTGGAGATTCTGTCTTCAATCGCTTTTTCCTCGTTTCTCTGATGAGTTGATGGTGGGCATTGGTGGCGGCTCTGAAGTTGTTGTGGGCGTCTGTGGATTTGGTGTTCCTCCAGGCCTTTTCGAGGTGGCGGCATGTGCCTCTGAACTCTCGAAGTTCGGTGGTAAACCATCTGGCTTTCTTGGCGCGGGTATTGTTGTTTTTCTTGAGGGGGGCTATGGTGTTGGTGCTGTCCAAGTTTCATCTATGCAGGGTTCGGTCTGCGGTGTTGGGGTCGTCGTTTTCCGCGATGGTTGGGGTGGAGTTGTTGAGTGAGTAGGTGAGCTGGTCGTCGGTGATTTTGGTCCAGTTTCTTCGTAGAAGCAGGTGCTGGTGTCTGTGGATGGTGGGTGTTCTGAAGGTGAAGTGGACGCAACTATGGTCGGTCCATGGGAGTTCGGTGGTGTGGCTGAAGGTGATGGAGTTTCCTGTAGTGAAGAGGGGGTCGAGGGTGTGTCCTGCTGAGTGCGTGGGCTCGGTCACGATCTGGCGGAGTCCAATGTTGTGGAGGTTGTCCAGGAGGGATGTGGTGTTGGGGTCCAGTTGGTTGTCAAGGTGGAAGTTGAGGTCTCCCAGCAGGGTGTAGTTGGTGGATGCGATAGCCTGCGGGGAGATAATGTCCGTGATGGAGTTGGCGAAGGGTCCGCGGGGTCCAGGGGGTCGGTAGATGAGGGTTCCTCGGAGGGTGGCGGTGGGGCTGGCCAGTATCTTGAAGTGAAGGTGTTCCATCAGTTCTGTGGGCTCGTCGGGGAGTGTGGTCAGGCGGAGGCTGGATTTGTGGACGATAGCGATTCCTCCTCCTGGGCGGGTGGGGCTGTCCTTCCTGGAGATCTTGTATCCTTGGGGGATGGCGATGTCCGGTCCCGAGGTGGTGTTGGTCCAGGTTTCGGTGAAGAACGCTACGTCCGGGGTGGTGCTGTCGAGGAGGTCCCAGATTTCTGTGGCGTGTTTGTGGAGGGATCGGATGTTGAGGAGGATGCAGTGGCCGCCAGGGATGAGGCGCAGGGAAACCTGCGGGTGGAGGAGGGCCTCGATCACCAACACTCGAGAGTGCAGGGGCAGGCCTCGCTTAATGGTGGAGCTGCGAGGGTGGGAGAGCAATTTCACTGACAATGAGTCAGTGTTCTTGCTCGCCTGTCCCCGCAGCAGCCGCCATTAAGTAGGGGTCGGGGAGGGCTGGACAGCTGGTAGGCGGGAGTGGGGAAAGAACTGGATTGGGCCGGTCGTGCTGGGGGGGAGGGGCCGCGGGTGCAGCAGCAGCGGGGAAAGGTAAAGGGAGGAAATAAGGGATAAAGAAAAAAGGGAAAATAAGCAGAAATAAGGCACAAAAGAGCAGAGATGCAGAAAAGTGCAGAAAGGTGAAAGATAAAAGAGGGTAGAAAAACAAGTGAAAATGAGTGAAAGAGCAGAGCGAGAGGAAGGGAAAATGAGCAGAAATAAGGCACAAAAGAGTAGAGATGCAGAAAAGTGCAGAAAGGTGAAAGATAAAAAAGGGTAGAAAAACGAGTGAAAACGAGTGAAAGAGCAGAGTGAGAGGAAGGAGACAGAGGTCCACTGGACCACCAGGGATGAGGCGCAGGGAAACCTGCGGGTGAGGAGGGCCTCGATCACCAACACTCGAGAGTGCAGTGCAGGGGCAGGCCTCGCTTAATGCTGGAGCTGCGAGGGTGGGAGAGCAATTTCACTGACAATGAGTCAGTGGTCTTGCTCGCCTGTCCCCGCAGCGGCCGCCATTAAGTAGGGGTTGGGGAGGGCTGGACAGCTGGGAGGCGGGAGTGGGGAGGGGAGCTGGATTGGGCCGGTCGCGCTGGGGGGGAGGGGCCGTGGGGGCAGCAGCGGCGGGGAAAGGTAAAGGGAGGAAATAAGGGATAAAGAAAAAAGGGAAAATAAGCAGAAATAAGGCACAAAAGAGCAGAGATGCAGAAAAGTGCAGAGAGGTGAAAGATAAAAGAGGGTAGAAAAATGAGTGAAAACGAGTGAAAGAGCAGAGCGAGAGGAAGGAAAAATTAGCAGAAATAAGGCACAAAAGAGCAGAGATGCAGAAAAGTGCAGAAAGGTGAAAGATAAAAAAGGGTAGAAAAACGAGTGAAAACGAGTGAAAGAGCAGAGTGAGAGGAAGGAGACAGCGGTCCACTGGACCACCAGGGATGAGGCGCAGGGAAACCTGCGGGTGGAGGAGGGCCTCGATCACCAACACTCGAGAGTGCAGGGGCAGGCCTCACTTAATGGTAGAGCTGCGAGGGTGGGAGAGCAATTTCACTGACAATGAGTCAGTGGTCTTGATTCCACTAAAAGGTACTCCCTGGGTAATGCCATCAATGCGCATCTATGGCCATGACCCAGATAGGCAGTGAGACACACATTGTCATTCAAATCAACACTCATCACAGTTGAATACAAGTGAAGGTGCGTAGACTTTATTAGCATATGCGTGTCAGTACGGGCAAGATAAGTGCCACAATATGCAGACCAATGCAGCAGTATGTCAGAATGAGGAACGTTGCCAAGCGCCGCTGTCCACTCCGGGAGAGTGCCTCACCTTTCACAGGTGTGTGTTAACCCGCGTTGTTGTCCGCTCATGTATTCGGAGTCCAGGCGAATGCAGCCATGTCCACTGTTGTTCTGGGATATGTGACCAGATCACCAAGATGCAACAAGGTGTCGGGACATGTGCAATGGGTTCCAATCTGTTGTGGTTGCAGGTACGTAGTCAATTGTCCATGAAAGCGATTGCAGCTTCGTAGGCCATCATTTCCAACATGCGGTCGTTGTCGACTTCATCAAACAGGACGGCGAGGCAATCCATTAGCAGGTCCGGACAGATGTGCTGCGTCCACCCCCTTTCACCAATTAGCACTTCAGCCCAATAGGGGAGTGGTTCAATGTGGTCACTGCACACGAGGAGTTGTGCAATCTCCCAGGTCCAGCTGCCAGCATGTATGCCAAGTATCAAGGCATCACATAAACGGGTATCACAGTGACAATCCTGGTTGTGGGCCAACAGGGGGCGCACACACATGTCAACATCCAGTACAGCCACCGTCCTGTTGGATAGGCAGACATCCATGGACCACTCGAATATGCACGATAGACAATGCAACACAGGCTGGACGCAGGTGACGTTGGCAAGGCAGAAGCTTAGCCGGTAACTAATCCTCAGCACTGCCAATGGCAGTGCCCCCAGTAAATGCAGCATACGTGCACGGTACAGTTCCACGTGACAGGGGTTGTGCATGTGTCCGGGTTGTTCTGCCATTGCGTTAGTGGCTCTGGTTGAAGCGGCACTGTTCTGACCTGCGCCAGTTCTGTGGATGAAATGCCACAGCTCGGATGGTGTGGGAGTATGTGTGAAGGCCATTCCATGCAAGATAACTTCGAGCAAGGACTTCTGTGTGTGGGGTGTGTATACGTTGGTCTGTCATCGGGCTGTGCGTAGTGTGGGAGTTGTCATCAGCTGCTATAGTATCTGTCAGGGGGTGCCGGGCACATGCAATTCCGAGGTCGGAGGTGCAGATGTGCTTCCGCCTGATAGTTCAGACAATGGAGCTCTCATCCCTAATGTTAGTTTGTCATCTGCTTGCATTCAGGATTTCTGATGTAGTTTGTTGGGGGTGGGGCTGGATGTGTGCAACTTTGGGATTCATGTTTGACATGACTTGCATGTGGCAAATGAGCGGCATCACTGTGTGTTACGTTGCCTCACAGCTGCTCCTCCCTCCCCCCTGAGCCTATCTACTTGTGTGCGCTGCATGGTTGCATCACTTGCACTGCTACGGCACACCATTGTCATGCCTGTCTGCGCATGTCCACAAGCCTGACAACGACACTGTGATGTTGGCCGTTGAAGGTGGGCGGCCATGTGAGTGTGGCCTGTGGCAAGGATAGGGCGGACACAGATGTAGAGTTCATGCCTGGCTGAATTCGCGCTGCGATTAAGGCTAGGCATTTGGCACATGCTGCGTCAATACAGATACACACAACACTTGGCATGTATGAGCCAAGACCCCGAGCGGTCTTGCGCTCATTCATGTCTCCGTTCGTATGAGCCCGCCCTCCGGGTGCATGCTACATTGCAACATTGTCGATTGCGGGCCGGGTGGCGCCACCACTACAACAGAGACACACACATTAGTTACTTCCTTGTCCAGGCCAGAACTGAACCACGCCCAGAGCCCCGGGCAAATTCTTCACACCCCTACGCTGGACTGGCGTACGCCAGCCCAGCCGACTCCGCTCACGCTTACAGGGGGGACGACAAAGCTGCGTGTCCGAGGTCTTACCCACTGCATGAGGTGACATGGTTGCGGCCGCTGTCCACAGCACAATGTAATGTGGTAGGGCCCCGGGCCATCATGCATACATAATAACCACACAGACATACTTAGATAGGTAGTGGAACTGGCTACGGGCACCTGCGCCCGGCCCCTTTTTATTCCCAGGATCACATGTCCAGTGACACCTGTGCTGGATGGGTGTGGGGTGAGTGTAAGCCAGCTCTCAGGGAGTGGTTGGTGCTGGCAACAACTAGAACAGTGATCAACGTTTCACACTCACAAGACTCAATCAGGAAGGGTCCATGACCTGTGGTGATCTGAGGTAGCGGCACCAGCTCTGACATCACACACAGAAGACTCAATCTTAAAGGGTCCATGACTTGTGGTGCACTGAGTTAGTGGCACCTGTAGAGCTGAGCAGGGTATCAAGTTGATGATGGCATCCAAGACAGGTGTGAGCCACTTTGATAGGCTGGCTGTAAGACTCCTCCGACTCTGGCAGTTGTTGGTTGGAGGTGGTCCCAGCGATGATGGCGTGTCCTTGCAGGTCAGGATTGGATTTGATTTGTGTGAGCCCTGCTGACCGCAGTGTAGGCCGGAGGCAGCGGTGAGAAAGGGTCCACAGCCACGTGGCGATGACTTGTGGTGCACTGAGTTAGTGGCACCTGAAGCACTCAGCAGGTGTGCAGCCAGCGATGATGCGTTGTCCGGGCGGGCCGCACTGGAAGCAATGTCTGTTGCCTACTGGACTGCGCCATCAATAAATGAAGCCTCTATTTGAGTTGGGGGACCTGCTGACCGCAGTGTAGGCCACAGACAGTAGTTAGCACACACATAACTCCGCGGTGCTGTGCCGCTGGGGGCCTGTGTCGCGGGAGCCAGCGATCGGCTGAGGAGGCTGGCGGTCATGGTGGCGGACTCATGGCAAGGTGAGGGGTACCACCCTGGCAGATGCGTTGGCCATCCCAGAAGTGAACCACGCCCAGACGCCCGGCCTATTTATTCACACTCCTACGCTGGACTGGCGTACGCCGGCCCAGCCCACTCCGCTTATGCTTACAGGGAGGGACGACACAGCTACGTGACCAAGGTCTTCCCCGCTGCCTGAGGTAACATGGTTGCGTCCACTGTCCACAACACTACAAACACCAGCAGTATATGTCCACATGGACATGTCTGTGCTCTGCATACTGAAGTCTGTCCAGCACATCACCGCCACACTTGTCATTGTGTACATTCTTTTTCATGGGTGACTTGCCTCTTTCACACATACTTGGTTCCCACCTCTCCCCACATTCTGCAATTGTGTGGCTGAGGGACCATGCCATTTTCAGAAGGTCAGCTGTCTTCTTCTGCACTGCCTAGGTGGTAGTCCTGGTGGGGGTGGTCCGGGGGGGGGGTCCTGGAGGTGGTGGCAGTGGGTGTTGTGGCCCTCTTGAGTCTCCAAGCTGCATGATCATTGGCTCCATGGCATCTGTTGGTCTTCAGCTGTGGCTCTGGGCTGAGCTCCCTTTCATGCTGCAGGTTGTCGTCCTGCTTAACACCAGTAAAAGGCAGGTGTTAGATCCCTGCTGCTAACGCGTCTTATCGCCTCTTTTTGGATCGCTTCGCCGATCTGGCTGGTCGTTGGGAATATCGCGAAGTGGTGTTTTCGTGTGTTTTTGAACGGGAACGCCTACTCTGCATATCATTAGCGTTAGTTGTCGCTCTCATCAGTGGCAATGTTTTTTGCAGCAGCTATCGCTGGAAAACTGACGATATTGGCAGTTTGCACCAGTTTGAGAATGGGGCGATAGATCTATTGCCACTTTTGCGGCGCTAAAGTGCCGATAAATCGGCGATAAGTCCTTGAGAATATGCCCCATAGTCTTGGAGCACCATCTGGCATCGCTTCTCTAATGCTGGTTGCAGCAGATGGTGCTGTACAACAGTGCTCGGATATTGAAGAGTCCGGTACGGCACAAGCTTCACTTTGACTCGTTAATATATTTGCCGTACTTTGGAAATATGGATATGAGACAAACAATTCCCATGAAATAACCAAGATGTTGTTTCTCAAGGATTTTTGAGTTTGAGGTGTCCATAGTATGTATGTAGGCTCAGAACTTTCTTGAGTCTTTGGTTTTGCCAAAGCAATCAAGGTCTACTAATTTAGGTATTTTTCTTTTGCAAATGATTCTCTTCCCATAAACTTTTTTTGTAAGATTTCCTAAAGTTCTAAAACCATCTCAGTTCAGTGTATTTTAAATGCTTAACTTGAGTCACTGAAAACCACATTTTATTCCTTCTTTGAATTCCATTCCATGAGGATTTAGCATCTCTAGCAGTGTTATAATTTATTAAAGAGGCTTTCACTGCAGTCCAACTTGTGACATGATCACTGCGTCCTACTGAATGTGCACATGAGGAGGAGGATGCTTCTTGGAGATCTAAGAATGACTCTATGCATGATTGCCATTGGGTCACTGGTTCATCCTTTCTCCGGGATAAGGTGACTGGACAAGTCATGTGCTACTTTAACCTATTCAGTTTTTGCAGCCCTTACGAATACACTAAAGCTAGTTGCTTTGTCATTTCACCTCTATTGATTAGCGGGTTAGCACCTAGGACAAAGTCATTACTTTAATAGCATTCCAATATTTTGAAATCTATTATATGTCTGAACAAGGCAAGGCTTCCAATAGTGTAGTAGAATGTTTTTGCACTGTATTTTGTAACTCTCGTATAATTAGCAAGTTTTTCAGGTCGAATTCTTCCATTGAGACTGCGCACTCATAAGTTATACAGATAATATACACATTTGGTTCCTTGATTTGAGTTTTTTGGTGTGATGATACACAATCTGGAATTCCACAGACTGAGTCCTGGATTTCAGTTAGTTCATCTTTTGGGCTTCCTTGTAATAAATTCATATTAATATCACCTGTTATTACTAATTCGGTCTGTGATGTGAGATGCCTGTATATTTTCCATGATTTCCAATCCTTTTATAGGGGCATCTTCTTGTATGTTGTTTCTGGATTGATATAAAAGTTCAATATTACATTTCGACAGAACCTTGTTGAACAGTCCTAGGTTTGATTAATGTTGTTTGTATAAAGGGCTCTGCTGTCAAAATTATAGTGATAGCAAGGTCTAAGGAAATGGCTAGGTACTTTGCCTGGCCTCAACTTTGTTAAATGTGTTTCCTGGTGCTCTGTGCTGGTGTATGAGGTAAAAAAAAACATCAATAGGTTCAGGTTCTACACACCAGGTTTCTTGATTGAAAAAGATGTCATTTGTCTTAGGGTGAATTGACATTCCGCTCAATATTGACATGCTAGGAAGAATGATATGTAGCGGATTTCGAAGATGAACAATGAACGGGGTTCTGCATCTGAGGGGAACACCTCCTCATATTTGCTGCGGCTATATCTGCCTCCTGTGTTAGCAGGCACAATCTCTGAGAGCCAATAATCCAGGGGCCGAATTATGGAAAGTACCCCGGGGGTGCAAAGAGCATGTGCACCTGCTTTGCGTCCCCCTGGGGTACTTTGGTAGCACAGAAAGGGCCGCAGATGCTTGTGCAGCCCTTTCTGCAATACAGTTAGTTCTGGTGCAGATATAGCACCAGCGCTATCACCAGAAGGTGTTCCCTCTTTGTCATGGGGGCGTGGTCCAGTGCAAATGAGGGAATCCCTTTGCCTCTGCGCCATATAATAAGTGTGCAAAAAGAACAATTGATGGACTGAATGCTGCTCAATGTCAAAAATTCACCCCAGTACAGAGATCTGGGCCTACATCCTTATTTTTTTTGTTCCTCATGACATTCCAGTTCAGACCCAGCGATATGCAAATCAGTCTTGACCCTTTTCCCCATGGGAACAGTCCAGCCCGAACTGCCAGGCCAGGTCCTTCCTTTTCTGGAAACAAGCGTCCTGAGACTGGTTTCGGGGCATCACCCCATATCAGCCAGGCTAGCTTGACTCCAGTGGCATAGAGAGCATGGGAACCATGTCTGGGCATACACGTCCCACTCTGAGTGACAAATGCAAAAGAACAATCGATGGACTAAATGCTGCACAATGTCAAACATTCACCCCAGTACAGAGATCTGGGCCTAAATTTATATTTTTTGGGTTTCCATGCCATTCCAGTTCAGACACAGCCATATGCAAATCAGTCTTGATGCTGTTCCCCATAGGAGCAGTCCTGCCTGAACTGCATATGGCTGGGTCTAAATTGGGGTGCCATGGTGAGCAAACGAATGATGGATTTAACCCAGATCTCTTGAATGGGGATGAATGTATGATTTATTCAGCATTACGTCCATAATTTGTTTGCGTATCACTTTTCGACCTAAGTGCGATGGGTATGCCCGGACGTGGGCCCCTTGCTCACTGTGCCATTAGATTCAAGGTAGCCTGCCTGATGAGGAGTAATACCCCAAAACCGGTTCCAGGATGCTTCTTTCCGGTCCAAGAAGGACCTGTCTTAGCAGTTCGGGCTAGACTGTTCCATAAGGAACAGGGTCAAGGCTGATTTGCATATGGCTGTGTCTAAACTGGGGTGGCATGGTGTGCAAAAGAACAATGGATTTAACCCAGATCTCTTGATTGGGGGTGAATGTATCATTTATTCAGGATTCCGTCTGTCATTTGTTTGCGTATCACTTTTCAACATAAGTGGGATGGGTATGTCCAGACGAGGGTCCCTTGCTCACTGTGCCACTGGATTCAAGCTAGCCTGGCTGATAAGGGGTAATACCCCGAAACTGGTACCAGAATGCTTATTTCCGGTGCAGGGAGTACCTGGCTTGGCAGTTCAGGCTGGACTGTCCCCATAAGGAACAGGGTCATGACTGATGTGCATATGGCTGGGCATAACTGGGGTGGCATGGTGAGCAAAAGAACGATGGATGTAACCCAGATCTCTTGACTGGGGGTGAGTGTATGATTTATTCAGCATTCCGTCCATCATTTGTTTGCATATCCCTTTTTGCCCTAAGTGGGATGGGTATACCCAGACATGGGTCCCTTGCTCATTATGAATCTGGATTCAAGCTAGCCTGGCTGATGAGGGGTAATAATCCAAAACCGGTCCCAGGATGCTTCTTTACGGTCCAGGGAGGACCTGGCAAGGCAGTTCAGACTGGACTGTTCCCATAAGGAACAGGGTCAAGACTGATTTGCATATGGCTGGGTCTAAACTGGGGTGGCATGGTGAGCAAAAGATTGATGGATTTAACACAGATCTCTTGACTGGGGCTGAAAGTATGATTTATTCAGCATTTCGTCCATCAGTTGTTTGCATATCACTGTTTGCCCTAAGTGGGATGGGTATGCCCATACGTGGGTCCCTTGCTCACTGTGCCACTGGATTCAAGCTAGCCTGGCTGATGAGGGGTAATACCCCAAAACTGGTCCTAGGAGGCTTCTTATCGGTCCAGGGAGGACCTGGCATGGCAGTTCAGGCTGGACTGTTCCCATAAGGAACAGGGTCAAGACTGATTTGCATATGGCTGGGTCTAAACTGTGGTGGCATGGTGAGCAAAAGAACGATGGATGTAACCCAGATCTCTTGACTGGGGGTGAATGTATGATTTATTCAGCATTCCATCCATCATTTGTTTGCATATCACTTTTCACCCTAAGTGGGATGAGTATACCCAGACATGGGTCCCTTGCTCATTATGAAACTGGATTCAAGCTAGCCTGGCTGATGAGGGGTAATACGCCAAAACCGGTCCCAGGATGATTCTTTACGGTCCAGGGAGGACCTGGCTTGGCAGTTCTAGCTTATTTGTTCCCATAAGGAACAGAATCAAGACTGATTTGCATATGACTGGGTCTAAACTGGGGTGGCATGGTGAGCAAAAGAACAATGGATTTAACCCAGATCTCTTGAATGGGGGTGAATGTATGATTTATTCAGCATTCCATCCATCATTTGTTTGCGTATCACTTTTCACCCTAAGTGGGATGACTATACCCAGACATGGATCCCTTGCTCATTATGAAACTGGATTCAAGCTAGCCTGGCTGATGAGGGGTAATACGCCAAAACCGGTCCCAGGATGATTCTTTACGGTCCAGGGAGGACCTGGCTTGGCAGTTCTAGCTTATTTGTTCCCATAAGGAACAGGATCAAGACTGATTTGCATATGGCTGTGTCTAAACTGGGGTGGCATGGTGTGCAAAAGAACAATGGATTTAACCCAGATCTCTTGATTGGGGGTGAATGTATCATTTATTCAGGATTCCGTCTGTCATTTGTTTGCGTATCACTTTTCAACCTAAGTGGGATGGGTATGCCCAGACGAGGGTCCCTTGCTCACTGTGCCACTGGATTCAAGCTAGCCTGGCTGATAAGGGGTAATACCCCGAAACTGGTACCAGAATGCTTATTTCCGGTGCAGGGAGTACCTGGCTTGGCAGTTCAGGCTGGACTGTCCCCATAAGGAACAGGGTCATGACTGATGTGCATATGGCTGGGCATAACTGGGGTGGCATGGTGAGCAAAAGAACGATGGATGTAACCCAGATCTCTTGACTGGGGGTGAGTGTATGATTTATTCAGCATTCCGTCCATCATTTGTTTGCATATCCCTTTTTGCCCTAAGTGGGATGGGTACACCCAGACATGGGTCCCTTGCTCATTATGAATCTGGATTCAAGCTAGCCTGGCTGATGAGGGGTAATAATCCAAAACCGGTCCCAGGATGCTTCTTTACGGTCCAGGGAGGACCTGGCAAGGCAGTTCAGACTGGACTGTTCCCATAAGGAACAGGGTCAAGACTGATTTGCATATGGCTGGGTCTAAACTGGGGTGGCATGGTGAGCAAAAGATTGATGGATTTAACACAGATCTCTTGACTGGGGCTGAAAGTATGATTTATTCAGCATTCCGTCCATCAGTTGTTTGCATATCACTGTTTGCCCTAAGTGGGATGGGTATGCCCAGACGTGGGTCCCTTGCTCACTGTGCCACTGGATTCAAGCTAGCCTGGCTGATGAGGGGTAATACCCCAAAACTGGTCCTAGGATGCTTCTTATCGGTCCAGGGAGGACCTGGCATGGCAGTTCAGGCTGGTCTGTTCCCATAAGGAACAGGGTCAAGACTGATTTGCATATGGCTGGGTCTAAACTGTGGTGGCATGGTGAGCAAAAGAACGATGGATGTAACCCAGATCTCTTGACTGGGGGTGAATGTATGATTTATTCAGCATTCCATCCATCATTTGTTTGCATATCACTTTTCACCCTAAGTGGGATGAGTATACCCAGACATGGGTCCCTTGCTCATTATGAAACTGGATTCAAGCTAGCCTGGCTGATGAGGGGTAATACGCCAAAACCGGTCCCAGGATGATTCTTTACGGTCCAGGGAGGACCTGGCTTGGCAGTTCTAGCTTATTTGTTCCCATAAGGAACAGGATCAAGACTGATTTGCATATGACTGGGTCTAAACTGGGGTGGCATGGTGAGCAAAAGAACAATGGATTTAACCCAGATCTCTTGAATGGGGGTGAATGTATGATTTATTTAGCATTCCATCCATCATTTGTTTGCGTATCACTTTTTGCCCTAAGTGGGATGGGTATGCGCCGATGTGGGTCCCTTGCTCACTGTGCCACTGGATTCAAGCTAACCTGGCTGATGAGGGGTAATACCCCGAAACTGGTCCCAGGATGCTTCTTATCGGTCCAGGGAGGACCTGGCATGGCAGTTCAGGCTGGACTGTTGCCATAAGGAAAAGGGTCAAGACTGATTTGCATATGGCTGGGTCTAAACTGGGGTGGCATGGTGAGCAAACGAACGATGGATGTAACCCAGATCTCTTGACTGGGGGTGAATGTATGATTTATTCAGCATTCCGTTCATCATTTGTTTGCATATCACTTTTCGCCCTAAGTGGGATGGGTATACCCAGACATGGGTCCCTTGCTCATTATGAAACTGGATTCAAGCTAGCCTGGCTGATGAGGGGTAATACGCCAAAAACAGTCCCAGGATGCTTCTTTACGGTCCAGGGAGGACCTGGCATGGCAGTTCAGGCTGGACTGTTCCCATAAGGAACAGGGTCAAGACTGATTTACATATGACTGGGTCTAGACTGGGGTGGCATGGTGAGCAAAAGAACAATGGATTTAACATAGATCTCTTGACTGGGGGTGAATGTATGATTTATTCAGCATTCCGTCCATCATTTGTTTGCATATCACTTTTCGCCCTAAGTGGGATGGGTATGCGCCGACGTGGGTCCCTTGCTCACTGTGCCACTGGATTCAAGCTAGCCTGGCTGATGAGGAGTAATACCCCGAAACCAGTCCCAGGATGCTTATTTCCGGTCCAGGGAGGACCTGACTTGGCAGTTCAGGTTGGACTGTTCCCATAAGGAGCAGGGTCAAGACTGATTTGCATATGGCTGGGTCTAAACTGGGGTGGCATGGTGAGCAAAAGAACGATGGATTCAACCCAGATCTCCTAACTGGAGTTGAATGTATGATTTATTCAGCAATCTGGCCATCATTTGTTTGCGTTTCACTTTTCGCCCTAAGTGGATGGGTATGCCCAGACATGGGTCCCGTGCTCTCTGTGTCACGGGATTCAAGCTAGCCTGGCTGCTGAGGGGTAATACCCTGAAACTGGTCCCAGGATGCTTTTTTCCACTCCAGGGAGGACCTGGCTTGGCAGTTCGGGCTGGACTGTTCCCATAAGGAACAGGGTCAAGACTGATTTGCATATGGCTGGGTCTAAACTGGGGTGGCATGGTGAGCAAAAGAACAATGGATTTAAACCAGATGTCTTGACTGGGGGTGAATGTATGATTTATTCAGCATTCCATCCATCATTTGTTTGCATATCACATTTCGCTCTAAGTGGGATGGGTATGCCCAGACATGGGTCCCTTGCTCACTGTGCCACTGGATTCAAGATAGCCTGTTTGATGAGGGGTATACCCTGAAACCGGTCCCAGTATGCTTTTTTCCGGTCCAAGGAGGATGTGGCTTGGCAGTCAGGGCTAGACTGTTCCCATAAGGAACACAGTCAAGACTGATTTGCATATGGCTGGGTCTAAACTGGGGTGGCATGATTGGCAAAAAAAAAATGGATTTAACCCAGATCTCTTGACTGGGGGTGAATGTATGATTTATTCAGCATTCCGTCCATCATTTGTTTGCAAATCACATATTATAAGCATGGGCACAGAGGCAAAGAAGCTGTCAGGAGGTGCACTGACAGTGCGGCACCTAAAAGGTGTCACACTGTCAGTGCGCCCCCTGCTAGCAGCCCTCTGGAGGGGGGATAGACTGTCCTATGGACCCCCCACACATCCTCTTGCAGGCAGGTTAAGTCGCTCACTACTCCCGCCTGCAAGGGGATTCTCTAATCCCCCTTAAAAGAGCAGGCGGGTTGCCGCCTGCACAGTGAAACACGGAGCTGCTGCTATAAAGCCGCTCCATATATCACTTGAATTCGCTTCCCCAGGGCAGTACGACTTCATACCTGCCCTGGGGGCAGCCTGTTCAATACAATATGGTGCATTCTCCTTATATGTGCCGGGCACACCTTTTGAAAGGTGCACCCAGCACAAACAAAGAGAGCTCGCAGTATTCTGTAAAATGGCACCAGGTGTATTGTATCCCGGATCCAAGGGTCACCATGTTTATTTATTGCTCCCTTTGCAGCTTTTAATATGGAAACAGGTGCCCAACCTATATCTAGCATCTGCGGCGAATCATATGGCATTATGAGTGTTGAATACCGCTGTTTTGCAGGTTTTCCTTACTGATTGCTTATTCTTCAAAGTCTTCTCTGCAGTAGATCGGATCTGCTATTGATTGCCTGTGTCCTTTTACTATAAGTGTTTCACATTTTCACTCTGCTGATGAGGTAATAAAACCAACCCTTTCTATTTCCTCTGGCTTTATATTGTTTAGTTTAGGTTGTGCTTTAAAAAGAAGCAATAAATTACCTCTGTTTACAATGTCAAAATTTCCTTTAGAATTATAATGTGAAATGAAAAATTAAAAGATTCTTTTGCTTCTCCATGGATATACTGAGTGAGGGATAAGGGTGTGTCTGCAATGTGATTATGCCCTTTTGAAGTTCCTTTGCAGTACATTGGTGCAGCTACAGCTGGTTTGCTTTTGCTGGGTGCTGTTGTTGACCTCTTTGTAACTATCGTAGACCATGCTGGATGTGTAACAAAGTGCTCTCCAGAGTTGGAATCGAATGGCGTTCTGATGACAAAATATAGTAATTTGAGGATGTGATGTTGGCTGTATCTCTATGATGTTGTTGTGTTAGATACTGTGAATTAAAAAGGGTGTGAACGATGATCTGTAGTTGTAGTAAATCGGTCAAAGTCAGTTCATCTGAATTGGCTGATGGGGTAACTGGCGATTTTCCAGATGCATCGTTCTGTCTTTTGCCAAAGTTTGATTATTTTTGGAGAGTCTTTTGTTGCTTCAATATATGTAATTGACTGATTGTATTCAGGTTCTTATTTGTAATTTGATTGACTGATCGGTTTCTGCTTGTGTATATGATAATTTTGCTGTTCTTTGGATGTTGGGTGTGGTAGTAATAGTGTTTTCATTGATAGATCACTTTTTGGACTTTACGGTGTGGGTGCGCACTCTGACTTCTGGATTGGTTCAGTGCATAGTTGCTTGATTTTATTTGATGACACTTTACGTAGATAATTGGGAATGGAGTCGCATTTTGAGTGACTGTTGCGTCTCTGCTTGTATGATTATTATGCTGTTCCTTAGAAGCTCAGTGTGGTAATGACAGGGTTTACGGTGATAGATCACTTTTTGGGATTTCCGGTGCGGGCTTGCACTTCGGCTTCTGTATTTGTTCAGGTCATAATTGCTTGTTTTTCATTGATGCCACTTCGCATAGATAATTAGTGATTTTGTTTTGCTTGGTGCAGTTGTTGGTTTGATTCAACAAGAGTTAATCACAGTTTATTTGCACTACTTGGTGTACTAGTTGTTGAAGCTAGATTAAGTGTTTAATCAATTAGATCTGTGTTGTTTCAAAGAAACAAGGGATATCCTAGGTATCCAAGGGACCTGGGTAGTTAATATTATAAAACAAAAGTGGTCACTAGGTAGAAAAGGTAACAATTCAATTCAATTAATCATCTTTATTCGGTCATAATATATTTAGACCATAAAAGCACATCAGAAGAAAGTGCACATGTAAGATGCAAAATACAACACAGTAAAAATCCCATTTGATTAATCAAAAATACATGTATTAATACAATTCGTTTAATACCAATCTAAAAATCGTCTATACCATATTTTTAACTCATTCCCACCAAAATTCTATATGTACTATCAATGATGTACATACAGGAGAATAGAAACTTCTTGTCTAGATCCACCATATACTACTATTCAGCTCTCTTACATTAAATCATACTAATAAAATAGTTCATATAGGCACTTTCCCCTAGCTGGCTTAATTATTCATATCCTCTATCATAATTTTCTTCCTGGCATATAAGACACTCCATAAAAAAGATGTAATTCTTATACAATTATCAATAGTAGGCGGTGACTGTAAGAAGAGATACACCGGTCGACATTGAGTAAACTGTAAATGTTTTAAAAGGCTTAAAATATAATGCTTCCTCCACTTTTTATAAAATTTAAATAAGAGAACAACGTGCATTGTGCTCTGTGTCGAGGTACTGTCACAAGGACATTCACACAAGCTTGCAGACCAATAATTCTGTTTGGGGAAAGTGACCATACGATGATAAATGTCCATTCTAAAATGAGTCAGAATGTATCTATGCTTTTGATTCGGTACGACTCTCAGGTAATGTTGCATGTCAAAACTAGTTAAAATTAGCTGGTTTCTTAAAACAGTGGGCTTTATTAATTCAGCAGACAACCTTATATTCTCTAAGTGCGCTATACAGGCAGCTTTTAAATCTTTCCTGTTAATATCAGCTAGTGATTCAGGGTTTGTAAAATAATCTGGATACCCCAGATCCTGACAAAATTGCTGTATGTATTTCAACCATGGAATTCGTGTGTAGAGGGTTGATTTTAAACAGTCTTTAATAACGGATGATTTAGAGCAGTGTACTCAGACGACCAAACTTTGTGCCACAGTAAAATGGGTTGAATCTTAACTAGATCAGTGAGGAACAATACACCCAGCTCTGTATGGCACACAAAAGTTGAGGAACTTTTGGGTGTAGCTAGCAGGTACCTCAGAAACTCATTTTCTATCAGTTGCAGTGCCATACAGTTTACAAACCCCCATATCCCTCCCCCATATAATGCTTTACTGACACATTTGGCCTTATAAATGGTGAGCATCTCTCGAGGAGGATTTGTACCTAGTCTGATGCAAATTTCCGTAAAGCCATATCGGCACTTCTAAACAGCAGTGCCCTGGTCTCAATGGCACGCTTCCATGTGCCTTCTTTTTCAAATAAAACACCCAGGTAAGAGAAGTTGTTAGTAAATTCTATGGCAGTATCCAAGATTTTTTTAATTGCATGACAATTTCCAATTTTCCTGCTGCACTTCATGATAAATGTTTTCGTTTGATTCATTTGAAAATCAAGATCCTGCATGTAATCAACAAAATCATTAAGTAAAGACTGCATCGTAATTGGGATGCATGCCATTAAAACCGCGTCATCCACGTAGAGAATGGCAGGTACCGAACGATGGCCCACCTGGGCAAGATCTCTTGGTTGCAAGGTCAGCGCAGTGCCTACGTTATTTATGTAGAGCGAAAATAGGAAGGGTGCAAGGACACAGCCCTGCCTCACCCCTCTTTCTATGGTGAACAGCTGTGAACATTCACCCCTAATCCCATGTCTGACCCTAGCTTTCATGCCAGAATACAGGTCCCTCAGAAAGGAAATGATCGCAGGCTCCACGCCCATATCACACATAATTACCCATAGTTTCGAGTGATTAACACAATCAAAGGCGGAGGACAAGTCTGCAAAGCCCAGATATAAGTCCCCGCCTTTAATCTTAGTGCATTTTACCCACTAGCATGCTCAAATTAAGGCACTGTTCTATTGTCCCCACCCCAGTACGGAACCCATATTGTATATCAGCCAAAATACCCTTAGATTCAGCCCACTCTTGGAGTCTATTTAAGATTATTCTGCCCACTATTTTCACCAAGGAGTCAAGCAATGAGATCGGCCTATAACAGGCAGGGTTATGCCGGTCCCCTTTCTTATAGATCGGCACTATTATAGAGTCTGCCCAAGTTGGGAGGAATTCTGAATTACAACACGCCCTTAAAACGACGGTTAGAATGGGTCCCCAAAGAGGAATATTAGCTTTGTACAAATCCACAGGTATTGTGTCGGGCCGGGTGCCTTGCCCCCTTTGCTAGCAACTATTGCATTGGTAACTTCTTCTAGACTAAACGGAGTAATACAGGAGGATGGTCCGGACGCTAGATTGTCATTAAGATTATATACCTGGACACTGTCATGTTTAAGAATGGGTGCAGAATAGATGCCAGAAAAATTTTAATCCAGTCATCCTCAGGTATTGCTACCACAATCCCAGGTCCAACATCCTCTCTCAATGGTGCAGTTGACTATCTTCCAAAATGCATTATTATCATTATTCATGCTCGCTTCACCTAACACATCCCATGCCTGTTCTCTTAACCGTGTTGTCCTTTTTTTCAAGGCCATACGATATGCAAATCTGCAGTGCTGGACCTCAGCTCTGCACCTGGGGTTCTTATGTAGAGCCTCCTTTAGCCTCTTGTTGGCCTTAGTACATTGTGAATCAAACCAACCGTTTCTTTCTTTGTTCGTTTTTAAGGTGGAATGAAGATTCTCCTTCGCTACCTGGTTAAAAGTTATAAAGGCGTCAATGATCTCCTTTGGTTGTGAGGTATCGTCTAGGCAAATCTCAAACGCTTCACCCGAATTGTGGATTCACTTTCTTAAAAACCCCTCCGGGGTAATCTGATGCCACTGCAGTGAGTAGTCATTAGGGGTAGCTAACTCAAGGTCTCCAGCTGGAGCCGGACCATGCCCCAGTTGTTTCCTAGTTAATAACACTGTTGAAATGTGTATAGATTGTGGGTAGTGATCGCTTAGTATGATAGAATGCATTTTAAAGTTAAAGACATGGGTGGCCAGATTATTTGATGCTAAAACATAATCAATGATACTATAGTTATCTCTCCCATTATAGGTACACCTAAATGGAGCAAATGGAAGTGACATTTCGTTTGAAAATGATAAATCTAATGTGTAAATAAGTTTGTTTAATTTATCACCATAACAATTGTGTGTGAAATGTGTTTTACCCACACCATCTAGGTGATTCATACCACATGTTTTCTCAGAAGATGAACTACATAATTGGATGTTAAAATCACCTCCTCACAAAATGCATGGTTTCTTCCTCTTGCTATTTTCCAATTTTTCAAGAAGCTCATACATTTTATGCAAGTGTGTTATAATTTCATCTCTAAGGGCATTGTTATACAAATTAATCACTGCTATCCTGGCTGTTAGAAATGGGGGTCTCTAGTTGGCAATGGGTGGCGCCACTGCCCAAATAGGGACCCTTCTTCCTAAGTCAGGGCAAGTGGGCTACCCCCTTTGATAACCCCTGCTCAACCCTTTGGTAACGTAGCACGAGCAGTTAGGCCTATCTTAGAGGCAGTGTGTGAAGAATTTATGACCATGCACAATAAGGCAGTAACGACACCACAAAAGGACACAACTCAAGTAGGTATTGAAAAATAGTATCTTTATCTAAGGTTTAGTGCGAGACTCTCAAAAGCGTTTTAACTAGTCACAATGCACGTAAATCAGTAGGGACTTAAAAAGGCAATACGTATTCACCAGAACGTGGCACTGACTGAGTTCAAGGCCTGGGTCTACGCGACGCGTTGCGTACCAGATACCTGCCGTTGGACGGGGACACAGCACGTAGCTTCTCGAAGAAGCGGAGACGGTGACAGGCGGACTCCCAGCGACCAAAGTTCTCAACTGCAGTGGTCCGCAACGTGCACTCACAATGATTCAAGCACTCGTGGTTTAATATTAGCGCCTTTATTCTGCTCAATTTATTGAAATCTGCCATCAACGTTAGTATGGAAGGCCAAATGGAACTATCTAAGACGTCCCGCGGGGCGGGAAAAGCACATTTTTGCAGCACACTACACGGTGGGAAACCGTTACAATATAAGGGACGCCTGCCTGCATTCCACAACAATCTTGATTATTCAAAAGCACAGTGAAAGTAGGTGATATAACAGGAGCAGGAATGCCCTTCAAAACACAAGCAAGGTTCGGAGCCGAAACATTACAAGCCCCGTGCAATTTAATGTTTTTACAAATCAGGGAATGACCCACAGCAGAATCGCAAGACTCTCCTGTGAGAAAAACCTCCTTTCCGTCCCTAAGGCATCTGTACATAAAAGGCAGAGACCAAAGCTCATGTAAGAAAGGCACTGCCTAAAGGCTGAAAACGGCCAACAGGATAATGTTTCATGCACGAACTGAACCCAAATAAAGAAAAAGGCAAAGCGATAACCCCGTGCACTAGCCACACTGCAGAGTCCAACTCCGCCACAGAGAAAGGTAACGGCTCTATCTTTTCGATGTGTAAGAGAGTGTATGTGGCATCTTTCATGGACATGAAATGCTGCTTTTCAGTTAAATTAAATGGCAAGAATAAGGCAGACGTGTTTAAAAAATGCCATGGCACCTTGCCCATTTTCAAGGTTTGCAACGTCCACGCAAATTGCATTACTGAACGCAACTGGTTCTGACCATGATATAACACAGACACATCATCCTAAACAATATCAACGACAGAGGAAACAATATTCTCTAATGTGTAAATGCGGGAAGACAGGGTGTTAATACTATTGTCAACAACAGCAAGCACTTTTTCTAGATTAGCTTGATCAATTTCCCGTAAACGGGAAGCAGCTTCTATCTGCGAAAGCTTCCAGAGTTCATTGTAAGTTTCATAAATGAACCTCTTAGGTCGAGGACCACGGGGCCCTAGAACAAAATCGGACAGATCAATGTTGCCTGATAGGAGGGATAAATGTTGTTTCACAGAATCTAATGACGAGTGCTGCAACCACTGTTTACACAATTTACCAACAGAATATGTTGTAACAGTATGAGAGTCAGAAAACCTCGGATCTGGCCTATCCTGTTTGTAACCAGGAGCTGAGTCATGAAAACGCAGTTGGCAGGCATTTGATGCTATGGGCCAAGCCAACCAGGGTGACTGAACAATCGTAGAGATATTAAACTAATTGTTTTGAAACAAAGCTTGCAAACTGGCAAGGGAAATATTGAAATGCAAGCTTTCGTTGGGAGCGGAAGACAATACGGGAATGGAGGGTGCATTCAACTGTTTTGAAGTAGTCAAACCCCAACAGGTAGTTTGATAGATTGTACTATTCAAAAACAAAATCTGGGCCGGGATTAGGCAAGCACGGTGTAAGGCTTCCGTGCTGCGTACCTGCCATGTTTTGGTGCCCCAAATAGATTTTGAGTCAATGGTGTCCTGCCAGTATTCATAACCACCCACTGCTAATGCGGACAAAAAGGAACCCGAATAGAGCAATTTGGTGTGAGTCAGCATGATTTTCTGAACGGACGACGTGTTCAATTTAAAATAATATGACCCAGGGTTTGATCTATCAAAATCCGTAAAGTAAGTAAATTTACGTCTAAGTGTCTGAGAGCTACCTGGCAAAGGGGTCGGACAATGTTCCCATTGCGTGTAATTAAAAGGACCCCGAAGTGTACTTGGTTTATGGAGAAAATGGTTGCCCCAATGCTGGTAACAATATAAATCAGCATAACTTGCAGAGTTTAAGTACAAATCTTCAGCATTAAAAGCAGCATAATATTTCAAATCAGAGAACAACGATTCAACGGCATGCACATCCCAATCGTCAGAATGAACATTACTTTTTAACAGATCACCCATGGAAACACGGAGGACATTTGGTACATTAATAATCTCGGTTGGTCCATGAATTTGGAAATTCACTGCATCCCATATGATGCCATCAGCGACTGGGAAAGCTGAAATGTTCACAAATGTGTGGTCACGTTTCATGATGTGAGAGGAAGAATGCGGAGCCAAAGTTCCAGCGACACAGTTCACTGCAGAGCGTTCTGGTAAATAGTGACCATTTATGAGTAAGAAAAAAACTATCACAAAGCCCATGGACATGAACAGGAAAATCAAGAAGAGCAGCAACCAGATGTATGTCCAGGGTGGGACCAAAAAATTGTCTCGGAACCAAAATATAAAAATACTGAAGTTGGACGGGAGAAGTGATGAGGTGGAAGTCGAATCAAAGGAAAAACGAGTTGGGTTCAGCGGTGTTGTAGGTAAATGAGCCACTAACCCGTTAGCGAGGTATGCATACTCGGTCTCCTCGTTGCAGGAGGAAGCCGGGAAGTCGATCAGGCACATCCACCATCTCAATGGCAACATCAGTGTCTGTGCAAGGTGGAGGGCCACAAACAGGAGTCCTGGAAATGGCTGGACATGATACTGCAGGGGTCACGCTATTCAGGATCGGCCAGATGTTGTAGCTTGACATTGTCCACTGAGATGTATCTGTTGTCTTTGCGACCAGGAAGCGGCGGTAAGATGACAGTACGAGTTCCCTTCAAGCCAAGGACTGGAACTGGTGCACGATAAGAGGGGCCAAATTCTTTTTTGTTCTCCACCTTCTCTCGGACCAGATCTCCAACTTTTGGAAGCCAGCCGGCAACCGGAATCTGCAGTGCAGCGTCAGTGGCTGAAGGCAAGTGTTCGTTTGCAAGTTTGTCACGGGTCTCTTGTAAGTCCTGCAACATAGTAGAATGATTATCTACATCAAAGATTGCGGCATTCGCCGCCATGTCTAGACCATCAAGGTCTGGCACAAACATTTGTATGCCAAAGAGCATTGTGTATGGGGTCCGCCCACCCAGAGATCTTCTAGGGAGATTATTAAGTGCCGGTTGTACACTATACAAGTGGGCCAGCCAGTTCCTGCCAGTACCTAAGACTCTAGCTGTCAAGGATTGCTTTAAGTCACGGTTCATTCGCTCCACAATTGAATTACCCTCAGGTCTATATGGAGACGAAAATTGCACCCGCATCCCCAGAGACCCCATTGCGTCCTTGTACGCCTTAGAGGCGAACGCTGGACCTTGGTCGGAATGGAAGGTGCCACAGGCAAAAATTCCCTCAAAGACACGCAAATCCCTTATGACATTTCGAGCATCAGCACTCCGTTGTGGCCAAACCCAGATGAAACGTGTGCACGAGTCCACCGCAACTAAGATGTATTTGTATGCAGTGTCAGAAGAAAATGGAACGCAGTGATCCAGGTAAACACACCCAAAAGGTTTGTTTGAAATGCAGAGCTGTGTTTGTGGTGGTCGTGTAACCGTTGAAGGCTTAATTTGCTGACAAATGTCACAAGAAAGCACATAAGTACGGGTCTGTTTATATAAACCACGCCACCAGTAACGCTGCTGCAAGATGGAAACAGTCGCAGACACGCCCGCATGGGCTGAAGCCAAGCCTTCGTGTGCGGCCGTTATCAAGGAAGTTCTGCGGTCCGCGTTGGGAATCAGCCGATCACCAACGTCTGGTATTTTTACGTAAGGAACCTGATCGGGACTTAAGTGATAAGAGTATTTGGAAGGGAAACCCCGTGGGTAATTAGCACCTTCCTTCGTTGCAGCAATAGCTGCCAAAATCTCATTATCTATTTTTGTCATTTGCAGATTTGGCAGCTTTGTCTGCCACACTGTTACCAACAGCGTGTGCGCCCACATGCTTGTGGCCAAGAGTGTGAATCACCTGTGTGAGAGGCAGACGTTGTTTATTTTTTTTTATGAGTTTTATATAGCGCTGGCTAGACCCGAAGGTATCAGAGCGCTTTACAAGAGTATCTACAGAGGTACAATAAATTACACAAAGTTACACAGTAAAACAGGGATTAAGGACATGAGAATACTCGTGGATGGCAAACGAAGACGCTAGGTGAGGCAACGTAAAGCAGTGGAATAACAGTAAAAGCGGCGGAAAATCGGAGACAAGAACAATCTAAGGGGCAGGGGAAGGAAGAGGGGGGAGAACAGAAAGAAAGGGAAAGGAAGGCAGATAAGGACAGGAAAGTGAGAGTGAAGCAAAGCGGGAGAGGGAGAGGGAACAGAGATATTAACAAGATTGACAACGAGGAGTCCGTGGCACAGGAGAGACGATAGAAAGGTCGCCCGGCTGGAGACCGGCTGGAACAGAGGAAGAGGTCAAAGATCACTAAGATGGCGGATCAGGGACAGGGGAGTCAAAGAAGAAAGTCACAAAATGGCGGGCGCATAAGAGTCCAAGTCAGAAAGTCAAGGGAGCAAATTCCAAAAACACCAAGAGCAAATTTCGCGGAGGGTAACTAGAGGGGGAAATGAGCCAGAGAGTCAGGAGGGAGGAGGGCAGTCGGTTTCAAAGTCATAGCCGTACTGACCATGAGCAAACGTTCGGGGCAGCGGGGGCAGCAGTGTCTGATCCGGTGTCCATAGATCGAGGATGAATGTAACAGATTCCAAAGCAGCAGTCCGTAGAGCGGGAGGCAGCAAAGTTTTAAAAAGTTTAAAAAACCGGAGGGGGCGCCTCTCCGGAATGTTTAAGATCTGCCACTCGAACCCAAAGCATTTTATGCTTATTTTGTGCTGCCTTTAGCATCTCTATAGTCGTTTTGAGACTAAAAGAATAGGTTGTCATTGAAGTATTGAACACAGTAGTAAGAATCGCATACAATTAGAGTCGTCACATCTGAATTCGCGAACTCAAGTGCAGCACCAAAGCATGCAGCTCGGCCAATTGTGCAGTACTGTCTCCTAGTGCCTGTGTGTGCACTACAGTCGATTTGAACTCACCGTTCACCATAGTACCTGCAACAATAGCACATGCTGCGGAATAAGCATGCTTAGAACCCGTGGCCGGTTGCGCCGAACCATCGGTATAAATGATACATTCGTACTCCTCAAGCGGCAGCAAAGACAGAGGAGGAGGATGAACAAATTCATACTGTAAGAACTCCTGTGTCTGAAGAGAGGAATCAAAGATAAAAGTGACATCCGGGGACGTCAAAGAAGTAGCCCATTGTATCCAACGGGGGTGCAAAGCCTTAGAGTTCGGTACACTTGCCTTTGTCACCGCTTCAAGGGCAGGATATGGTGTTACCACCAAAATGCGTTTTCCCTGTGCTAGTGCGCGTTCCTTCAGAATCGCCATTTGCACTGCAGTCAAAACTTTCTCCACAGTGGAAAAGCGCATCTCCGCTGAAGTGTAAAGATGCGACTTGTATGCAATCGGCACTGTGTCACCTTCGTTAAAGGTTAAGTATGTGAAACCCACTGCCCCTGGCACAATTCTAATGACCAGGTTTGTGTGGTTATCACGAGTCAACAAGAATTTAGATTCACGTAAATCAGACTGCAAAGAGTGCAGTATAGAGGAATGCTCAGGAAGCCAGCATGACTTCGAAAAGGTAGGCTGTATCAAGGCATATAGAGGCTTGATACGCTGGGCATATTCGGGATTGTAAGTACGCCCGAAGTTTAGAAAACCCAGTAATGACTGAAGCTTCTTCAGGGTGGTTGGAGGGCGCAAAAGTGCGCACTTCTCCAAGAAATGGGGAGCTAAGCCCCTGCCTTCATTGTTGAGCTCATAGCCCAAAAACAAAACAGTGAATTCTGCGATGTGCGATTTGGCAAAATTAAATTTGTATCCTAGGACCGCAAATTCAAGAATAATGCGGTCCACGCGGGAAAGATGCGGCCATAATTCGTCGTCTGTCAGATAGATATCGTCGATGTACGAACACACATCTGGGTCTATGCTGTCCAACAAAGAGACAACACGGGCGGCGAAGACACCCGGGCTGTTCTTGTAGCCCATGGGCAAACGCCAAAATTTAAATTGTTTTCCACCGGAAGTGAAAGCACTCCATTGGCTACACTCCGGGGACAAGTTGTGCGTGTAAAATCCATTGGATAGGTCAAGTGTCGTTTTATATTTCTTGCACACCAGACTGTCTACGAGCGCAGAACTGTGAGTATTTTGCACCGCAAAGGTCCGACAATGAGAATTCAAATGTCGGTAATCCAAAACTAGGTGGTACGACCCATCGGGTTTAGAAACCGCAAAAAGGGGATTATTCATAGGTGATACGCATGTCTCAATTACTTCTTGATATTCTAACTGTGTCAGAAAGTCTGAAATGGGACCTTTAGCTTCCTGCCGGATGGGATATTGGGGTTGTGGCTGTGGCAGAGACCGCAATGGTATATCATGGGAGGGTGAATCCTCATCCCAGCCCACGTGGTTACGGTATAGCGCCGGAGCCAGGGCCCCAGCCCATTCAGCTGTGAGAGCCTCGGCTTTGTCCTTGGGGACATGACGAGAAAAGCTCGGAAGGATGACCTCCTCCCCTTGACGAGCAGCAAGTACGAATGGGGGCAGCCAATCCGCCTCCGCCAACAAAATGTCGTAGGAAGAGGTCAGTTTTTCCCAAAAAAATCCCTTTAATAACACGCTCAATGTCACCTTCAATTTAAATGACAATATTAAATAGTCTGTCAGGGGGTGCCACTCGGGTATCAGCTGTCTCGACAGTAATGAAAGTATCAGTTGCTGTCGCCTCCACATGACGACGCAGTGCCTCCCGCACTATGGTAACTTCCGCGGCGCTGTCTAGCAACGTCACTGCCCACGTCCAATTCAGGAGTCTCGTTCTCACCGTCTGTGGCATAACTCGCTGTTAATGCCGCAACTTTTTTCTTCTGAAACTGTGGGCGAGAACGTGGAAATTCTTCTGGTTTCCCTCGGCCTGGTTGTCGAGGTTGGTCTCGTCCCTGTGGAGCCTCAGGACCCCTGCCTCTATCCTGGCGATCTCCTCCACCAGTCTGGGAGGTCGATGGTGCCTGTGAAGAACGAGGAGAACACGGATCAGGGACTTGAAATCTCTCGGGAGATTTAATTCTTGCTCTGTCGCGCAAATCATAAGTACGTTCAGAAGATATGGATACCGGGGAAGCGCCATGCGACCTTGGTTTTGATTGCTGCTTACCCTGTTTTTTCAACTTCCAGTTCTTTTTTAGTAAAGAACGGTTTCTCATCTTTTTCAGGCTGAGATTTTTGTTGTGGTTGTGTTTGAGTTTGCGTTTTCGCGAAAGGCTTAACCCCCAAACTATTGCGGCCAATGGTTTTATAAGCCTGTGCAATAATTTTTGGTAATTCGCGTGGCTTGTCCGGTTCTGGGACTAAAGCCAAATCATTAGCTACTTGAAAGTTAACTGCATCGCCCTTGACGTTCGCAAGGATTAGATCAGCCACTACATCGAACACTTCCACCAGTCTCATCCCTAATTCCACAGCCGCTTCAGGGCCATGTTCATCCTGCACTCGTTTAATTACAGAGGGGAGAACCGTCATGGAAGGAGTGCCGAAACACTTTGCGTACACTGCTGCGAATACCCTGCCCCAGTTGTTACATTCTGCCAACTCGGGAATTAAGTCTTTCGGCAAACTAATCGTCAAAATCCTGTGTTTGTCCACAGGAGAAGTATTCGGAAAAACAGCCTCCAGCTGGTCAAATTTTTCTGCAAGCCAATAAGGCAAATCATCCTTATTTTGTGGGCGCTTGCCCATCACCAAATTAACCATGACGGGACTTATGGTTACACCGCCCGGTCCAGCTGGATGCGCCGCAACTCCAGGAGGGGCCCCCTGGACGTTGCCTGTAACATATTGTACCAAAGCTCTGTGCACGCGGATTAAAGATGTATGCAATGCACGCAGTTCATCAACCGCAAGCGTCAAATAACGCGGATGTGGAGTATACCCAGCCAAGACTGGCCAAGTGGCCCCGTCTATTGATAAGGGGCCTAAACAAACCGGGGTGACCGGATGTGGGAGGGCGCCATTAAACCAAATACGGTGTTGCCATGCCGTAAGTGGTACTTCAAGAGCCTGATAAGGCCGATAAGCATTGGGTAAGGCAGTGGGAGCGTAAACATGAAACAAATTGTCAGCTCCTTCCACCGCCGGAAAAGTGACCCAAGAGTAAAACACCTCAAAGTGGTGAGCCGGGTCAGCCTGCACCACAAAGATGAGAGCGACACCCGCGTCAGGCACTCCATAAGCCAGTAAATGAGCCCGGAGCGCAGCGCAGCGCGGCTATGTGCCGGGATATTTATATCCGCCATTAAGACCTGGAATGTTCGACAACCTAGTGTGAGGCAGCGCAACAAAGGGTTCACATAAACACCTTTTAATAACTTCAAGCTTGAAAGAACCTATAAAAACATCAATATAGGAGGTATCTCCCTCACATACGTTTCCGGAAGCGTAAGCGAAGGTTATTGTGGACAAGCACAAGCACTACTCAAGCGTCTCGCAGATAAGAAGCCCACTACGTTGGTGGCACCATGTTGCGGGGATTCTGCACATATACAGAGCTATGCACAGGATAATAGGACCTCAGTGTATAGTGGTGAACCAAACATGCACCTTAGTACCCACAATCCCAATCCGACTAGCTTTAGCGTCTCATTCGTTCTCCGTACTACAGCGAAGCTACCAATGATTAGACAACCCAGAACACGGTCTCTCTCTTAGGACTCGCGGGAGCAAGAACAATCTTTCATAACTCACTCATACTTGTCCACAACGTGCGTAATAAGAGAAACTGTATAGTTTAAAATGTTTATTTCAACTATCGTGCTCTAAGATAAAGTACACGTGCCAGTACTATCAGCATAATGCATAACGATAAAATAATAAGCATGGTTACAATTCCATAGAATACAAACGGGGACAGCATTTTATAAAGACAGTGGATATAGGGCTAAATGGCCTTACCACCCTCCCCGTGCTAGTAACTAGTTTATTATAAAAATAGAAGACCTCTGGGCTTTGTCCGGCAGACCCCCATACCTCAATATCAAGATGCAAGGTTTACATCATCAGACAAGCACAGCTCTTCTCCCTGGAAAGGTTGTTCTCCAAGTGCAACCAACAGGGAGAGCCCTATATTAAAAAAACACAAATTTCTCCAGTGCAGCTGCATTTCGTGTTATGTCTAAGTGCGAGGGGCTGACCAGATCAGCAAAAACAAGGGACGTTGTTTTTCGACCTTGTACATGGTGTGCAGACGAAACCCACAAGGAACATGAGAAAAGGTGAAAGGCAAACAGTTCTAATATAGCTGGGCACAAGCAGAGTCTGGAAAAACAAAGTCACAGTAACGTGTGCAAAAAAGGCATCATGGCAGCCAGGCCTAAGCTAACTTAGTAATGCAGACAAGGAGGCCACAAACCACACTACAGTGGGAGGGCAGAATTCGTGTTTGGAATAACCTGAGTGGGCCTAGTTCTAAAATGGACAGTTTCCACCAGTCTTGGGGTTTTAAAAGACACAACTACGAAGTCTCCTGGTAGAGATTTCCTTGTCCTACCCACCCATTTAATTCGCCTTACCATCTTTATGTCTTCAAACAGATGTTCCGTCAGGCCTGATCTTACCCCGAACCAGTTTAGTGCCTTGTTCCTGAGAGAAATCCAGGATTCTGATATCTGGGGCAATAAAGGTGAAACATTTGACAAGACAATTACCGAAGGGGTGGCAGCCGGTGGGAGATCTAGGTACTCAGTTGGTTGTATTTGTGAGGCTACCATAGATATAGTATTGGATGATAGATGTGGAGTACTGTCTAGCTTCTTCCCTTCATTTGGGCGTAAGCCAGTGTAGGTGTGGGATGTTAAACCCTGTGAATTCTGGATACAAGATTGATTTGTTTGCCTCACTATACTAATTATGTGTGGATCATTACCAACAGGTACATTCCCAATAGACTCACTTGTCTTTCTAATGTTCAATTGGTCCAGGCAAGTTGTACATTTAGTTTCTATTCCTTTTAGGCAGGTATTAATAGATTCCAAAGTAATCTTCACAAATTGCTCTAGCGATTTAACAGCCGAATATAGTGTATCCAGTTTTTGAATATTTAAGTGGCTACACTTTTGGATAGGTTCAGCAGTTACCGCCATTTGCCTACTCGGAGTCTGATTTGGGGTTTACTTCTTTTATATCGGGGTACCTCCTTGTTCAGAGAGCTAGTCATAGTACACATACGCGTTTTTTTTTACTCGTTTAGAAGGAAAAGGGGGAATCCGATTTAGATGAGATGATAGTGTCAGTTATATTCTGAATACACCCATTCGTTCCCTTGTCCATCCCTACAGGCCCGCCTCTGTCACTGAATTTGGGATCTTCATCATTATCATCTAGATGTTGTATCACATTTATAGGGGTTGTGATTTGATCTTCACATACTAGTAGCGACTTCTTGACAGTTGAGATCTGTTTCTCGATAGCCCCCATAGCTCCTGATATAAATTTTAATAAAGAGGTCTGTGCATGTGTCTGTGGTCTTTCTGGGGATTTAGACCTCCCCGGTTCGCCTATGAGTTTCCTTTTTCCCATACTAAGTCCAGATTGAGATCAGTAGGCTTAGTAACTGTATGAAATATGTGAGCTATCTGTAGTAAGATAAGGTATAATTGGGTGTAATTAGATGGAATAATTACAAAACAGCTCAGAGAGCTCAGCAATACCAGTCAATGAAACCTATCACAATTAACCAATAGATGAATAGGTTCCCAAGTATCTGGGCGCAATTTTTATAGCACAGGATAGTTCAAGGTAGACACCACTACTGTCCTGGCAAGAAACCTTAAATTGCCTAGCTCCATCCACAAATATCAGAAATATGAGGGCTTAGGCACCAGTGAAACTCAACCCGCCTCTGTCAAGTTACAGTGAGTTCTTGCGAACAGGAGGGATCAAACATGCAAGATACCTGGGCTCCAACGATGGCAGATCCAAGAACTTCCCAAATTGGTGGTATTTGTAATACAAGCCCCTTAATTAGATTTAGATCTCCGCTTCCAGCACTCCAGCATGAGGCAGCTTTGTGGTAAATGCATCCAGATGCTGAGAGCCAAGAGAGGTGTCCCAGCCCAGCCTCCTCCGGTCTCTGACGGGCGCGGCCCGCGTGCATCCCACGCCGAGGGTGTTGATGGTGCTTATGAGCACGAAGGTAGCTTCTCCCTCCTGGGAGTGAGGATCTCTGAGGCTTGGAGTCCCCCAAATGGCTCAGCAGCGATTCCTGCGGCGGTAAGTACAGCGTCCAGGTAACATAAAATGCTAAACAACATATGCAAATCAAAACAATGTTTTTAATATATAATTATCCATCCATAAATAAAATTGAAAAACCAAGTATTGCTTTGTTCTGTGAACAAAGTGACGTGAATATAGAGAAGGAGGTGCTCAGGCAAATGTGTAATATGTGGTACCAGAAAGTACACTGTTTGTGTCACAATTGCATTTGCAGAGATACAGACCATAAGATATACACTAAATTAATGCAAGCTGGTTCTGTGTTCTACTTTGTGGGAGCATTGTGCTAAGGCTAAGGCTAAGACTGCAATAATTATCACAAACAAAATAGTCAGACTGCCATACTGAACAATGTGCCATATATATGCTTGGGGGAGGAAGCTTTTAGTAGCTACAACTTCCTTTTCTTGAAACCACTAAGGACTCCCTCACTCTTTGAGTAATTTTGCCTGAGGTCCCTGCTCGTGGCTTCTTTGGCTGAAGCTGAATTGGAAAATAAGGGACACCAATCTCCTTGCACACAGTATATACAAAAAACAAGGTTGCAGGGTCATGCAGTGCACACAATTGTGTGTGCCAGAAAATTCTTTTTGAAATAACCAAATTGCTAAGGTGTCTTTTCTTTCCATCTATCTTTTCTTTTGTATTTTTTTGCCGAATATAACGTTTTTCTAATTCAATTACTAACATGACACGAAGACTTAACTTGATTATAGGCACAGTTTTCAATGGTTGTAAGGCTTTTACTTCTCTATACCATATGAGGATACTTGTGGTTCCTTTTTCTTTTATATTTATAATTTTGTGTTCTGTGGTTGCACCTATTTTTAAGAAATCACAGCAATTGGTGATTGCTTGGTTTGAACCTTTATGTTGGATGATAATGGTTTCAGATATGGTCAGAAAATATGAGTATAGCAGAATGTAATGTGTTTCTGTAGCCCTGATGAAGTCAATGGTAGACTTACCAAATGATGAAACACACGTTGGATAATGGCTATAAGCCCAATAGTTACAAGATTCGCCAAGATTGTTGGATGAATGTGAAGACTGAAAATATAGAACCATCACTTACAGGCAGGTGGATTCTCTGTTTTTGGACATTTTTGGTGCTTAGGGGACTGTTTATAACTCCTTGCACACAGCATCAGCCTAAGAGAATCTGCTTGACCAGCCAATCCCCAGTGGGCTTAGGTGCCACCTGGCTCCCCAGAGGGCATTAAGCTATGCCCTGCCATTGGAGCCTGAGGAATCACAAAGCTAGCTCGTAGGGACAGTTGGGCTAAGCTTAAGCAAAAATGGGAGCTATGGGCAGGGAAAACTGTCATATTTTCACCTGCTTCACTGCACTAAATTCTCTCCCAGTGAACAAACTGATTGCAACCCAGCAATCAACAAGCCACTAGGTGAAGACTCAGCTGCAGCAGGACCATGGCCGACAGCAACAGAGTAAAACCAATTTTTTCAGCAGTGCCAACCCTCTGACTCTCTGCACCACTGGTGTCCACTTCTAAGCCCCACATCTGGCACCCTGGCACTGGGCGGGCCCGAGCATGGCCATGCTCGGGCCCGCCCAGTGCCAGGACGCCAGATGTTGGACTTAGAAGTAGACACCAGAGATGCAGAGAGTCAGAGGGTTGGCACTGCTGAACGAATGCATATGCACTAGAGGAGGAGGAGCTACACCAAGTAAGAAAAAAAGTAAGCTAGGACAAAATGGGACACTTTATGTGAGATTGCTAGGTCCATAATGTAAATCTAGGTATTCCCACTGATCCATTTTAGATGAGATGGGCATCATCATTGAAGTCATCACTACTCATAATGTACTTTCTTGACAAATAAGCTGTTCTGGTCCATACACCATGACACCTGTTGTTCCTCTATTAGTGGCTAGCTTGTGATACTTAACTGTTCAATTTTTAGGTACAAACGACCCATAAGCTATACCTGGAAGTACTGGTTATGTATATTTTTTGTTGGATTATGGATGAATTGTGTCCATGCTGGGGATTAGGAACTTTTTCTAACTGGACAAATTTTGAGTGAATGTGCTATTTTTGTAAATATATGTACACAAATTCCTCACAAGTGTGTGTTGGTTTAGTAAGGTGTTTTTCTGTACCTTAGGTGTCTACGCATTAGCAACTTCCAAGCAGAGGTTGAAATGTTGGTAGATCACAGCTTGGTTTGTGTTGAAAGTTTGGGAATGTCCAGAAACTTAGCGACTGAAGGCCTTCACAAACTTGGACCCGAACAGCCCCTTCCCATCATCTAATCAGTCTAAATTTTATGTCAACACAGAATGAGCATACACACCTCCCCCTGAGCTGCAAAGGAAGCACATCACCCACAAAGTTGATTGGGCTGTAATGGTAGGGTTTTCTCAGGGGTTCCCCTGTGGAGGAAAAGAAACAAAATAAATTCAGCCTGATGAAAAAGTTGTACTAAGTACAACACCACATTGAAAATATTCCAGCATTTAAGCCACATTCCTACTAGTACGCCTGAAATGCTGCGACTGGCGCAGCCTCACAGGTGTACTACTGGGAATGTTTAGGAATTCCAAACTGTAGTAAATCTACGCCCGCTCATAGTAGTAGTTATATAATGCAGATGTACTACTTTTCTGTGAATCAGACCCTCGGTATGTCGACTACCTACCTAATTCGTATGCACCCAAATTTAGTATTAACAACTGTTAACAACAGGCAGGGTGAGGTTTTCTTTCTGAGTAACTACTGGCCCGATTCACAAAAGTAATCTGAGACAAAATCCTAACTTTACGACTTTCTGTATTCACAAAAGGCATTTAGGAGTAGTAAAGTTAGGATTTTGTCTTAAATTTGTCTTAAATTTTGGTCTTAAGACAAAATCCTAACTTGAGTTAAACTTAAGTTAGGATTTTGTCTTAAGTTTTCTTAAGTTTTGGTCTTAAGGCAAAATCCTAACTTAAATTTAACTTAAGTTTAATTTAAGTTAGGATTGTATCTTAAGACCAAAATTTAAGACAAACTTAAGACAAAATCCTAACTTAAGTTTAACTTAAGTTTAACTTAAGTTAGCATTTTGTCTTAAGAACAAAACTTAAGACAAACTTAAGACAAAATCCTAACTTTACTACTCCTAAATGCCTTTTGTGAATACCGAAAGTTGTAAAGTTAGGATTTTGTCTCAGATTACTTTTGTGAATCGGGCCCATAGTTCCTGAGTTTCCTGTCACATAATTCGACCAATCAGCACTTTTTTTTAAGATACTGCATCCACGTTTTCGTCAAGTATTTTGTAGCACGGTGTCTTATGATAATTTTCTTGTTTTAAGAACAGTTGATGTTTCCACAGATGATTCACTGAGTTACGCGCTAGCGATCATCGTGTTTGTTTATGCGTGTTTATGCGACAAAAGGTCATAAATTTGAATCCCAGCAGGTTCAACTCTATCTTTAAGCCTTCCGCTGTCGATTTATGGAGTATCAATAAAATGGTTCAATATTAAAACTGTTCGTTTTAGTCTTTCTAATTTACAAGGCTGTACATAATAAATATGTTATTAATAGATTTCATACATAATTGAATATGCGCTTAGAAAAATCCGTTTGCATACAACTTGACTAGACGTGGATAGTATGCAGTCTGCAATGCTGAGGCAGAAACACTTTTATACGGTACAATATATACTTTTCCCCTGTTAGGCCAAAGGGACTGCCTTCAATGAAATATTCAGACGAGAACCATCTTAATCAGCCATGAATTCCTTTGAAAGAAGAGAGATTGTAGAGGAGAAAATGAGAACAGGGTAACAAAATTGATAACAAAAATTACACTTTTTTCGTGGGAAAGGTAATAGTCGCTGGACTTCAAATCACCAGGTGCATCCCCCAAGCTCTGCGAGGCTGGGGTTCTGGGGTGCTGAGGCGTCCAAGGCACATTTAGTGCCAGCTGTACTGGAACACGTAGTTTCTTTTTACAATGTATCGCAGTGGCGTGCATCTGGTTTCTGTGAAATCGCAGCGTGTTCCTTGCTCGGCGCTGTAATTTTTCAGCCCTTGAATCATAATCTGGCAGGCCCCACGGATGCTCAGGGGGAGCATTAGGAAGAAATGGAGCCAAATGAGAATGACTGCCAGCGTCTTGAAAGGCTCTTGTCGCACAAAGGGGATGTTTAACCTACGGTGAGAAGATTGTGCGAAGGCATTCCTTTGGAACCAGGCCCTGCTGTCTGTCTCCTAATAGGCGCCATTTTCATTTTGCTATTTCCCGAAGACATTAGAGCCATGTCTTTGTACACCCGCGTCCGATCAGAAGCACCTGGCTAAAGAGATCACCGAATGCCAACATCCCTCGGAAATTGAACAGGATCTGTACAATGCTTAAAAAACAAAACGGAGTATACCACAGTGACGGCTTAAAGCAAAAAGATGCATCGTGCCAACGGATAAAGATGAAAATGGGGACTATCAAGATGCCTGTTTGTTTTGAGAACATTGATGTTTATTTGAAAATCATCCAAACCTTTCACATGATTACTCTATATTCAAAAGTGTTGACAAAATGTCGGGGCATATTAGCAAGACCGGTGATAAAATTATCGCCGTTTTAGCGGCAGGAAACTGCCGCTAAAACGGCGATAATGGGCTTGCTAATATGCGTTATGGAATTCCAATAGAAGCCCAGGTTAGATGTCCTGCACATCTAACCTGGGCTTCTATTGGAATTCTATAACGCATATTAGCAAGCCCATTATCGCCGTTTTAGCGGCAGTTTCCTGCCGCTAAAACGGCGATAATTTTATCGCCGGTCTTGCTAATATGCCCCGTAATTTTTACTAAAGAGGGAAAAATGCGTAGAGATATTTGCCTGCGATTATGTTATTCTCTGTATGATATTTCGCCACTTGTTTTATTAACAAGGGTATACAGTTACCCTTTCATTTAATCTCTCTGAGTAGGCTTTGCTGAAAGGTCCTGTCTGTCTGTGTTTGTTGCTGAATGCCTCTGGTGCTCGCTTTTTTGCTCATTGCAAACCACTTGGAACACTTCTTCTGACTAGTAAATGAAATATGATTTTCTCAATAGCTGTGAGGCCGAAAACGGTATTTGAGAAACTGTACACATTTATAGGTGTGCTTAAAAAGTCTTAATTCATACCCATATTCGACAAAATCATACTTTGTTAATAGTTTTCATTTTTTGGGGTCCATAACAGATATCCCTGTATTATTTTGAAATAACTTAGTAAAACACAAAGGTCTGTTTAGCATTCTGTTACACCCTGCCACATTATTAGCACAAGTTACTAATATCAGTAACCTAATTATACAGATTCAAAAACTCTCTTTTATATATTTCTTAAAAGCATGGCTCTTTCTAAATGTTTTGATTATGCTACACAGATTTCTATAGTTTTCAACTTTACATACTTAATCACAATGGTGTTGAACACCAATTGATCATGCATGCTATTGTAGGATAAATGATGACAAATTAAATCTTCCTGATATCTAGTAAGGATAGATTACGTCAAGTCTACTGTATTATCAACTCATCTCTAATACTCCACTTATGATCACTGTTGGAAAGCTCACACACACTTTACCTCCACATGTCTCCTCTTCATCAGTCGTACCAAGAAAGGTGAATCCCGCCTCCTACACAGAAAGTTTAAGGTCAAATTCTGCAACTCAGTGCCATAAGGAGGCCAGCATTCCCAGCACCCTCTTGTTCTTCCTGTCTCAATGTATAGCTTCTGCAGTCTGATGTTACGGCTGGGCTTTAAACTTCCACCTTTACTCACATTGGTGCCTTCATGAGTTCAACATGGGAGCTGCGACTAGAGAGAGCATGCTATAAGCAAGAGGATTGTTGTTCCTCCCTTGGAGCTTTCTTGATCCATAAGAGCCTCTAATTCCTGCTGCATATTTCGTTCGCTGATTCTCTGTAGGTCATGCTGACTCATGTGCACCTGACTGATAATATTGCTCCTCTGTTTTGCAGATGTGTGTGATTCCATTGGTTTGTTTAAATAAGTAGGATGCTGAGAATGTCAGCCTTTTTAAGGCATCCAGCAAGTGTATGTAGCAACATTGAAAGCACTTCACTGAAGAATTTCCATATGAGAGATGAGATTCAACCCACATGTTATACTTCAGATGAAGAATAGCAGGACTTGGAGTTATAAAGATTACCAGTAAGTAATCCAGGTATTCACTGACCATACGTCTTACATAATATCACAGTGCTAAACAAAATTTCAATAATTAAGTATCATCACAAGCGTTATGTACTGAAAGACCCAATTCTACTCATGTTGCTTGAATTACCAATCTGTTAGGTACTGTCAAGTTCTTTTTTTGCATTTTCCCTGTAACCAAATCAAGGCTCATCATGCAGTACATCAGGTACCATCTTTATTTGCTAAGCACATTTGCAGGGTTCCCCAACATCCATCTTTAACCTGTGTTAAAGTGCTTCAAGCCATTAAATATTGTAGTTGCAGCAAATGTCAGCCTTTTGTTCGTGCATGTTACGGGTTAATTCCTGGAAAAATTAATTCTCTAATTGAAATATGCCTTAAAGATAGAGGGCTTCATTCACAAGACTTTCTTCAAGGAGCATGTGTCTCACTCCTGATCAAGTCACCGATAAGTCAGGAATAAGTCAAAAGTAGCTCAAACCTACTCACTGAAAACAGTGGTGAATCATCACAAAAGACTAAGGGGCATATTCTCAAGGAGCTATCGCTGAGTTAACGGCACGTTAACGCAGCCAAAGTCGCGATAAAGTTATCGCCCCATTCACAAGCTGGTGCTAACAGCCCATAACACCAGTTTACCTGCGATAGCAGTCGCAAAAAACATCGCCACAGAGGAACCCGGCAACTAAAGCTAATGAGATGCAGAGTAGGCGTTCCCGAGCAACAACCCGCGACAATACCACAACACAACATTCTCAACGGCCAGCCACATCGGCGATAGAACACCAAACAGGCGATACGGCGCGTTACCAGCAGGAAACTAACACCTGCTCTGACCTGGTGCAAAGTCGGACGACAACCTGCACAAGAAAAGGGAGCCCAGCTCACAGCCACACCTTAAGAACAACAGATGCCATGGAGCTACTCCTCATTCAGCTCGGAGCCCAGAGAGGGCCACAACACCCACCCCCACCACCTCCAGGACCGCCACCCCATGGACCCCCCCGCAACCCCCCCGGACCCTCCCCCCCGGACCACCACAGAGGCAGTGCAGACAAAGACAGCGGACCGTCCGGAAATGCACCAGCCTCACAGACCTAACACCAGAGAATGTCATTGCCCGCTACAGACTCAAAAGGTCAACCATCCTCCGCATCCTGAACATGATTGCCCACAGGCTGATGGTACCAACACAGCGGACAACTAACATCCCACCTCAGACAAAGCTGCTTGCTGTGCTGCACCAGTTGGCCTCTGGGACATTCCAACCAACAACCGCCAGAGTCGGAGGAGTCTCACAGCCAGCCCTATCCAAGTTCCTCAAACCTGTCCTGGATGCCATCACCAGCTTGGTGCCCCAGTACCTATACTTCCCCCACTCTGCCAGGAACAGCTGGAGACCAAGCAAGGCTTCTACACCATAGCTGGCTTCCCGCACGTGTTGGGGGCAATTGACTGCACACATGTCCTAATTGTGCCCCCTGCCGACACTGCACACAATTACTGCAACAGAAAGCACACACATTCCATCAATGTGCAGGCAATGGTGGACCACCAGGGACACTTCACCAACGTCGTTGCCAACTACCCAGGCAGTGTGCATGGTTCATACATCTTCCGACAGTCCATCATGAACCGGCGCTTCCAGGATGGCACCTATGGGAATGCAGTGCTTGTTGGTAAGTACCAAATGAACACAACACACACCTCAACTCCACAATCATGCAACTCACAACTCTGGCAATGCTCACGTCACATACTCAAATGCAACATGCCCACACACCATACACGACAGCACAACGTACTGCAGCAACCTGGGCTGGCCATGTACATGAGCCTTCAACGGCATGGCACCTCAGCCACACAATGGCAGTATGTGGGGCGAGGTGGGAACCAGGCATGTGCGAAGGAGGCAAGTGAGCCATGAATGCGAATGCACACAATGCCAAGTGTGTCGTGGAAGTGCTGGACAGACCGCAGTATGCAGACCACAGACAAATCCATGTTGACATATACTGCTGGTGGTGGTAGTGTTGTGGACAGTGGACGCAACCATGTCACCCCAGTAAATGGGGAAGATCTCGGAAATGTAGCTTGTTACGTCCCCCCTGTATGCGTGTGCGGAGTGGGCTTGCCCGGCGTATGCCAGGCCAGCGTAGGGGTGTGAATAAAAAGCACGTAGACCTGGGCGTGGGCCTCTTCCGGAATGGCCAATGTGTCTGCCAGGGCGGCACCTCTCACCCCACCTCGAGGCCGACGCCGTGTGCGGCGGAGCCTGCGATCCTGTGCGCCTGCCGCAGCCCGGGCCGCTGGTCCCCGAACCAGTCCCGTCCTCCTTCTGCGCACGAGATCACAGTGTCATTGTCAGGCTTGTGGACATGCGCAGACAGGCCTGACAATGGTGTGCCTTTGAAGTGCAAGCGATGCAACCGCGCTGCACACACTAGTGAATGGTCTTGTGCGGAGGGTGGAGCAGCTGTGAGGCTACGAGATACACATTGATGCCGCTCATTTGCAACAAGCAGTACATGTCATGCAGTAATCACAGAGTCACACATATCACGCACCAATGAACCAGTGAGCCTGCCAACACATTATGCAGAATCAACTTCTGACTCATGTCCCTCTGCACTGTCACAGGTGACCAAGGATATGCACTCTGCGCTTGGATGATGACACCCCTCCGAGCCCCGAACACACAGGCCCAGAGGCAGTACAATGCGGCCCACAGACGCACCAGGGGCATCGTGGAACGCACATTTGGCATGTTGAAGTCACGTTTCAGGTGCCTGGACGTCACGGGTGGGAGGCTCCTGTACAGCCCAGACATCGTGTGCGATGATCATTGCATGTTGTGTGTTGCACAACATATGTGTGCGCAGCAGGGCCCCATGGATACCAGTGCCAGATGCACCGGACGATGATGATGAGGATGAGGCAGGTGGACCACACCCCACTGCAGCCGCATCAGGGATAGCCCGTAGGAACACCATCATTGACAATTTCTTCACATGAGCACGTCACATTGTGACTGTCCTTGGCAATCATGGGACAGTACTAATTGACCACAGGCACAGCATGTGTAAATAAATGCATTCTGAGTACACATTCCCTGGGTGCATGTCACTCATGCTGACCCCAAGGACCTCAAGAACTTCCGGCCCATCTCCCTCCTCCCGTTCCTGGCGAAAGTCATCGAGAAGATCGTCAACAGGCAACTGACCTCCTTCCTCAAAAAGAACGACATCCTGGACCCGTCCCAATCCGGATTTCGCAGCAACCACAGCACCAAAACAGCCCTCATCGCCGCAACCGACGACATCAGAGCCATGATGGACAACGGAGAAACTGCAGCCCTCATCCTCCTGGACCTCTCGGCCGCCTTCGACACCGTCTGCCACCACACCCTCCGCACACGCCTCCACAACGCAGGGATCCGCGACAAAGCACTGGACTGGACCACCTCCTTCCTCACCGGCAGAACCCAGAGTGTCCGCCTCCCCCCATTCCACTCTAAAGACACCAAGATCATCTGCGGCGTACCCCAAGGATCGTCCCTCAGCCCGACACTCTGCAACATCTACATGGCACCACTCGCCAACATCGCCAGATCACACGACCTCAACATCGTCTCATACGCCGACGACACCCAGCTGATCCTCTCCCTCACCAAGGCCCCCACCACCGCCAAATCCAAACTCCACGAAGGAATGAAGGCCATCGCCGAATGGATGACGATCAGCCGCCTGAAACTGAATTCGGACAAGACGGAGGTCCTCATCATCGGATCCACCCCCTCCGCCTGGGACGACTCATGGTGGCCGGCCGCACTGGGGGCTGCACCGACGCCCACTAACCACGCACGCAACCTGGGAGTCATCCTGGACTCCGCACTGTCAATGACCGAGCAAGTGAACGCCATCTCCTCCTCCTGCTTCAACACCCTCCGCATGCTCCGCAAGATCTACAGATGGATCCCCACCGGTACCAGAAGGACAGTCACCCAGGCCCTTGTCAGCAGCAGACTGGACTACGGCAACGCTCTCTACGCAGGAACATCAGCCAAACTCCAGAAACGACTACAACGCATACAAAACGCCTCTGCACGCCTCATCCTCGACATCCCCCACCACAGCCACATCTCAGCCCACCTGAAAGACCTTCACTGGCTCCCTGTCAACAAGAGGATCACCTTCAAGCTCCTCACCCACGCTCACAAAGCTCTCCACAACACCGGTCCAGCGTACCTCAACAAACGACTCACCTTCTACACCCCGAACCACCAGCTTTGCTCCACTGACCTCGCCCTCGTCACCGTCCCCCGCAGCCGTCGAGCGACTGCCGGTGGCAGATCATGCTGGCCTTCAGGAGACTCCTCAAGACCTGGCTGTTCGAGCAGTAGCAGCACCCCCGCCCCCCCCAGCGCCTTGAGACCCTCACGGGTGAGTCGTGCGCTCTACAAATGTACTGATTGATTGTTCAGGGATATCACTCAGACAAGTGTGTGTGCGACATGTGTTGCTGCAAGTTTTGTCATTTGTTCATGGATGGTGGGTGTCACCTCTGTGCAGGGTGGCTGTTTAGGGTTTCACGTATTCGGACTGCCAGTTCTGTGTGTCGCAGTTAGTGGGGAATCCCACTCCTAGGTGTTTCACGTGTGTTCATGATAATTCCATTTTGGCTGCCATTTGTGTCCTACAGGTGACGACAGGGCTCCTTTTGGGGTCAGATATGTGCCACCATGATGCAGGGATGCCCCCTGTGATTCAGGTCCCACGACATGGGCAACATGTACGTAGGCGGGAGTCACTGCCCCTACCTTCGTCCACACTTTCATGGTGGATTGGTCATGGTCATGACACGTCTGTATGCAGGAGGGGTTGCTTGACCCTCTGCAATGTGAAGGGGAGATGCGGATTCAATGTGTGTTCCATGCATGTTTAGGCATTGGCGCAGTTTACATGCAGACTGCATGTCAATGTACGTTGTGACTGTGAGGAGATGCCTGTTTGTTCTACGTCTTTGTTCATTTGTTCTACGTCACGGATGTGGGGTTGTGCTCGTACATTGTCATCTCACCTTTTTTTTGCTCTGCTTTTATGGTGCATTTTCCCGCATTACGCGCGGGATTTGCAGGCCTATCGCTGGTTATCGCAGATTTTTGTATCGCGTTTGGCGTCATCGCTACTATTTTTGCGTTGGGGTTTCGCGTTTTTCCAGCTTCGCGTTGGTTTGAACGTGTTCATTTGACGCGTTATCGTGTGACTATCGCATGGTACCGCCGTGTTGGGAATAGCACGTTAACACAGCGTTGTTTTCCTGCGATGTACTGCGATGTGCAGAGTTGCATTAAGCTAAACTTGGGGTGGTTATGACACGTTCTTGAGAATATGCCCCCAAGGTCCTTATTATGAGTTCAGTGGTCCAATGGACTGCCGAACCGTGGTGGCGGACCGCCTGCCACATTAGGACTGTGGCCGCTGGACCGCCACGGGACCGCTGCTGCCGCCAGGGATCCATGATCCCTGGCAGTGGCACAGTAGTCTGAGGCTCCTAAGGTGCTGGCAGTGCGGCTGCGGAACCACCAAGCATATTAGGTGTTTTCTCACCACCATACTGTTCATGGCGGTGCGACTGCCATGAAAAGTGTGGTGGTGAGGAAACAACAGGGACCCTACAGGGTCCTCCGTTCCCTCTGTGCCATGGGGTGCATGCAGGGGGCATATGTTGTGGCCCCTGTGTGCACGCACCCCCAGTTCCTGCAGGGCATGGACTTAACAGTCCATGCCCTGTAGGAACTGCCTTTGACACTCCCATTGCGGTGCCTTTTTCAAAGGCACCGCAGTGGGACCGCCAAAGAACCTTCCACAAGAGTAAAATAAGTCATACTCTGATGGGCGGCCTTTAATGGCTTTTGTGGTCTCGGAACGGGTCGGCTGCATAGCGGCCCCGCTCCGAGATCGCCAAAGTCATAATAAGGTCCTTAGCCAATAGTATTATAAGCAAATCTTTTTTTCAGACTCGACAAATAGGGTTGTCTATGTGTTAATAATGAATCAACTTGTAATATTTGATAAGGTATGAGGTTGTTTGAAACTTGTTTATGAAGGCACATGAGTATGTTCTAATATTACAAACCATTGGTGTATATGAGGAAGTTTACAAAAATGTTGTCTATGATGCAGGGTAAACATCAGACCTGTTGTGGGTGTGAACGTTTAAGAGGTGGAGCAGGTGACATGACACCCTTTCTGAATGTGTGTCTACAGGGGCATGTCCCCCACTCCTCTCATGTGATTTATGTGGACAATTCAGGGACCCAGGACAGGAATGTCATTGGGAAAAGAACAATTTTGTCCTTTGCATGCTATTTATTTTATATGTTGTGTATTTGTCCTGATGTAGTTTTGTTTGGTTTACTGACATTTCCAAGTGACAGTTTCCCGGCACATATAGTTTATTCAGTCCTGATGAAAGCCTGGGCCCTACGGCCATTACACTTTCGGGCTGAAACATGTCAACTTCTTTGTAGAGTGGAGGACCATTATGTCCATAGGCTCCCCCCTCCTATATTCATTTTTAATAATACCAGAAACACCATAAATAAAGGGATATCTAGGTGTTCTGATGCATTTTTATTGTAAGCCTCCTGAAGGAGAATATCCAAAGTGCTCTGTTGAATATGGTTGAGCCCAACCTGGTTTTTAAGGACCAGGATGAGACCCGATGATAAATTATGTTGACTTGTTATGGTCAAGTCTTATACCTTTTACAACAGGATACCCTTTGGTGTTAAATGTTTAGACAGGAGGACATGTCCTAAGTCTTTTCTCTCATCCCATCTGCTAGTCTCCTCTTGCTACCATTTTTGTGGGCAGGTGCTATATTTTTCCCATTAACTCTGTCCATAAACCATGAGTGACCCTTATGTCAAAAATGATCTCTAGTATGTCCAGACCAGCATTTTGTCATGGTTGCCCCTCCCATATGCTACTGTTTCCCTCTCATATGCCAAGTAAAGAATTACCTTAAATGTGCTGTTGCAGGGATTCTGCACAAATACAGAACTATGCACAGGAATATGGGACCTTGGTGTATAGGGACTGTGTCCTCCTACCACCTTAGTACCCACAAACCCAGGACCGACTAGCTATAGTGTCTCACTTGCTCTCCTGCTCACTCACAGAGAAGCAAATAATTAGACACCCCAGAACACAACACTCCCAGAACTCTCAGGAATCTTGGTAACAAGACACACCCTTTCGCTCACTCTCTTGTACTTGTCCACAATCAGATCTGACAGAGACACAGAATAGTTTAAAATATTTATTTTAACTAATGTGCCCTAATATGCAGTATACGGGCCACAACAAGCAGAAAAATGCATAGTAAAAATATAGTCAGCATAGCAGCTAGTCCATATATCATGATGGGAGATGTCATCATAAAAACACAATAGAGAAAAGACTATAGTGCCTTACCTCCCTCCCCTTTCTAAGAAGAAGTATTAATATATAATAGAAGATCTCTGGGCTTTGTCAGCAGACCCCATATCTTACCCTATAGATGGTAGATCTACATCATAATTGCTGTCTTGCTCTTCTCCCTGGAAAAGTCCCTCTCCAAGTGTGTGTCACTTATTCGTGTACCCCACTAAAAACCCAAGTACACTGTCCAAACAAGAGCTGCATCGGTATGTTTTGTCTAAGGGCTAAGGTCTGGCCAGAACAAAATAACAAGGGGCATTGTTGTTCAACCTTGCACATAATGTTCAGTCAAAATCCCAAGAACATGCAGAGAGCGAGCACAGCGATGACTTCTCATGTGAAAGCAGCCATTGAAATTATTGCAAAAAATAAAGACATGTAGTAACGTGTGCAAAGCAGCAGGCTTGCTGCAACGTGCTCATGCAAATTTAGTGAAAAACGACAATGTCCCCATGAGCCATGTGACAGTGCTAGCACCACCATTTTCGCATGGGTGCCCCCATAAGTCAATAATTACTTCTAGTGTGCCAGTAACAGAAGTTTAACTTGGGTGCCCACTGTATCAAGAATTACCTCCAGAATGCCAGTATTTGATCACAGGTGTCTGCCATGCTAAGAACTGCCTCCAGTACAGAAGTGTTATCATTTTGTCAAAGGTGTCTGCCATGTTCAGAATTGCCTTCATTATGTCAGCAGCAGTATTTGTCACAGATGTCTGTCCTGCTTAGAATTGCCTCTGATGGAGCAAGGTAAACGAGAAAATGTTGAACCCCCTAATATTAACGTTAATAATTAATACAATGATTCGTTTCAGTAAATAACCAACAACGTATGTTTTCTTTATAAGTGTTCTTGGTAACATGCCGTATCTGTGCAAACTAATCTACTTACAATTGTTAATGTGAATAACGCTAACATAATAATTTGCGTACTATTTAGAATAATATTGCATGATTTGTGCTTCGTAGTAAATTGTATGGTGGCAAAATAAAGCGGTTGGTAAGTAAGAAATAGCTTTATATGTCGCTTTTGCTAGGTAACACCTAACTGGGGTACGTAGAATGACGGGAGGGAAACGAAAAGGCTTATTTTCTTTATTCTTAACTATTTTCTGTTTATTTCTATGATAGTTCACTCAGGCCTGCTAGGCCGTGCTGTAAAAATGGCTGCTGAGGCAAAACAAGCTAGAGTGCACAGGCGCAAGATGGCTTCCAAGCGGAAGAAAAGCTGTGAACGAATGCATCACATGGTTATTTTCCAAAGCCTAGGATGGAAGAGGGATCAAGGTTGTGATGACCTTATTACCCGAGCGTGTGCCAAGGGGGGACTTAGCGAAAGAGTGTGAGAAACCCGCAGTGTATCCGTGAATGGACAATGAACTGTTTAAAATAAAGTATCGGTAAGTAGATACAAATAAAGACTGCCAATTGGATTGGTAATGTCCTGAACCCGTGAGAAAGGACAAAGTTATGAACATTCTTCGGAACTGGTTTGAGCAAGGAGGGTAATAATGAGATGTATGCCACCCCTCAAATGGACCAATTAGAGTGAATCTCGCCCCCAAAAACATAACATTTATGTTTAGTAAGCTAGTATTAGGGTATAAGAGGACCTACTCTTAAGTAGGAGGAGCGCTGCTTTTACATTTTTATTTGGAGCACTGGACGCTGACGCTGGAGAAGCCGCTGCTATTTTTCTATAGGCCTTTATATTTTAATACGATTTATCTTTTATTCTTAATTCTGATTGAGAAAGAACGAGATTGTGGCGGAAAACCTAAATAGGTGGTCCGTCAAGGAGGCCTGTTTAGTAGGACAGACAGTCAGTTTTTGGGAGTTCTATGCTGGGATCTGAATTGAACTGCTGTGATGAACTTTATTTTTCCATCTAAAGGGTATGCATTGCAATTTCAATTTATTCTTATAATGACAATAAATGTATTGATCTGATTAATAAAACTGAGTTTATTCATGCTTATAAAATTAGATAAACTATATTATAATTAAAATTATGAGTGTGTGGTTCTTTAGCTCAATAATAAATGTAAATGCCTAATAAGAGTTTATAGTGATTGAGCTGTCTTAATCACCATCAACTGATTCCTACTAGTTGGTCCATCGACCAATGAGCGGAATACCTGAGAAATTTGTGGATTATCATGTTGATTTAAAAAGGTATCCCGTCTCCTTCCAGCAAGTCATTAACTTTTTCTCCTAAGTAAAGGCGGATGTGTTCCAGGGAATATATGAGAGAGTGAATGTTTATGCGGTGTTATGGGCCCCACCGTCATATTGGTATAGTTGTGAAGAGGAATGTTTTTCAACCTGGACGTCAATGCCTAAAGGAGAAGAAATTTTATTGATAGCACTGGAACAGATTTCTTGGTAGCAGAGTTATGGTTAATATAGATTAGTTTGATGATTATTGATTATTGATTATTGTATTTTATGTCTAACACTTTATGTTGAATTGTATTACGTTATATGTAAGTCGAAAGTTTTGAAGCTTCCGGGAAGTAGGAAGTGGACACGTGTGGCAAGAGAAGTCACATGGAATAGTGCATTGTCTGAGTTCATATTGGTGATAACACAGGTTGTGTTATGATAGGGACAATTTCTGTATAAAAGGTGTGTGAGTGAAATAGCAACCGGTTTTCTTGTGACACTCTGGCCTTAATTCTCAGGAGCAGTGTAGTCTCCACATGTGTTTTATCCCCAGAGAAACGGGTTTACCCCTTGCTTGAAAGAAGGGTAAGGTAGAGGGAAGTGCTACACTTATCGAACGAAACTATATTCTTGCGAAATAGAGTAAAATTGTCAGTTTGTTAGCGAAATCAGACAATGGAAATGTGTTTTTAATGTCGTAACTAACCAAGAACAGTTGAAAATAAATTGCCGATAAATTTTGTAAAGGAGGGGTCAGGAGCAGAACTGACGTCGACAAAGCCGCGCTGGAATTGGTCAGTGCACTGGTTATACTAAAGACGCTCTGATTGGTGCGTTGGTGTGAGACGCGCTAGGATAGGTTGGATAAGCAGTGACGTAGAAGCATCGGATTGGTGCGTTGGTGTGAGTCGCGCTGTGATAGGTCTGAAAAGCACATAGAGAACGGAGTTGTGTTACGAGTTTTAAAAAAGGAAAAGAAATCGTGAAATATGGCTTATTATGAGTATGGTAGAGAGAAAACGTCATGGATGGCGAAAATTAAGAACTTTTTTAAGAAAGACAAAAAGGTAGTGACTAGAGAGGGACAAGTAAATCCTCTGCCGAAATCACCAGCTTCACATATGATGCTGAAATACGGATATCATACCTGCATATGGTTAGAAAATTGAACCAAATATACTCAAAATGATGGAGTATTAGCCTTTCCCGAGAATGGTTCATTTAGCGTAGCTATACTTCGAAATTTGAGAGAGAAAATGACGAAGCTTGAGCCTAAACCTAGACCAACACAGTTTGAAGCGTTAAGTGAATGGGAAGATGAGATGTATGAACGAGAAAGATTCAGAGGAGTAAAGAATCATGATTTTGTTCCTGGAAGGCTGTGGGGAGTGAATCATGAGAACAGAATAAAGCGTTGGAGATATGCTAATATGACAGGAGGTTTGTTTCCAGCCTTTACAGTTGAAGAGGAAGCAAGGAGAAAGTGTACACAGAAAAAGAAACATTTAGTTACCGAAAGGTAAGGGTATGGTGGTAGTGAGACAGAGGATGAATTGCTGGAAGATATTTTAAACCGAAACCCACCTCTATACCTACAGAATTCTGCGGTGGTGACACCTAATGCACCGCCAATGGAAACTGGGAGGAATAAAAGTCCAGAACGAAGATACGAAATAAATAGGTCAAAAGAACAGTTGAAAACCCCACAAAGCGAAAAAGTTGAAAGTGACAATACAACCGAATTAGCAAAAACCACGAGAGAATTGACTGAGAAAATAAGAGAGTTAACAATGAATATGGAAGCCGTAACTGTACCAGTAATGATAGGTCCAGTAATACCAGTTTTTAAGAATCAGAAAATAGAAGAACATTCTTTAGTCATTCCCATGAATTCAAATTTGCAAAGAAGGAAAGAAGGGATGGAACTAGAAAATGAAGGAGCGAGAAATTTGGTCAGCTCATATAGACCGAGCCCACCTACTAATCTGACAGTAAATGAGAGTGAGTTTAGGAGGATTCCTATGGGAACTGAGTCTGCATCAGAAACACCAGAGAGGAGTAGAAATTGGATAGAACTAAATAGTACACCTGTAGGTCCAACTCCAGATGAATTAAATGAATGGATGAAAACCCTGCAAAAGAAAGAGACAGAACCAAAACCACTCGATGTAATTAGGCTAAAAATAGATATGAAAGAGTTAATTTTAGGGACTATTGGTACAGAAAAATTGAAAGCATACCAGGACGATGAGATTATGTTCTTGTGTAAAAGTATTACATGGAGAGCTAGAAATTTGCATGATAAATTAGAAGAGACAGCGAGTGAACTAGGAGTAGAATTCGTAAAGGTGAGAAGTTTGCAGAAACCATATAGGGTAGATTTTTGTGAGAAAGATATAGAAAATTTAAACACATCAGGACGGTTAACCCAAATAAAAGAATTGATTGTTTTGTTGAGAAAATGGGGTGATGTGGACAGATGGAGAAGCAGGTGGACTAAAAGGAATGAGAAAACGCCCGATAAAGCATCTTTGGCTTTTGCGGTGACAGACAAGGAACCAATTGTAAGGGAGTATCCGATGAGAGAAACTCCAGGAGGTAGTTATGTGCATGTCCCTTGGTCCAGACAAGATATACTGTCATTTACAAATGACTTCCCAAAATTAAGAGAAAAGCCAGTAGAATGGTACAGACAAGTGGAAAGGTTTGTTAAGGTTTCGAAGGTGTTGTGGGTAGATTTGGATGGATTATTTGACATTGTGGTACCAGCTGATTTATGGACAGAGTGTAAGATTACCATTGATTGGCCAACTGTAGAATACCCAAGAGACGCAAAAACAGGAGCGCCAGGACCAGAAGTTATGAGGAAGTACGACCAAGTAATTACCTTTTTGAAAAATAAAATTCCACCCAAAGAAACGGATTGGGTAAAAATTGATAGAACCACACAGGAGAGTAAGGAATCTGTACATGCCTATTATGAGAGGCTACTTCTGGTTTTTAAACAGTATACTGGCTATGAGACATTAAATGAGAAGGACATGAGTCATTTTGTATATAGATTTGTTTATGGGTTAAAACCAGTGTTAGATTTGGGGGTCTCTAGTTGGCATAGGTAGGTACCTGTGACAAATAGGGACCCTTGCGTCTAGTCAGGGTGAGGGGCTACACTCCCAAAATAACCCCTCCTCACCCCCTTGGTAGCTTGGCACGAGCAGGCAGGCTTATCTCAGAGGCAGTGTGTAAAGCATTTGTGAACACATACAGTAATACAGTGACAACACTACAGATGGACACCACACAGGTTGTATTATAAAAATAGTATTTTTATATAGACTTAATACAAGACCAAACGACAAAAATCCACAATACTGTACTCAAAAATAGACTTGAAAAGGTTATAAAATAGTTCAGTTCTCTCAAGTTGTAGATGCGACACTTTACTCTCAATGTACCTTGAATGCGTAACGCAAAGAACACAAAAGGGTCGCAGGGAAGGTGATGCGTCGGTTCCGTACACTCAGGGGAGTGGATGTGTCGGTTCCTTACTGCTGCGCAGGGGAGTTGATGCTCGCTTCCTTACTGTGTGGGGAGTTGATGCGTCGGTTTCTTACTGCTCTCCGGTGCGATGCGACAGATGGCACCTCAATGCGATACTCTTCTCCGGTGCGATGCGATAAAAATGGCGTCTTGGCTGCGATGCGACAACGTTGGTGCGATGCGTGCACGCCCGACGGCCGTGCGGTGACTCGATGATCTTTGGAGCCGCGACAGGCCCTGCGACGTGCTTCTCCGGTGATGCGACGATGTCCTCTGTGGCAGCGTCCCGCTTCTCCGGCGATGCGCCGCGCTTCGGCGATGCGATGATGACAGCGGCAGCGGCGTCTCGCTTCCTCGGCGATGCGATGACAGCAGCTGCAGCGGCGACACGCTTCTCGTTGTTGCGTCGCGCTTCCAGCTCCCAGCGACACGCAGTCTCTCAGAAGGCCCAGCACAGCAGCAGGCACTTCAATTCCCAGCAAGGGAATTTGGGGGGGAGCTGGTTGGTGAAGTCTTGTATCCCTGAGACTTCAGGCAGGAGGCAAGCTCTAGTTCAAGCCCTTGGAGATTCTTCTTCAAGTTGATAGAAAGCACACTCAGTCCTTTTCTCCTTTCTTTGGCAATGAAGCAACCACTGCAGGCCAACCCCCAAACACACAGCACAGGGGTAGTCTCCTCCTTCAGCTTCCTGGTTCTTCTCCTCAGCAAAGGTTCGTCTTAATTCCCAGAAGTGATCTAATTTCCTAGGGGTCTGGGTCCCCTTTTTATACACAGTTTCTCTTTGTTCTCTGAAGGCAGAGAGGCCTCTGCCTAGTCCAAAACCAGTTCTGGTCAGTCCTGGAGCACTTTGTTTTTCTGACTCCTCCTTTCCCTTCAGAATGTGGGCCAGAGTGCTCAGCCGCCCGGCAGGAGGTGGAGCCAGCATTGTGGAAGGCAGGCACAGCCCTATTCAGACCCAGGTGCAACTCCTCCCTCCACTCTGGATGCAGATCTTTCTATTCAGCCCTGTGCTGACTCACCCTGTCTCCTGTAGCCACCCCCAGCCCCTGTCACTCAATCTCCAGACAAGGAATACACAACCTAGCAGAGGCAGGCTTGGATAGTTAGGCAAGAAAATACATACTTTCTAAAAGTGGTATTTTCAAACACAGAATGTTAAAACCAACTTCCCTAAAAGATGTATTTTATCATTCTGAGTTCAGGCGTACTAAACTCGAATTTCTACCTGGTTCCCTGAGTCAGTTAGGATTATAAGATGTAATAATCTAACTGCCCATTCTGGCCTATGGGGAACAGGTAGCCTTGCAATAGTGAAAAACAAAAATGGCTGTAATTCACTATTAGGACATGCCACACACACCAGGGCATGTCCTACCTTTTACCTACAATGCACCCTGCCCTTGGGCCTACCTTAGGGGTGACTAATATGTATAAAAGGGAAGGTTTAGGGACTGGCAAGTGGGTACACTTGCTCAGTCAACATGGCAGTACCAGACTGCCCACAGGCTCTGCAATGGCAGGCCTGAAACACACTTTACAAGCTGCTCCGGTGGGTGGCACAACCAGTGCTGCAAGCCCACCAGCAGCATTTGATTTACAAGCCCTGGGCACACGCAGTGCACTGTACTAGGGTCTGACAGTAAGCCAAACAAGCCAATCATGGAGTCACTAATCCATACATCAATTTACCATAGAGAGCATATGCACTTTAGCACTGACCAGCAGTGAAAAAGTGCCCAGAGTCATAAATCCACCAACACCATGTCAGAAAAAATACAGGAGGAAGGCAAAAAGTTCAGGGATGACCCTGCAAAAAGGGCCAAGTCCAACAACCAGAGATAAGTGAAATGATCAAGCAGCATATGATTTGTTGGCAGATCAGCACAGTAGACGAAGTTTTGAGGTATGCTAAATATTGTAGCGATGACATTGAGTGTAGACAGAATAAATTAAAAGAGAAAGCGATGTGGGCGCAAGTGAAAGTAGCAGAAAAACAAGAAGCTCAACTGAATAATCACGTTAATGAGGCAGGACAAACTAAATCCAAACCGAATATAGGTAAAGGCAAAGGCCAAATGAGCATAGAAGAGGCAAAGAAAAAGTGGCCATGCCACAACTGCGGAAAGTTAGGGCATTGGAGAAACGAGTGTAAATTCCCTCCAAAGGCTAATGCGGAAAATCAATCATTAAATCCACAGGTGCAGAGTGAGGTGAGTTACCAACAGCTGCAGCAACCGCAAGTAGTTACTCAGCAGAGTCAGGTGCCTCAACCACCACTTCCCAAGAGTGTAAATCCACAGAGATACAGTGCAGAAACAGGATTCTACGGAGGAGAGCAGGTAACACAATTGCCGCGCGCAGCTGCAATATCACAATATTGGTTACGACAGGATGGAAATGAGTTGGATGAAAGTTTATGATGGTGCCTAGGAGAGGAGGAAGAGTGCGTGCTTGGCGCAACGCTAGAGGTAGATCAAGCAGGTCCATTTGTGGATGGAGAAGTGAATGGTGCAAATGTAACATTCCTTGTGGACACTGGAGCTACCCGTTCTACTGTTAGGTCAGTGGAAATTCCAAACCTTCCTCTCTCAGGTGAACATATCCAAGTCGTTGGTGTATCAAATCAGCAAATTAAGGCGCCTCTTACCAAATTAGTAGAGGTAAAGATTGGACCATTCAGAGAAATGCACCGATTTGTGGTGTGTGATTGCAGTCCTGTGAACTTGCTAGGACGCGATCTACTTTGCAAAATGAATTGCACCATCTATTGCACTCCAGATGGGATTGCATTTCAAACCCCCGATGAAGATGTACTGTATAAAATGACAATGGTGAATTTAGAGAATTTTAGAAACAGTAAAACACGAGGTGTGGGATTTTACGGGCGAAGATATAGGGTTAATGAAAGGAGTAGACCCTGTTAAAATTTCTGTTAAAGAAGGAACAGGTTTCCCAAATATTCCACAGTATAAATTGACGCCAGAAATAATTGAAGGAATAACACCTGTAATAAACAAAATGATTGAACAAGGAATTCTGAGAGAAATAAAGAGCAATCCATGTAATTCGCCTATAATGGGACTGAAAAGCCGAACGGAACATATAGAATAGTACAAGATTTGAGAAAGGTCAATAAAATCATTGTTCCTTGTTGTCCAATTGTACCAAACCCTGCAGTGATTCTATATCAGATTCCTCGTGAAGCAGAATGGTACACCGTCATTGATTTGTGCCATGCATTTTCTCTATCCCATTACATTCAGATAGCCAGCCATTATTTGCGTTCAGGTTCGGAGAGCGTATTTTGGCATGGTGCCGAATTCCTCAGGGGTATACAGAAAGCCCCTCGATCTTTAATCAGATTCTAAAGAAATCATTGGAAGATTTAAAAATGCCCGAAAAATCTGTGATGGTTCAGTACATTGATGACCTATTGGTGGCATCAAAAACAAAAGAAGCATGTGTTACTGACACGATTGCTTTGCTGAACCATTTAGCAAAAGGAGGACATAAAGTATCCCCATCAAAATTACAGTTTTGTCAACAAGAGGTCCAATATTTAGGTCATAAGATTGAAAAGGAGTGCGAAAAGTAACGACTGAGAGAATAAAAATAATTCAAGGAATGAGAGCTCCAATGACACAAAGAGAGGTAAGAATGTTCCTGGGAATGGTTGGATATTGTCGACAATGGATAAGTGGATTTTCATTAATTGCAAAACCATTACAGCGATTGACAAAAAAGGATGTTAAAGATCCCTTTGAATTGAATGATGAAGAAATGAAAGCGTTCAGAGAATTAAAAACGAAACTGTGTGAAGCCCCGGCACTGGGAATGCCTGATTATGAAAAAGATTTTGAGCTGTATTGTAGTGAGAGAGATGGGTGTGCACCTTTCAGTCTTAGTGCAAAGACATTGAAACATGAAAAGACCCATTGCATATTTTTCCGCTGTTTTAGTCCCGGTAGCAAAAGCGTTGCCTGGATGTCTGAAAGCAGTTGCTGCTACTTGTGTGAGTCTGGAGCAGAGTGAAGGCATTGTGATGGGATATCCATTGAGAGTATATGTTCCTCAATCTGTGGAAATTCTCTTGACAAGAACCAAAACTCAATACATGACACATAGTCGGCTGACTAGGTATGAAAAAGTGATTTTAAGTGCAGACAATATAACCATTGACAGATGCACAAATGTAAATCCTTCAACATCATTGCCAGATGAAGAGAGTGTGATAGGTATGGATGAAGCTGACCATGATTGCTTGAATGTACTCGAGTATTGTACAAAACCGCGACTGGATATTAGAGAAGAGCCTTTAAAGGAATCAGATTATGTGTTGTTCGTGGATGGCTCATGTTTGAGAACGAGTGAAGGAATTTTGAGTGCGGCATATGCAGTATGTACAGTAGCTGCCGTAATGGAAGCATCTTGTTTGAGAGGAATACGTTCTGCCCAAGTGGCTGAGCTAGTTGCTCTAATTCAGGCATGCAAATTGGGAAAGAATGTCCGAATCACAGCAATCACGGATAGCCAATATGGCTTCGGAGTGGTTCTTGATTTTGGGCAGATCTGGTCCCAGAGAGGTTTCTTGACGTCTGCAGGGACCCCAATCAGAAATGGTGAGTTTGTGAAAAAGTTGCTTAAGGCGATACAGCTGCCTAAACAGATTGCGGTGGTGAAGTGCAATGCACACAAAAATGGGAAGACTACATAACTGTGGGCAACAAATTTGCCGATGAAATAGCTCAGTACTGTGCCAAAAATGTAGTCTCATTGAACCGAGGCAGGGAAAGAGAGCATGTTTCATGTCCTTTGCTTTTTACTAACCCTGTCGAGACATGGGATGAGGTGAGACAATTGCAGGAAGCAGCAGATGATGAAGAAAAAGATTGCTGGATAAAAGCAGGATGCAGGAAAAGGGAGGAAAATGATGTTTGGGTTTACAGAGATGAAAGACCAGTTATGCCTGATAGCATGATTTCTGACATGGCACGGATGTACCATGGACAAGCTCATATTGGAAGAGATGCAATGATCAGACTTTTTAGACAAACCTGGTATAACCCAAAATTCAGAGCCATAGCTGAGAGTCTTTGTCAAAGATGTCTTATCTGTCAACAGATAAACCCAGGAAGGAAGACAGTAGTGAGTCTAGGAACAATAGGACGAGAGGGCGGTCCTTTCACGAGAATGCAGATGGATTTTATTGAAATGCCCCCAAGCAATAGGCTAAGATATGTTCTTGTAGTCGTCTGTTTGTTTTCCCGTTGGGTGGAAGCCTACCCGACTAGAAGGAATGATGGAATTACAGTAGCAAAACTCATGCTGCGAGAATTCATTCCAAGGTATGGTTTTCCAGTAACGATTGAAACAGATAGAGGAACACATTTTCAGAACGAATTAATTCAATTGATATGTGAAGCACTTGGAATTAAACAGAAACTACACTGTGCATACAGACCAGAGGCTTCTGGAGTAGTAGAGCAAGTGAATGGAACGATAAAGAACAGGTTAGGGAAAATGTGTCAAGCCACAGGACTCAAATGGCCAGATGCCCTGCCATTGGTCTTAATGACTATCAGAAGCATACCTGAAAGAAAGACAGGTCTGAGTCCCCACGAAATAATCATGGGACGAGCAATGAGGCAAGCACATGTACCTGTCAACAAACTGCTGACTATAACTGATGATATCGTGTTGGATTATTGCAAAGGATTGGCTGATGTGGTACGTTCTGTGTTTCATCAGGTTGGACCGGATGCGACCACTCTTGAAAGAAAACCAGCTCATGATTTGAATCCCGGAGATTGGGTCCGCATAAAAGTCCACAGAAGAAGAAACTCTTTGGTTCCCCGCTGGGACCAACCACGACAAGTGATCCTGGTAACAACAACTGCAGTCAAATGTGCAGGAGTGAAACACTGGGTACACGCCAGCCACACCAGCAGAGTTCCAGATGCTGAAGCTCGACCAGTAAGTCGACATCTGGAAATATCCGATACCAGTTCAGCATCCGAAGCGGAAGAAGAAACAAACAGGGCTCCAGAATCTGAAGATCGACCTGTAAGTCGACATCTGGAAGACCCAAGTACAAGTTCAACGACAGGAGAGGAGAATGAAATAGCAAAGGTTCCAGAATCAGAAGATCGACCTGTAAGTCAACATCTGGAAATATCAGACACCAGTTCAGCATCTGATACAGATCACTCAGATTGTGATGAAAATCTGAAAAAGGATTGGAAAATTGATATCATAAAAGAAAAGACTGAGCAAAAAGACAGCAATAGTGAGCAACCAAGTACAAGCTATGGTAAAGATCCTTCAGAAATCATTTTAATAGATGAAGAAGGGAGAGTTTCAAATAGAAAGATAGAAGAATCGGAAGACTCCCGAGGAGCAATAGGGACAGATCGGCGAATAAAGGAACAGGGAAATATAGAAACAGATAGAGAGATTGACACAAATTCGGAAGAACCTCGAGGAGGGACAGAAATAGGCGATCAAAATAAAACACAAGGAGGATCAGAACTAGATGAAGGAAGTGAAATCATAAAGTTCAAGATAAGAGACAATAAGGAAAGGTCTGAAACAGAATCAGAAGAAAGTGGAGAAGAAAGAAAACAGAAATTAGAATCAAGAAAGAGAACTTGGAGAATAGAAAGAGAGGAAAAAGAAAGTGAACCGAAAAGGCCGAGAAAAGGAGATAATTGGCCCCACGAAGTTAAAAGATTGAGATACAAGATCATAAACCTAAATGGAAAGAATGCAGAACAAGTAAATGAAATAACAAGTCAAAAGGAACAAGAAAAACAAGGTGGAAAACACTTGCAGAAAACAAAAAGAGTAAAGAAAGCAAATCTGAAATATAAATCACCTGAATGGCTATACATTGCGTTGACTGATATCAAAGAAGAAGAAATCACTCACGAAAACCCTGAACAAAGCTACAACCTAATGGGTGAAGGTGAAGTGCAACAAATTTAAAGAAATTTGAAGAAAATTTCTACCGGACTGGACAAAACCACGGATAAGACAAGAAAGAGTTCTGAGAAGAACTAAAGAAAGTACCAAACGAGACAAAGTGGGAAAGTAGGGTGGCTAAAACGTCATTTCTTGAGGTGTGGTGACACATTTTCTGTACATATTATAAATATAGACAATAGAACAAGATGGTAGATACCAAAAATAGAACATGTAGATGTGAGTTCTTACGTAGATGGTGTAAGATGTGCTTCTTTTGTACAGGATTATTAATGTTCCTATGGTTTATCTTAGCAATCACCATTCCAATTAGATTAGCTGTAGAAGAAACATCCATATTAAAGAATAACACGGAAAGGGATAAGGGAGCTAAGATGCATAAAACAGCCATATTAAAGGATAGTGCAGAGTTACATAAAGATAGATCAATAACTGATTTTTCAAAAAATGTTTTCACAAAATTATTATATGAATATGTAGAAACGATGGATGTGAGAGACTGTTATGTTTGTATGCAATTACCTGCGTCTGTTGCAGAAGGTGTGACCTACCATCACCTTCCTTTGACGTATGGAATAACATGTAGTGTTTTAGCTAGTCTATTTTATAGAACAGGAAGGTTAGAATATTATTATACTGACATGGATAAGATTTTTGTAAAGATTCCTATAGTATCTGAACTAAACAAGGTGAAAGAGGCAAGGACGTTTGGAGAGTTTTTCTTAGAAAATAAATTTCTAACATCAGATGACATAATTAAACACAACCTTACCTGTGAGTTAAGGAAGGAGGAAAGGGTGTTTTTAGAGATGGTTGAAAATAGAAGAGTAAAATTCCAAAGAAAAGTGATAGAAGAAGAGACAAAAACACCTATTTGGGCGTTTGAAGAAGAAAATAATGACAAGAAAAAGACAAATGCAGCTATGACTTTGGATTGGCCCCAACAGGGAAGGTTGTGCATTAGTAGAAATAGAACAAGGTATGATAACTATTTCGTGGGTTCCAGTGATTGTCAAGACAATTATAAAATTTTAGGAGGTTGGGGATTCAAAGGGGGAAAAGATCCAATATTTCCAGGGATCTATAATATTTGCGGAAACAGAGCTTATTACAGGTTGCCGGACCATTGGTATGGGTCGTGCTACTTAGGCCTTGTCTTTCCAAAGATTTTTCATGTAGATAGAGAAGAAAAAGGAACACACGAAATGGGTAAGACATTTACACGTAGAAAAAGGGAAAGTTTTTCAGAAATAGTGGGTGATATTTTTGGAGCATTGATACCAGCAGTGGGAATATCTTTGAATGCATTTAAAATTCGGAAGTTATCCACAGTAGTAGATCGCTTATCTACAGATACTGCTGGAGGGTTCTTGATGGTAAATACCGAGATGGTTGCCATGAGAGCTATGGTGATGCAAAATCGACTTGCCCTTGACATTCTGTTGGCAAAAGAGGGCAGAGTCTGTGGAATGCTGAAAGTTCAACATTGTTGCACTTACATTCCAGATAAAAGTGAGAATATACAAAAGTATATAAAGAATATTACAAACTTGCACAAAGAACTTGTTCCACTGGAGGTTGAAAATGCATGGGAGAAACTTGGTAAGAGTTTTTCCTCAGTATCAAAATGGTTTACTAGAATAAGTAGTTTCATTATTGGGAAAGTTATGATAACAGCAACAGTAATAATCCTAGTAGTATTATTTGTGAAATTCGTTATTATATGTGTCAAAAGGAGAAAAAGACAAAACAAAACAAAAAGAGAAAATAAGATAAATAAAGAAAGAGAAAGAGAAATAGGTGAAATAGAACTGGAAGAACTAAAACAAAGCTGGAGGGTTCTTGATGGTAAATACCGAGATGGTTGCCATGAGAGCTATGGTGATGCAAAATCGACTTGCCCTTGACATTCTGTTGGCAAAAGAGGGCGGAGTCTGTGGAATGCTGAAAGTTCAACATTGTTGCACTTACATTCCAGATAAAAGTGAGAATATACAAAAGTATATAAAGAATATTACAAATTTGCACAAAGAACTTGTTCCACTGGAGGTTGAAAATGCCTGGGAGAAACTTGGTAAGAGTTTTTCCTCAGTATCAAAATGGTTACTAGAATAAGTAGTTTCATTATAGGGAAAGTTATGATAACAGCAACAGTGATAATCCTAGTAGTATTATTTGTGAAATTCGTTATTATATGTGTCAAAAGGAGAAAAAGACAAAACAAAACAAAAAGAGAAAATAAGATAAATAAAGAAAGAGAAAGAGAAATAGGTGAAATAGAACTGGAAGAACTAAAAGAAAGCATGCATAAGAAAACAAAAAGACAAGATGAAAGGGATACAGTTGTGTAAAACTAACAAAGAGCAAATGGACAAGAAATATGCTGTCTGACAAATTTGTGTAACAAGGGTTTTTGTGGTGATATTAAAAATCACCAAAGGGGGGAGTTGATGGAGCAAGGTAAATGAGAAAATTTTGAACACCCTAATATTAACGTTAATAATTAATACAATGATTCGTTTCAGTAAATAACCAACAACGTATGTTTTCTTTATAAGTGTTCTTGGTAACATGCCGTATCTGTGCAAACTAATCTACTTACAATTGTTAATGTTAATAACGCTAACATAATAATTTGCGTACTAATTAGAATAATATTGCATGATTTGTGCTTCGTAGTAAATTGTATGGTGGCAAAATAAAGCGGTTGGTAAGTAATAAATAGCTTTATATGTCGCTTTTGCTAGGTAACACCTAACTGGGGTACGTAGAATGACGGGAGGGAAACGAAAAGGCTTATTTTCTTTATTCTTAACTATTTTCTGTTTATTTTTATGATAGTTCGCTCAGGCCTGCTAGGCCGTGCTGTAAAAATGGCTGCTGAGGCAAAACAAACTAGAGTGCGCAGGCGCAAGATGGCTTCCAAGCGGAAGAAAAAGCTGTGAACGAATGCATCACGTGGTTATTTTCCAAAGCCTAGGATGGAAGAGGGATCAAGGTTGTGATGACCTTATTACCCGAGCGTGTGCCAAGGGGGGACTTAGCGAAAGAGTGTGAGAAACCCGCAGTGTATCCGTGAATGGACAATGAACTGTTTAAAATAAAGTATCGGAAAGAAGATACAAATAAAGACTGCCAATTGGATTGGTAATGTCCTGAACCCGTGAGAAAGGACAAAGTTATGAACATTCTTCGGAACTGGTTTGAGCAAGGAGGGTAATAATGAGATGTATGCCACCCATCAAATGGACCAATTAGAGTGAATCTCGCCCCCAAAAACGTAACATTTCTGTTTAGTAAGCTAGTATTAGGGTATAAGAGGACCTACTCTTAAGTAGGAGGAGCGCTGCTTTTACATTTTTATTTTGAGCACTGGACGCTGGAGAAGCCGCTGCTATTTTTCTATAGGCCTTTATATTTTAATACGATTAATCTTTTATTCTTAATTCTGATTGAGAAAGAACGAGATTGTGGCGGAAAACCTATATAGGTGGTCCGTCGAGGAGGCCTGTTTAGTAGGACAGACAGTCAGTTTTTGGGAGTTCTATGCTGGGATCTGAATTTAACTGCTGTGACGAACTTTATTTTTCCATCTAAAGGGTATGCATTGCAATTCAATTTATTCTTATAATGATAATAAATGTATTGATCTGATTAATAAAACTGAGTTTATTCATGCTTATAAAATTAGATAAACTATATTATAATTAAAATTATGAGTCTGTGGTTCTTTAGCTCAATAATAAATGTAAATGCCTAATAAGAGTTTATAGTGATTGAGCTGGTCTTAATCACCATCAACTGATTCCTACTAGTTGGTCCATCGACCAATGAGCGGAATACCTGCGAAATTTGTGGATTATCATGTTGATTTAAAAAGGTATCCCGTCTCCTTCCAGCAAGTCATTAACTTTTTCTCCTAAGTAAAGGCGAATGTGTTCCAGGGAATATATGAGAGAGTGAATGTTTATGCGGTGTTATTGGCCCCACCGTCATATTGGTATAGTTGTGAAGAGGAATGTTTTTCAACCTGGGCGTCAATGCCTAAAGGAGAAGAAATGTTATTGATAGCGCTGGATCACCTCCAACATGCCACTGCCAGCATTTTGCTATCCGTGTCTCATTCACAAATTGCCTAAAGTATGACAGTGCAAGTATTTTATCCAAAGTGTCAGTCATCCTAAGAATTGCCTCTAGTGTGTCAGCATTTTGCCATGAGTGCCTCTATAAGATAAGAATTACTTTCAGTATGCCAGGGTCAATGGTAGTCTTGCCAGCGGACCACCACTTTTCACTCATCATTACTTACATTCACTCCCTCACACTCATTCTCACCCACTCATCCTCACTCTCACGCATTAATTCATATTCACTCACTGGTTAAGTCTCACTTTCTTGCACTCATTCTTACTCACTCAGTCACACTCACTTTCATTCTTTCTCTGGCTTATTCATACTTTTACACTAGCTCTCTCTTGCAATCACTCTTACTCTCACTATCTCACTTATTCTCCCTCACTATGACTCACTCATTTTCACTAATTCACACTCACTTTCACTCATATTCACACTTAATCTCACTAATTCATACTTACTTACAGTTAATCTTACGCACACTCATTCTCACAGTTATACTCACTCACTATAAGCTCACTCATTCTAACTTTCTAACACTCCCTCAAGTTTATACTTATTTATTCTCACTCATTCAGCTGCAGTCACTTTGGCTTTTGCTTACTCGGTCTGGCTCACTCATACATACTAACACGCAGTCTGACTCAGTCTCACACACTACCTGTAACTGACACGCACTTTCACTCACATAGATGCTTATGCAGACACATATGTTCACACATACACATGCACTCTGTTACACCAAGATCGCTTTCATTGCCACCACAGACAACATCTAACTGATCATGGACATGGGAAACACTGCAGCCCACATTCTACTTGACCTACCTGCAATCTTCCACACTTTCTTCAATCCCATCCTGGATCTCTTCCTTCCTTCCCCACCAGATAGACCCAGTCAGTCAACCTGGCCCCATACACCTCAGCTGCGGTCAGTGTCATCTTTGGGGTTCCCCAAGGATCATCTCTCATCTTCACGTTGTTCAATGCATACATGGGACTGCTCGCCAGTATCATTGAAGCCCATGAAATCAACATAATCTCCTATGCCGATGACACCCAGCTCATCCTTCAATTTTCTGACGAAACATCCAACACCAGGAACAACTTTGCCTCGTGCATGTCCAAAGTCGCCAGCCGGATGAAGACCAACTGTCTAAAAATCCACACAGACAACACAGAAGTGGTACTCATTGGCAAGAACACTTCCTTATAGAACTCTACCTGGTAGCCAACTGTTCTCAGACCAACACCTTATCAGGCCAATCAAGCCAAGAACCTAGGCATAGCGGTGGCCAACTAACTCTTGATGATCAGCCAAGCCAATGCAGCTTTCTCATCTTCTTTCTACACCTGAAAGAACCTCAGAAAAACCTTCAAATGCCTTCCAGTCAACACATGCATAACAGTAACCCAGGCTCTCCTTACTACCAAACTAGACTACGGCAAAGCACTCTATGCCATTTGACAAGAAGACTTCAGGTCATACATGATGCAGTGGTCAGATGCACACTCAGGCTGCTTTCCTGTACACACATCACCTTATACCTGAAAGAGCTCCTCTGGCACCCTGTCCACAAACATGCACTCTTTAAGCTCCTCACCCACAGTTATGAAGCCTTGCACAAGCTAAGTCCCTCCTACCTCAACAGCTGCATCAATTTCCACACCACGAGCAGAAAATTATATTTGGCCAGACTCCTACTCACACACAATCCCCACATCTGCAAAGCCAGAGCAAGGAGCAAACCTGTCTGCACCTGTCTGTATTCAGCCTTCGTCCAGCGCCAGTCATGCTGCTGGTTTATTGATTTCTCTTCAGGGTAAGCCTTCTTATAACTCTAATCAATTAAAAGCCTAATATGCTGCCACAACATGTTGTGCTCATGAATGAATTGTTATCCACTTGCTGGATCTTGTCTCATGCCTTCATTGTAGGGGCATAATTAAGATCACCCATGGGTGCCCTGTCTCCTCTTGAGCTTTCAAACAAGCCAGTTTAGCTTGTAATCCTACATTTTCTACAGTTGTTTTTCCTGGTTGTCACTTTAAGACCTGATAAATAAATGTGTGTGCCCTTCCTAAGCATGCGTTAAATATTTATGATCAGGTATCTTCAAACTGGGATGTTGTTTTTCTCATGGAAACTTGGAGTACAGATTTTTCTTTGCCTGATATTGGAAAAGCGATTCCCCCAACCTTATTTTTCAACATATTGACCAGATGTACAGCAAAGGGGTGGTATAGCTATGATCTTTCATGCTGAGTAAGTTGTACTATGTTTATGTGTTAAAATCCACCCTCTTCGAAGGCATTATTTTCTCTCTGAAACTTTCGGCAAACTTCTCTTTTTCTGGGGCTTCCTCTATAACCCTTCTAGGTATGTTGCTAGTTTCGTGAATGAGCTCCTTGATGAGATTGCCTCGAGTAGTCTTCAAATTGCCAATTTTATCATTCTCAGAGATTCCAATATTCATATTGACTCTGAGTTAAGTGCTAGTAATTTCCAGATCATTGTGACTCTTGCTCCTTTGAATCTGTTTCAGAAAGTTACTCAACCCACTCATGTACCTGGTCACACTCTGATTTTTTATGCTATTCCAGATCTTTCAACTGATTCTCCACTGCCACTCACCTGGTCTGATCTCTTTCCTATTCCTCTTTTGCTAGCTGTCCCTTCTAAAATCTCTTCTGTTGCTCCACGTCTTCCTACTAGGCAATTTGAATTAATCCAACTTGGCCTCACATTTTTCTAGCTATCCCTTGTCACTCAGCTGAGATCTTGAGCTGGATGCCTCTTTATTTAACAACTGGCTGTCCACTATAGCTGATATTATTGCTCCGTTGAGAGGTAAATCTTCAGATAGATCTCACTCTGCAGCCCCTTGGTTTCCATCACATTAGCAACCTTAAAAACTAATTGTAAAAAGCTTGAACTTCTTTGGAGGAACAATTGTTGTTCATGTGAGGAAGCGTCCTATAAACAGGCTTTGAGGAACTATCATAAAGCTCTGCATAAAGCTCAAGCTGATTATTTTGCTGAACCAACTGAGGCAGCCTCTAATGCTCTGTTAGACTTGTCATGCTCAGGGTGGTCTTCTCCTAGATATTTTGCCTTTTGCCTCCATGTTTTGCTGATTCTTTTTGTTGGCCTTAGGAGTCTGAGCACTTTACCACTACTAAACAGTGCTAAAGTGCATGCGCTTCTCCCATAAACATAATGACATTGGTGTATACCTGATTTGCATATTTGAGGTACTGGTAAGCCCCTTATAAAGTGGTATACCATATTCCCAGGGTCTGTACTTCAAATGCTACTAGTGGGCCTGCAGCACTAATTGTGCCACCCACAGAAGGAGACTTTCAAACCTGCCTCAGCCCTGCCACTGCAGCGCCTGTGTATGCAGTTTACTGCCACTTCAACTTCGCATTAAAAAGGAATTGCCAGGCCTTAAATTCCTCTTTTAAAACATATAAGTCACCCCTAAGGTAAGCCCTAAGTAACCTTAAGGGTCAGGGTGCTATGTCACTAAAAGATAGGATATGTACTTTTATGTTTTCCATGTCCTGGTAGTGACAAACAGTCTATTTCATTTTTCCCTACTGTGAGGCCTACTCCTCTCATAGGCCAGCATTGGGAATTCTTTAATACACTTTTGAGCTGTAATTCCTGATCAGAAAGGAGTAGCTTTTGGATGTTTCATATCTTTGGAATGGTAATTTTTTTTATAACATATTTTATTAGATTTTTCATTCTTACTTTTGTCGGGTGACAATCAGCAGCCATTACCATATAAACCATTACAAAGTGTACATGTATATATGCAGTGGAATCCAAGAATTCAATAGGCAGTAACGCTAACAGTGATACTCACAAAATACAGTAAGGCATAGCAGTTCGTTGCTCAGCCGTATACGGCAGTCTATGGTCCCTAGAGGAAGCCTTAAGTGGTATCTTACAGTCTGCGCTGTTATGCCAACAACATCTAACAAACAGATTTATGTAATGTAGTAAATAAAGGCTATCCCTCCCTCCCCCCCTAACCCAACTTCTTCTGGCCCCGTTCCAACTTGTACTTTGCAGTGAAATACTCCATTAACCGCCCCCTCCATAACCAACAAGGCTCCAAGATTCATAGTTACCATTTCAAGTTGTATAGTAATAGACCAGCAGGGCTTATCACTCATGTATCGTATTGGCTAGTGCGGGGTAGGGTAGTCGGGTGCCTATTGCGCCTGTGCTGGAGGAACCGGCGGCGGCGCAAGGGCTTTGAACGCTTCTAAAATGGTATCCCACTCAAGGGAGATTAACTTCTTGCGTAGACCCCTGGCTTCCTCCCGTTGGATCGCCGCGCTTTCAGCGCTGCTCCATCTCACCACCTCCCCATGCCAGCTACAGAGTGTTGGGGGTGTAATGGACTTCCATCTCATTGTGAGAGTGCATTTGGCCAGTAGCAAAGCTAGGTCAAGAAAGCAAAACTGTACTTTCTGCACTTTGGGATGGCGGATCAGCCCCAGTAGGCAGACGGCGGGGGAATCTGGGAAAGGGATCCCAGTCGCGGTTCTAACTATGGTGACCACCTCCAGCCAGTATGATGCCAGCTTCGGGCACACCCAGAGCATATGGAGCAAATCTGCATCTTCCAACCTGCACCTGGGGCAGTGGTGTTGTGTGGCCGGGTACAGGCATTGTAGCCTATGTGGGTAAGATACGCCCTGTGTATAACCATGCATTGAATGAACTTAAACTTGGCGTTGCGTGGGATGTTCTAGGGGTATTCTAAGATCTTGCCCCACTCTTTGTCCGTTAATTCGGTGCCAAGGTCTGCGGACCATCTATTGCGCAAGTCTGTCAAGGGCACCCTAGTGTGTGCTGTTATACTTTTATATAGCCATTTAGTAAGGTGACGGCCCTCTCCCATCAGGTAAATCATGTAGACCAGTTCATGTCGGGCCGGTGCCGTCCTACGTGGGGCCCAATGTTTCTTTACAAATTGTATGCGTGCGGCGTGAGTGAGGTATAGTGTATCAGGGACTCCATGACATCGTACGAAATTGCCATGATCCATGAGGGTGCCTTCGTCAAACAGTGCGCCCACTGTGGTAACCCCCCCTCCATCCAGGCTAGGAGACGCCGCTTAGTAAGTAGGCCTGTAGGAGTAGGGATGCCTAGGAGTGGCAAGTTATCCGAGTACGGGGGGCAACTCCGCATGTAATGGACTGCCTTTTTCCAGTACTCTAGCGCTGTGCGTAGGAGTGGTGGGGCACTGATCAGTATACGAGCCGCCGCAGGAGTAGCATGTGGAGTCCTCCCCGGTCTATATCCGCGGGGGTATAATCTATCTCATGTAGGTTACGCCGCGCTAGTCAGTACGAAAGCCACTGCAGTTGGCTGGCATAGCAGTAGGCACGGAAATCAGGGGCACCCAGCCCTCCCTTGTTGGTGTCCAGTTGTAATTTAGCCAATCCCACCCTCCGGCGGCCTCCACCCCAGATTAGGTCAGAGAGCATCTTGTTCAGTGAGTTAAGGAGTGTAGTCGGGATCATCACAGGCAGGTTAGTAAAGAAATACAACAGACGCGGCAGAACCACCATCTTTGAGATCGCCACTCGTCCCATCACAGAGAGCGGAAGGGAGGACCAGAACAGAACCTGTGTTCTGAGTGATCGGATGGCTTTTCCCAAATTGCCTTCTATTAGGTCCGGTGCAGTCCTGTACACTTATATACCGAGGTATTTAAACGTGTGAGTTGCAACCCTTAGAGAATAAGGGCCAAATTGGATGGCCTCAGTGTGTTCCCCGGACAGAAAAAGAAAGCGTAGGATTTACCCTCATTCATAGTAAGGCCCGAAATATGTGCAAAGGTGATGAAAGTGTCCGACAAAGGAGCGAGTTCCGCAGTTAAATCTTTGGCATATAGAATGATATCATCTGCATATGCAGATATTATATGCGTCTCCTGCCCCAACTGTACACCCAACAGTGCCGCAATCATCCGTACCCTAAGGGCCAAGAGTTCCAACGCTAGCACGAACAATAATGGGGAAAGGGGACATCCCTGTCGGGTGCTCCTACCGATTTGGTATTCTCGAGAAATGTGGCTCCCAGTGCGGGCTCTCGCCGTGGGGACCGAGTATAACAGTTTGACCCACCTCAGATATTCCGGAGGGAGTCCGATTCTCTCGAGTGTCTGGAACATGTAATCCCATCTGAGCGTGTCAAATGCCTGCCTCAAATCTAGAGTGATACAACCCGCATTACACCAGTTTGAGGGGGTAGCTGTCATGACATGATATAGCCTCCTTATGTTAAGTGAGGTGCTACGTGCCGGTATAAACCCACACTGGTCAGGGTGGATCAAATGATGTAGATAGGGAGCAAGCGGCTTGCCAGAATTCTGCTCAGTATTTTATACTCAGTCGTTAATAAGGACAGGGGTCTATAGCCCGAGAGGTCCGTAGTCGACCGCCCGGTTTGGGGAGGGAGACCACTAGTGCCTGCCTAGTAGTGGGGGCAGTGTTCCAGCGTCTCTCGCAGTATTGTACAGACGCTCTAGTTGGGGCACTAGGGAGTCCGAGGAGGTAACAAAGAATTCGGCTGGGAGGCCATCAAGGCCAGGGGCCTTGTTGCGGGGAAGACCCCAGATGGCAGCTTTGATTTCTGCTCTAGTAATGGGGCCCGAGATATCATCCTGCACTGCTTTAGATAGTTGGGGGAGTTGTACATCAGTGAAAAACGCCTCCAGAGCGTCCTCGTCCAACTGGGGGGGTGATTGGTAAAGCATCCGATAGTATTCGTAAAAAGCCTCATTAATGCCTTGCTGTGTATCTGCCGTGTTGCCGGTCACTGTGCTGACCTTGTGTATGGGGGTGTGCGGGGGGTCATCCCGGAGTATGCGCGCCAGTAGTGGGCCGGCCCTGTCTGCTTCGGCGTGCTTGGCGTGTGTATAGGCAGTGTAGTCGATGCATCGCAATGTTTCTAGGAGCTCTGCGTGTTTTATCCTAGCTTCTTGCAATGGGGCGTCCTTAGAGGGATCATTTGCCGCTGCCTGTTCTAATGCATTCAAGGTGTTTTCGACTTCCCTAAGATTATTGTGGATTTCCTGTCGCGCCCCTGCTGTGGTGCTAATAGCTAGGCCTCTGATCACCACCTTGAAGGCGTCCCACTCCACCTGCGGGGTAGAGGCAGTTCCTGTGTTTTCAGCAAAATATCGGTGGATGCCAGTGGAGAGGGCCTCCCGGAAGACAGCGTCCTCGAGCATCTGAGGCCAAAGCTTCCAGGTGGGGACCGCAGTGGGGACTCTGCCCCATGCTAGCGTAATTTCCAATGGGTTATGGTCCGAAAGTGTCTTACCCAAATACGTGGCATGCGTGATCTGGGCCGTGATGTGATTGGAGCAGAAAATCCTATCTATACGGGTGTGTAGTTGGTGTGGATGAGAGAAAAATGAGTATTCTCTACTAGTCGGATGTTTCAAACGCCAAACGTCTCCCATCCCCCATCTGTCCGCCCAGTCACGCAGTTCTTCAGCCTGTCTTATGGAGCCAGCACCAGCTAAAGGAGGGTGAGATCTGTCAATAGCGGTATCCAGTACAGCGTTATAGTCTCCGCCTATTATCCATGGGCATGTAGCCCAGGCCGCTAGTACAGGGTTAATGCTCAATAGGAATTTGTCTTGCTCAAAGTTGGGCGCATATACACTACCCAGTATTATTTGTGTGCCATCTAGCATGCCTCTCACCAATATATATCTGCCTAGAGGGTCCACCCGAAGCTCCAGTGCCTTAAAAGGGACTCCACTTCTAACCCACATCGAGGCACCTCTGGCAAAGGCGGAGTATGATGTGGAAAAAACCTGCAGTTTAGCTATCTCAGCTGTGGTCAGGTTGGACTCCTGTAAGCATACAATATGCGCTCGACGCCTATTGAGTTGCGCGTGTATTTTATGTCTCTTGTGGACAGACCCCAATCCCCGCACGTTCCAAGTAACTACGTTGGAACTATCCTGCATATGTGCTCAGAGTGCGCTAACAATCGGAACATGTGTGGCGTAGGGGGAGCGGCAATACACAGTGTTGTGGAATTGGGGGGCCAGAATGTAATAACTGCTAAACTACAAATTACAATCCTCGGGCCAGCAGCGAGAACTACGCTGGCCCAAACCAGGTGCACAACGGTGCAAACAAGCAACAGTGTGCGCGTTGCTTTCGCTGTGGGGGGGTGCATTCCTAAAAGCTGCCTGATGAGGTGGGAACGGCGTGTGCTCTACGCTGCCCGGACCCTAAGTGACAGTGTTCAATCTGGAGTCGGCCCGTCAGAAAAAACCCCCATGCATTGTGAATGGGGGAAACTTACATTTGCACACCAAGATATTTTAGCTTACAATATGTTCCAGCGGCAGTCACCCGGTCACCCCAGGAACCCGGTCTGAGGCGTAATATTGCTAAACAAATTTATACTGGATTCTGAGTCCGAGTGGACCGAGGCGTCCTCCGAAGAGTCCGAGGGTATTGGGTGCGTTCCTTCCCGGAACCTGTTGGCTGGCTCCAGCGCCTCCGCCTGGTCCCGCTGAGCCTGCTTCGGGGTGGGGTTCCCAGGCTTGGTCACGCGTCCTGCTCTGAAGCGTTTGGACTTGCGGATCCGCCTCGGCTTCGGGGGTGCGTCCATGAGTTGTGAGGGGGGGCCGGACTCCCCCGGGGGAAACTCGATTTCGAGCCACTCTTCTACCTTATCTGGTGTCTCAAAAAACTGTGTCTTGTGATCATGGATTACTTTCAGCTTGGCTGGGAAAAGCAACGCATATTTGATGTTCTGCGCTCTGAGTTTTTTCTTTGCGTCTTGATAGAGGGAGCGTCTGCGCTGCACCAGAGCAGTGTAATCCGGATATAAGGACACCCGTTGATTCTCATAATGTATTTGGGAGAGTTCTCTCGCCCTCTGCAGCAGTACGTCTCTATCCCTGAAATTTAGAATTTTCACTATCAATGGGCGGGGTGGGCTCCAGCCTTCGGCCTACCAGATGGAATCCTATGTGCCCTTTCTACACAGAAATAGGCAGACAAGCCTTCCGGGGCCACATATTCTTTGAACCAATGTTCCATGAAGATGGTGGCCTCCGTCCCTTCACAGCGCTCTGGTAGGCCTATGACGCAGATGTTGTTGCGTCGGGCTCTACCCTCCGCGTCGTCTGCCCTCTCCTGCAGCCCGGCGACTTGTTTCTGGAGTTGTGTGAGTTGTGCTGCATGTTCCTTATGCTGTGGTATCAGTTCAAGAAGCGCGAGCTTATTGTCCTTGACAGTTGTGGCCAGCTTGGCATGGTCAGCCTTAAGGAGGGTGAATCCCGTCGTCAGGGAGCCAAGTTGCTGCTCTATAGCCGCCCTCGAGTCTCGCACTTCTTTCAATATGAGATCAAGCTTGTCCGTGGGGGCTTCAAAGTCAGTGGGGGGGACTTCATCCACAACCTGTGAAGCAGGCTCTCTGTCTTCCGCCCCCTGAGTATCCATTGCGCCAGCCTTCTGCACTTTCCCCCTGGGGCGCCCCATTGCAGTGACACCCAGGGGACCCCACTGCAGCACTGCCCTAGCACAGCGACCGGGCCCTGCAGGGGGTTATCGACACTGTGCTCGCGGATCGGTGGGGGCACTCTTAGACTGGATAGGATCACCGCTGCGTCACTAACAACGGGTAGGCCGTCCGGCGTCAGCCCTACTCAGGCACGCATGTGTCCCCCAGGGCACACCACTGCTGACACGGCCGCCGCCCCGTCGAAGCATAATTCTCAGGCCCGGTGGTCCCTCACTGTGTGTGTGGGCCGGCTCCTCAAAGGGTCATCCTCATCGGGGGGCTACTCCGTTGCCCCGTCGCCACCATCACAGCAAGGAAGAGAGGGCTAATGTGGCTGCCCCTGCTTACTCACGGCGCAGAATTTGGCCAAATCGTCACCGGAATCAGCCCCCCTAGGGATGGTGGCCGCTCGTCGATCTATCGAGTTTCTCGCCCCAGGCAGCCTCGCCAGTCGTAGCTGCCTCACCCCGCCGGCCGCGCCGCGGTCCGCTCTCAGTGCGCAGCGCTGGCCTCTCTCGCGGGTGCTCCCTCGGCTTCAGACTTGCATTAGAACAACGGGGCCGAGTGCCTGCAGCAGGCGCTCACAGCAGCGGCCGCTCCCGGGTGCTCCCGCGGCCGCGAGAACAGCTCCATGACGTCCTGGGTGGGTCACAGGGGAAGCAAATAGGGCAGATTGCCGGCCGCAATGGTCTTGGAGGCTCCGGTGCAGCTCTCACCTCCCATCTCATCCGGGGTCGGCCGCAGCTTCAGCGGGCCCTCCCCCGTCCGCAGGCCGCAGCTCCTGGCAGGCGGAGCAGACGGGATTCAGGACAAGAATCAGCAGCAGGTAGGCGCTGGGTATAGTCCGGGGATCTCTGCGGGGGATACAAGGATCTGTGGGCGCCTCTCCGGCAGGATTTAGGCAGGATTATACAGGTCCGGGCGCGGAGCTCGTTCACCGAGCGTCCGCCATGTTCGGCAGTTGGCCACGCCCCCATCTTTGGAATGGTAATGATAAATCCTCCCTACTGGCAAAGTTAGATTTAACATTACTTTTTTAGAAATGCCATTGTTAGAAAGTGGACATTTCTCTACACTTACTGCTCTATGTGCCAGACAGCCTGTCTCCAATACGAGTCTGGGGTGGGTGACAGCTACACTTTTTTGCATTCCCTCTAGACCGCCACAAACAGAGTAAGGTGAGGCTCATATGCATTCTGAGCCCTCGTCTGCATTCATCTGAATTCTGTTGGGTTTTCCCGGGCAGGGAGGAATTGAAGGTGCTGACACTTACACTTCAATAGATAGTGTACTGTCCACACACAAAGGACTGATTACCCCCACCAGATAGCCTGGTTGACAGGGCCAGGTTGAAAGGGATCCTTGTGCACTTCAGAGAGCTATTTTGAAGTCACCCACTACAACAAAGGCACTTTGGGGTATAAGTACTGAGTCTCCACCACCGAAAACCAGACATTTCTGGTTCTTGAAATGAACCTCTGTCAGAAGGATTGCTGTGCTGCTTAAAGGACTCAACTGAACAGCTTTTCTGGAAGGACTGCTTTTCTGCTTGTTGTCCTGCTGCTCCCTAACTCTGCTGAGGGAGAGCTGGACTCTGCCTCCCCTCCACGTGATCTCCAAGGGTTTGCTGGCTTGCCTCCTGTTTTCTGAAGTCTCAGGGAAACAAAAGACTTCCTGCAATTTGCTGGTGCTGCTGAACTCTGACTTCTGTGAATCCTACCCTTGTGTGAGGTGCCCTCTCCAAGTTCTGGGTCTCAGAAATCAGTCCTGCAGCTGTTTTGCCACAAAGTGGACGCATCCTAACCTTTGCGCTGATCAGAACCAAAACAGTGTCCTTCGACGCAGATGCAGAGGCTGTTCAACAACATGGATTCTACAGCCTGCGCGGCCCGGTGACTATGCTCTGTGTGGCCCTATGACGAAGCATTGCCCTTACCTCAGCGAAGCTCCATGACAACGCAGCAACCCGGCTGCAAGGAAAAGATCAGTACATCATGCCCTCTGCGTTGATGCTTTGCCCCATCCAAATTATTTTCTCAGTGGGCCCTGCATGGGGTCTGTAGCCGGCCTGCTCTCCATCGCAGTCAGCCTGAACGTTGAATTTGCACTGGTCCCTCGCGACCTAAAGTAAGCTTTTGACCACTAGTCATTTCTAAACAATATTTTAGCATTGAATCTTTAAAAAATCATATCTTGACTTCTACAGATTGGATTTTTGTCATTTTGGTCTCCTTTTGCTCAGGTAAATATTCTCTATTTTTCTGTGTGGAGTATTTTTGTGGTGTATTCATTGTTTTAATGTGTGTGTGTGTGTGTGTTACACAAATGCTTCACACATTGTCTCTTTAGACAATCCTGACTGCTCTGTGCCAAGCTACCAGAGGGTGAACGCAGGATATCTTTCAGTGTGCATCTGGCTTACCCTGACTAGAGTGGTAGTTCCTGCCTGGTCTGGGTGAATATCCCTTAGCCAACCAGGACTCCTATTTATAACTTGCTCCGAAAGAGATCTTCAAAATTGTTCAATCATTTCCTGCTCCTAAAGGCTGCACTCAGCTTATTGCTTCTTCGCAGATTTCTTCAAGAATATCTCTTTTTTCTCAGGAGAAAATAAATAAGATCCACGTTGAATTTTAGGTTGATGATTTAACAGTACATTATGCTGACATCAGACCATCACTCAATACAACGTCCACTCCAGTGCTAACCTCTTTTGAGAGCATTTTGTTAGATTCTTCAGACAAGCTATTTTGAACTGGAGTTCGGGATCTCCTTCTAAACCCTGATTCCCTACTATTGTTTCCAAAGCCCTACATATCATTAGCCCTTTACTTAATGAAGTTTTCAATACTTCAGTGCAACAGGCTATTGTTCCCAAGTTCTGGAAATTAGCAGACTCCTAAAGAAGTCATCTGCTGATCCGGAGATTCTTCCCAACTACAGGCCAATTTCTTTGCTTCCTGCACTGTCTAAAATGCTTGAGAAAATAGTTAATAGGCATCTTAACTCCTTTCTTGATTCTAATATTATGTTACATGACTTACAGTATTGCTTCAGACCCTGTCATCGCACTGAATCCGCCCTGCTCGAGGGCACAGAGTTTATAAAACCGAATCTTAATCAAGAATGTGCTGCATTAGTGGTTTTATTAGATCTCTCTGCCACATTTGTTACTGTTTCTCAGCCTATATTGAATCAATGCTTAGTTAACAGTGGCATTGGTGGCACTGCTCTACAGTAGCTTAAGTTGTTTCTATCTAATCAGTTTCAAACAGTCATCTCCCCCTCATGCATCTGCTCCGAAGCTACTGAGTTATCATCCCTGAGCCATGTGCTTCTTATTGTTTACATGGCCTCTATTGTTGAGATTTTTGAGCCTCTGGGTTCTAGGATAGTGTCATATGCTGATGACGCCTAGCTACTCCTGTCCTTTTGCGAGGCCAACAGTGCACTTCAACACTCTTTCAAACCCTATCTTGTAAAAGCTGCCGATTGGATGAAGCACAGTTGTTTAAAACGTAATGCCTCTAAAACTGAAGTCCTGCTCTTCCGCTGCTCACTTTGCATATGGTCCAGTGCCTGTTGACCTTCAGAACTTAGCCCCCCCCTTCCACTATTGAGGAGGTTAGGAACCTCAGAGTAAAGTTTGATAAACATCTTTCACTTGAGCTGCAGATGAAGGCTGTCAGTGGCTCCTGCTTTTCTATTCTAAAAAATCTTTAAAATTTGAGACTATTGCCAGAACCAACTAGAAAACCAATGTTCACTCTCTAGGTACCTCTCGCCTGGACTACGCAAACAGTTTGTATTTGGGGCTTTCAGACTGCTGCAGCCTTTACAGGTCATTTAAAATACCACCGCTCAGCCTTTGCTGAACATTTCTCGTCAGAAATCTATCTCAGGACACCTAAAATCTTTACATTGGGTTCCCGTACGCCAACATATTCTTTTTAAATGTCTCCTGCTTACTTTAAGAGGTTTCTATAACAAAGATCCAGTTTATTTGAGGAACAGAATTCAGGCCTACCTTCCTTCCCGGGGGGGACACTGCAGTGCCTGTGTGTGAGCTTTACTGCCACTTCAACTTCGCATTTAAAAGGAATTGCCAGGCCTTAAACTCCCCTTTTAAAACATATGTCACCCCTAAGGTAGGCCCTAAGTAACCTTAAGGGTCAGGGTGCTATGTCAGTAAAAGATAGGATATGTACTTTTATGTTTTCCATGTCCTGGTAGTGACACTCAATCAATCAATCAATCAATCAATCAATCAATCAGGGGTTTATAATGCGCTACTCACCCGTGAGGGTCTCAAGGCGCTGGGGGGGTGCTGCTGCGGATCAGTCGAAGAGCCAGGTCTTGAGGCGCTTCCTGAAGGTGTGCAGAGTGGGGGAGCATCTGATGTTGACTGGGAGCTCGTTCCAGGTCTTTGATGCGACGTAGGAGAAGGCTCTTACCACCTGCTCTGATTCTGCAGATGCGTGGTGTCTCTGCCAGGGCGAGGTCAGCAGAGCGGAGGTTCCTTTTGGGTACGTGGAAGTAGACTCTTTAGTTGAACAGTCAAACAGTCTATTTCTTTTTTCCCTACTGCGAGGCCTACTCCTCTCATAGGCCAGCATTGAGAATTCTTTAATACACTTTTAAGCTGTAATTCCTGATCAGAAAGGAGTAGCTTTTGCATGTTTCATATCTTTGGAATGGTAATGATAAATCCTCCCTACTGGTGAAGTTAGATTTAACATTACTGTTTTAGAAATGCCATTGTTAGAAAGTGGACACTTCTCTACACTTACTGCTCTATGTGCCTGACAGCCTGTGTCCAACACGAGTCTGGGGTGGGTGACAGCTACAATTTTTTGCATTCCCTCTAGACCACCACAAACAGAGGAAGGTGAGGCTCATATGCATTCTGAGCCCTCGCCTGCATTCATCTGCATTCTGATGGGTTTTCCTGGGCAGGGAGGAATTGAAGGTGCTGACACTTACACTTCAATAGGTAGTGTACTGTCCACACACAAAGGACTTATTACCCCCACCAGATAGCCTTGTCGACAGGGCCAGGTTGAAAGGGATCCTTGTGCACTTCAGAGAGCTATTATGAAGTCACCCCCTACAACAAAGGTACTTTAGGGTATAAGGACTGGGTCTCTGTCCCCTAAAACCAGACATTTCTGGATCTTGAAATGAACCTCAGTCAGAAGGACTGCTGTGCTGCTTAAAGGACTCAACTGAACTGCTTTTCTGGAAGGACTGCTTTTCTGCTTGTTGTGCTGCTGCCTGCTGCTCCCTTACTCTGCTGAGAGAGAGCTGGACTCTGCCTCCCCTCCATGTGATCTCCAAGAGCTTGCTGGCTTGCCTCCTGTTTTCTGAAGTCTCAGGGATACAAAAGACTTCTTGCAATTTGCTGGTGCTGCTGAACTCTGACTTCAGTGAATCCTACCCCTGTGTGAGGTGCCCTCTCCAAGTTCTGGGTCTCAGAAATCAGTTCTGCAGCTGTTTTGCTACAAAGTGGACGCATCCTCACCTTTGCCCTGATCAGAACCAAAACATTGTCCTTCGACGCAGATGCAGAGGCTGTTCAACAACATGGATTCTACAGCCTGCGCGGACTGGTGACTATGCTCTGTGTGGCCCTATGACGAAGCAGCGAAGCTCAATGACAACGCAGCAACCCGGCTGCAAGGAAAAGATCAAGCCATCATGCCCTCTGCGTTGATGCTTTGCCCCATCCAAATTATTTTCTCAGCGGGCCCTGCATGGGGTCTGTAGCTGGCCTGCTCTCCATCGCAGTCAGCCTGAATGTTGGATTTGGAATGGTCCCTCGCGACCTAAAGCAACCTTTTGACCACTAGTCATTTCTAAGCAATATTTCAGCATTTAATCTTTAAAAAATCATATCTTGACTGCTAAAGATTGGATTTTTGTCATTTTGGTCTCCTTTTGCTCAGTTAAATATTCTCTATGTTTCTGTGTGGAGTATTTTTGTGGTGTATTCATTGTTTTACTGTGTGAGTGTGTGTTACACAAATGCTTCACACATTGTCTCTTTAGATAAGCCTGACTGCTCTGTGCCAAGCTACCAGAGGATGAATGCAGGATATCTTTCAGTGTGCATCTGGCTTACCCTGACTAGAGTGTTAGTTCCTGCCTGGTCTGTGTGAATATCCCTTAGCCAACCAGGACTCCCATTTCTAACTTGCTCCGAAAGAGATCTTCAAAATTGTTCAACCATTTCCTGCTCCTAAAGGCTGCACTCAGCTTATTGCTTCTTCGCAGATTCCTTCAAGAACATCTCTGTTTTCTCAGGAGAAAATAAATAAGATCCACGTTGAATTTTAGGTTGATGATTTAACAGTACATTATACTGACATCAGACCATCACTCAATACAACATCCACTCCAGTGCTAACCTCTTTTGAGAGCATTTCATTAGATTCTTCAGACAAGCTATTTTGAACTGGAGTTCGGGATCTCATTCTGATCCCTGTTTCCCTCCTATTGTTTCCAAAGACCTACATATCATTAGCCCTTTACTTAATGAAGTTTTCAATACTTCAGTGCAACAGGCTATTGTTCCCAAATTCTGGAAATTAGCAGACTCCTAAAGAAGTCATCTGCTGATCCGGAGATTCTTCCCAACTACAGGCCAATTTCTTTGCTTCCTGCACTGTCTAAAAGGCTTGAGAAAATAGTTAATAGGCATCTTAACTCCTTTCTTGAGTCTAATATTATGTTACATGACTTGCAGTATGGCTTCAGGCCCTGTCATCGCACTGAATCCGCCCTGCTCGAGGGCACAGAATTTATAAAACCGAATCTTAATCAAGAATGTGCTGCATTAGTGGTTTTATTAGATCTCTCTGCCACCTTTGTTACTGTTTCTCAGCCTATATTGAATCAATGCTTAGTTAACAGTGGCATTGGTGGCTCTGCTCTACGGTAGCTTAAGTTGTTTTTATATAATCAGTTTCAAACAGTCATCTCCCCCTCATGCATCTGCTCCGAAGCTACTGAGTTATGGTGCTCCACGGTGCTCATCCCTGAGCGATGTGCATTTTATTGTTTACATGGCCTCTCTTGTTGAGATTATTGAGCCTCTGGGTTTTAGGGTAGTGTCATATGCTGATGATACCTAGCTACTCCTGTCCTTTTGCGAGGACAGCAGTGCACTTCAACACTCTTTCAAACCCTACCTTGTAAAAGTAGCTGATTGGATGAAGCACAGTTGTTTAAAACGTAATGCCTCTAAAACTGAAGTCCTGCTCTTCCGCTGCTCACTTTGCATATGGTCCAGTGTCTGTTGACCTTCAGAACTTAGCCCCCCCTCCTTCCCCTATTGAGGAGGTTAGGAACCTCAGAGTAAAGTTTGATAAACATCTTTCACTTGAGCTGCTGGTGAAGGCTGTCAGTGGCTCATGCTGTTCTATTCTAAAAAATCTTTACAATTTGAGACTATTGCCAGAACCAACTAGGAAAACCAATGTTACTCTCTAGGTACCTCTCACCTGGACTACGCAAACAGTTTGTATTTGGGGCTTTCAGACTGCTGCAGCCTTTACAGGTCATTTCACATGCCGCTGCTCAGCTTTTGCTGAACATTTCTCGTCAGAAATATATCTCAGGACACCTAAAATCTTTACATTGGGTTCCCGTATGCCAACATATTCTTTTTAAATGTCTCCGACTTACTTTAAGAGGTTTCTATAACAAAGATCCAGTTTATTTGAGCAACAGAATTCAGGCCTAACTTCCTTCCCGGAGGGGGCACTTCAGTGCCTGTGTGTGCAGTTTACTGCCACTTCAACTTTGCATTTAAAAGGAATTGCCAGGCCTTAAACTCCCCTTTTAAAACATATAAGTCACCCCTAAGGTAGGCCCTAAGTAACCTTAAGGATAATGGTGCTATGTCAGTAAAAGATATGATATGTACTTTTATGTTTTCTATGTCCTGGTAGTGACAAACTGTCTATTTCATTTTTCCCTACTGCGAGGCCTACTCCTCTCATAGGCCAGCATTGGGAATTCTTTAATACACCTTTAAGCTGTAATTCCTGATCAGAAAGGAGTAGCTTTTGCATGTTTCATATTTTTGGAATGGTAATGATAAATCCTCCCTACTGGTGAAGTTAGAATTAACATTACTGTTTTAGAAATGCCATTGTTAGAAAGTGGACATTTCTCTACACTTACTGCTCTATGTGCCTGACAGCCTGTCTCCAGTTTATCTGAGCAACAGAATTCAGGCCTACCTTCCTTCCCAGGGGGAGGAGGTGGGGGAGGAGGGTTCTTTCTCTTTCCTGACTCCTACGCTTTGGAATGCGCTTCCATTCAATATTCGTGCTGCACCTAACTGATCTTCATTTAAAAAACTCTTTAAAACTTGTCTGTTTCAGTCAGGTTAACATTTTTCTCTTTCTTTTCTGTACACAGCTAGCAGCGCTGGGACATCTATCAGACAACTATGAGTTTTACAAATGATATATCCATTCATTAATCCGTCCATCCATTCATTCATTCATTCATTTCAGTGTGTCTTCTGGGACCCCTGGCAACCTCTAAATGATGCCCATGCCTGCGAAAAAGGGAAACCAAATGAAAATAAAATTAAGTCTGGCCAAAGTTAGACAGCCTGTACCATGCTCTTTGTGTCATTTTCGCAGGTTCCAAATGTGTGTAAACTATGAGCAGCAGTGTGAAGCATCACCTTCGACCACGCTGAAAACTGGACAGAGGAATGCCGAGGAGGACTGAGAGAATAAACATACTGTTTGGTGGTTGTCCTTTTACCCTCGGGTAACCTGATGACCTGGGGAGAGGATGTGGCATAACCCAGAACGGCCGACATTGAAACTGGGAGCCATGTTTGAGACTCGGCGTTGGCTCAACATTCTCATTCTGGGCAAAAAATCACTTAATCTCCCTGTGCAAAAAAAAAAGAAGATAGAAAAAAGAATGTTTCTTGTGTAATGTAGTTGGTACTCATGTAAAGCTCCAGTACCTTCGGGTGGATTTCGCGCAATCGCACTATTTATAAAACTGAAAAAAAAACTGCCTCTCCCCTAAATCAGCCCCTTGTTTCTAACAATACAGCCTTCGGAGAGCACATCAACACCACTGCATAACTTGGAATCCCTGGGGCAGATTTACAAGCCTCTTGCGCCACTTTTGCGTCATTTTTCCCATGACTCAAAAGTGGTGCAAGGGGCTTGTAAATCTGCCCCTTTGGGGCTTATTTACAAGCCCCTTGCGCCACCCGTACGTCACTTTTCCCATGTTAAAAATGACGCAAAAGTGGCGCAAGGGGCTTGTAAATAAGCCCCTTTGTCTTCAAGTTGACTCAGTGAACCTGGAATTGTTTTCCCAAGCGTTATTTTGAAACAGATGTCACAGAAGCAAACAAATTGTTTCCTGACGTGGTTCACTGCTTCTCTAGACGGAAAGCGTTAACTGGGTCCTCGCTTCCTGGACCGTGGTAATCAGCTCATCGGAGTTTCCGCGGTGCGCCGTGGCTGAATCGGGCGCCCACCTCGCTCTCATTACGCAAAGCATTGCGACTCCATTTCAAAGCCTTCAGACGAGCCTCCCTCCCAGAGACACGCTCGGCCCCCAGAAGCCAAATGAAAAGGGGCGTTAGCTATGTTAATCTAGCCACCCCAAACAGCGTTAATAAATGTCGTGCTTTCTTTGTCTGCAGAACAATTACAGGTTAATATAACTGTGAGGACAATTACATTTACCACAGAAACAATACCCTCAGTAGGAGGGAAGTCCGCTTTAAGAAAGTAATTAATTCTTTCTAACGTCTCTCTGTGAAATAATGTGGCATCCATTTGCACGAAAAATAGGCTCACTAGTCAAAATGTTCATACTTGAATTTATTTTAAAATTGTTCACCCTAATTGAACCCAAAGTGTGGTTATTTATCCATAAACATACAATTAACATTTCGAAAAACAGCACGAAAGGCTGATAAGAAAGTCAAAGAGATCATGAGTTGGTGCCTGTAAACCAATATCTCTTTGGGGACTCAGATCTGAAACCTGGTGCTAATATTAACACCGGAGGAAAGCTACCAGGAAGGTTGATACTTTATAATTAATATGTTTCGACTCCTTTGATTACTTCAGACAAGTCTGCGGGTCCCACACAAAGCGGATTTCTCCCTTTAGTTCATACACGTCCTAGGGAATGTCAGATAATAATGGACTGTCCTGAGGGCACCTTGAGGCAAGTCCTTAAAAATGTAGGGGCATATTAGCAAGAACATGCGATAAATATCGCAAACCTTGCTTAGCGCACCTTTTTTTATCGCCGGCTATCGCTGGATATTACCGCGGAAATAACATGCTATTAGCAAGGTATATCTCCATTGCGATAAAATATCCAGAGATAGCGGCGAAACCCAGCTTTAACGCGAGAAATCCAGCGATAAAATCCTATCGCTAATTGTGGGGACTTAACCTTACAATCCACCTCCCATTGACTTTCATTGCTAAGTCATGTTTTTATCAGTTCTAAAAAACAAGCGCTAATCGGGGTTAGCGCGCGTTTTATCGCTTCGCGGGTATTGCTATTAGGCGATAGGTATGTAAGCGACTGTTTTCTGTCGCTTTTAGTTGGGAACGCCTACCTTGCATGTCATTAGCGATAATTATCGCTGACATGCAAGGCGATGTAAAACCCGGCCGCTATCGCCGGAAAGCTGTCGCTAACGCCTGTTAGCGACAGCTTGCTAATAGGGCGTTAAAAATATCGCCGCTTTAGCGGCAAAAAGTGCCGCTAAAGCCCTTGATAATATGCCCCGTAATTTGATCGTCTCTTCTGTGTTACGTTGGACGATCAAGTACAGCAAACCATAAAACTTACCAGATTGCAAATAAAATGTTGTTTGGTAACAATGTCCTGTGGATGCTATTGCGGAGTCCCTTTAGATGTCACTCCGCTTTCAAGAACGCCGCTACATGTGAACATTGTTTTTTCATAAAGGTGAGTTCTTGTTGCGAACGCCTGTTCATTTTGACATTCAGTTTTATTTTGATGTGTTTTGGAAAACTTTGGGGCATATTAGCAAGGGCGTTATCGCCGCTTTAGCGGCACTTTTTGCCGCTAAGGCTGCGATATTTCTATCGCCCTATTAGCAAGCTGTCGCTAACAGCTGTTAGCGACAGCTTCATGGCGAAAGCGACTGTTTTGGTGCCGCTTTGCATGTCAGCGATATTTATCGCTACTGACATGCAAAGTAGGCGTTCCCAACTAAAAGCGACTGCAAACAGTCGCAAACACAACTTCCCCCTATTACCAATGCCCGCGAAGCGATAAAAAAAGTCTTGCTAACCGCGATTATCGCATGAATTTAACACCTGCTAAAAACCTGACTTAACCATTCTTGTCAATGGGAGGTGGATTGTAAGGTTAAGTCCTCACTTGCCTATTAGCAAGCTTTTCATTAGCGCAGTGAATTTATCGCTGGATTTCTCGCGCTATTGCTGGGTTTCGCCGCTATCACTGGATTTTCTATCGCCTTGGAGATAAGCGTTGATAATAACGCGTTATCTCCGCGATGAAATCCAGCGATAGCCGGCGATAAAAAAAACAGCGCTTAGCGCGCTTTGCGATAATTATCGCAAATCCTTGGGAATATCCCCCCTTATTTTTTTTATTTGAATCTCTTTATTGAAACTTTTGACTAGTACGTAATGACTGATCAGAGAGTAACTTACACTGAGGGCCTAATTACGATGCGGTCGGAAAAGGCTCCGACTGTCTGTCGGAGCCGCTCCAATCGCATCGTAATATGCTGGTCGGATTCCTTTCCGACCGACCCATTACGATGGAGTCGGTCAGAAAGGAATGCAAACTGTCATTCCGACTGGCTTCCAACAGGCTCTGAGAGGAGGAAACCCTCCTGACATAGGTCCCCAGAGTGTGAAGGCCTGCCTCATGCCAGGCGCCCATCTCCACCAGGGAGGTGACCTGCCTTCCCCGCGGCATACCCAGTAGCAGTAGTGTAGCATAGGGTGTCACTGTTCTTGTGAAGAAGAGGCAGTGGTAGGCAACCCGTATAAGAGGGGTTTGGGATACGGTAGATCTAGAAATGGGACGGAAGAGGTGTAGAATGCACATCCCATCCCACTGGGGGAGTCAGACGCAATGTCAGCCAGCTGGTGGCCTGACAGCCACCGGGCCACCAATTGCAGTTGAAAGGCAAATTAACAGTGCTCAAAGTTTGGCAAAAAATATGAAAGGTGAGGTAGCATCACCATTTTTTTAAGCACTATGCGACCTGCCTCTGAGAGTGGCAGGGTCCTCCAGAATATCATCTGTGCCTGTAGCGAGGTCACCGCTCATGATAAATTGATCTCTAGGAGGTCGGCAGAGATGTGTAAGATTCAGATGCTCAGATAGCAAAATGTGACGGGTTGCCATGTTATGAGGGCACCATTGATTTGAAGTGCGGGATCGGTCGCTGAAGTGCAGAGAGGGAAAATGCAGAATTTAGCCCAATTGACCCTCAGGCCTGAAAGTTCCGCAAACTCATTAAATGCAAATGCTATCTCCATCGGGACATTGTGAACGCCCTTGAGGTAAAGGAGCATGTCGTCTGCATAGAGGGAAACCAAATGCATGCCGTATCTCAATGGTGTACCCCAGAGCTGCCCTTGCTTCCGGAGAACGTGTTGGAACAACTTCATGTAAGCTTATAGCAGATTGACTTGTAGCTGATGTAGCATTATTTTTTTATCTTCATTTGTCTAATTGTAAACATTTGACAGTGCAAAGATAATCACACAATCTGGATTAATAGCAAACACATAATTCTCTCATATAAAAAATAGGACCTGAAGTAGCAAAGGTTTTTGTATCACAAAGCATGTGGTGCGCAAAATTATTGGCATTGCAAGTGCAAAAATTATATTCTCGAGGAGCCATTATGAGTTGCAAATGGATTTGTGACATGCATTGTCCAGTAAGGAAAAGAGGATGCAAAAGGGTCATCTTTCTTCCTTTGAACTAGTACCAACAAATATATATGAGATAAGTGACTGTTACTGCTGTTAAAGACCATTGATGGGTTACCAGCAACCAAAAAGAAGTGGTATCCTTTTGCAAAATGAAAGCCATTCATGACGGACAGCTTCTACTATACAAATTTCAGTTATGAATTTCAGGCTTCAATGGAATATGAACCATTTTCTGAATGTGAGTGCGAATGCACCAGGTCTGATTGTGAGACCTTCCATAATGGCATTAGCGGCCCTTTGGAAGCATTTGTGTTTGAATCCTGCCTCATTATTATACATGAGACATAATCTCTGTGAATCTGTCTGTAGGAGAGTAGGATCTGCCTCTTATGTTGCCCCCACTTTTTTTCTGATGTTTACACTGGTTTCTGGCTATAGTCTGGCTGGGTCCCTGCTAATCAGGGCCCCAGCCTCTCTGTTCTCTCTAAATGACTTGGAGTGCACGCTAGGTGCACTAGTGATTGGATACTGTGGTACCTTATGAGTCCCTAGTATATGGTACCTTAGGTACCAAGGGCATAAGTACTTCACACCCCTACCAGGGGCTGAAGCATGTATTATGCCACCCGTGGGAAGCAGACTAAATCTGACACCACAGGCCTGCTACTGCAGCCTGGGTGAGGTGGTGCTAGCACTCCTCACTGAGATATAGGTTCCCTATATCTCTCCTGTACACACATTTAAACCTATCAGTCACCCCTAAGGCAGGCCCTAACAATCCTGAGGGCAGGGTGCTTGGTTCCTATGTGAGAGGGTGCCTCTGCCTGAGCAGGGCCCCTCTGCAGCTCTCAGAGTCCATTCTCTGGGGCTGTTTGTGGATGCGGTTAAACCATATACTCTTAAGTGCATTATATCCTCGCGGTAGAATGCTAACTTTGGAATGGCTGCATCAAAACATGTCGTGTTTGGTGTCAAACATCTTGGAATACTACCCCCCCGCCAGTTCTGGCGGTGGGGGTAGCATTCCACCCTTCTAGAGGGATAGACATGTACCTACTGTGGAAACGCGGTAGAATCCTGCAGAGCCCTGGCATCACAAAATGGATGCCACCAGTCACAGACACTGGGCTGCCCTCCTGCTGATGACCGAAACTCGCAGTGGAGGAAGCCCAACAATAGGCATCCTGTCACAGGGAGGTGTAACCACCTCCCAGACAAGGTTTAATGTATTGGGGCTGGGTGGGTGCACTCTTAGAGTGCTTTGAAGTCCTGCACTGGGGGAGCAGAAGGCTCCTCTGTGCATATGCCAGTTCAAACCAGCTCAGGGGCTACCTGCCCCTGCTCTGGCGCGAAACTGGACAAAGGGAAGTGGGTGTAGCCACCCCCTCCCCTGACCCTCCCATAGGTAGGGTCATAGAGCTAGTCCCTCCCTTTCTTTTAGTATAAGAGGGGGAACCTGTGCATTGCAAACTAGATATCCCTGGACGACGCTCTACAAGAAGAATCCCGGACCTTCGACATTCCACTACCTTTGGTAGACTGAAGAATCTCCCTTGGAGTCAAGGAGTGACTCCCCTGCTTGGCAGGCACCAAAAACTACAAACAACAGTTGCAAACTATGCCGCTCCTGCTGGAGTCCGAAGGCCCTGCAGCCCAAGAAGTGGATTTCCTGACTTTGCAAAGGCCATCGTGAGTCCCCAGCGAAGCTGAGGCCAGTGGACCCCAAGAGTGACGAGGAACTGCGACCCCTGGGTACCATGCACTATTGTCAAGTGCAACCCCTTCACAACGTTCTACGAACTTGTGCTTTGGAACACGTGTGGTCCTAGCATCCAGCAGGAATCCCTCCGAAGATCAGAGGCCTACCACATCCCGAGTGACCGTGGGCCACTGTTGAGCGAATCTTCCCGAGGCATCTTTGCAATCCCTTGCCAGCCGGCTTGTGGGTTCCCTGAAGGCTTTCCTACAGAACCAAAGGACTCCCCTGGTTGGTCCAGGCCTGCCCTGACTTACCGTCGCTGGGTGAGTCCCTCAGACCTTGCTGGTCTGCACCATTGACTTTTTACACTTTCCCCAAGACTTGCTGTTACCAAGGCTTGTTGGCGCCAATCGAGTCGCCGACACTGCAGTAAGCTGCAGACATCATTGTAAACGCCGAATCCAGCTCGTGGTTGTCGTCGACGCCTCCTGGACCTCGTGGCTGAAGAGTCAAGGCACCCATGAATGACCTGAATCTTGGGACGACGGTGGGCATCCATCTTCCTTGCCCCGAGTCACTGCCAAGTGACCTTGAACACTGTCCCCTCTGCTTTCAGGTCTTCCATCTTCTGAATCCAGGCTTGGATTCCTCCAGACACTTCTCCTGTCGCCGCAAGCAGCAAGTCTTCACTGGCTCCCATTGAAAACGACGCCGCGACCTGACACCAAAGAACACCTATGCACCCGGCTCCCCTGGGTGAGGTAACTTCAGCACTACGGTGCTCCTGTGTGTGTGGGCCCTAGAACTACTTACCCTGTAAGTGACTTGCTTGTAGCTACCCTAGAAGTGCCCTAAAACTCTTACTTTCCAAGTGCGACTATCGCGCTGACTAGTACATGGTTCGCGTCTGTGTTAGACACACCGCGTCCAACTCCCTTGCAACTCCATCAGTAACCGCGTCCTTCGACTCGTACAAGGACCGATCGGTGTGTTCGCCTCGAACACGCAAGGGACCTTTAACATTGAAATCTCAATCGCGTCTGTTCGCATAGACTCGTACAGGACTCGCACCGGTGCCAGGACACCGCGTCCGTCCCCTGTGGGTCTCTTACAACTACCTGGGGTGGTTCTTGGGGGTCCCTCGATTCTAGACGCCCTAGACCTAGGTCTAGCCAAACTCAGATTGTGATATTCGATTGTGCTAAACTTATTTTGATAACATTTTGATTTGTACATATGTTCCTGACTTCTAATCTCATAAAGAGATTAGTAGAGAGTTGTTTATTAATAAATACATATATATTTGATATATAAACCTGTGTGGTGTCTTTTCATTTGGTGATTCAAGAGATTGTGTGGTAAAACAAGCTGCTTTACATTCCTTCAAGACTTAGCCTGAAGGCTGCTCTCCACAGCTACCACTAGGATAGCTTTCTATAAAGGTTGTCTTAAACCTATCTACCATAAGAGTCGAATTGTTCTGGTGCAAGGTGTCCACTTTAATTAGTGAACAGCATATACCAGGCCAACTTCTCATATTGGTGGGCAGCGTGTGGGATTCCAGCTTGCTATTGTTTTACCAGAAAATCTCTATTTGAATTACTAACTGAAAACCACTATAGGTACTCAAGGTACATATAAAGTCAAGCTTAGTATCAATAAGTTCTACTGAACGTAGACCTGTGTGCCAAGGGATAGCACACCCTTTCTACAGCTCAAGCTAGTATCAGTAGGCCACAAACTAGTGTAGGTAGTACAACACTGCACAACACTAGAATGTCCTTAAAGGGTGGAACCAGTGGATCCACTCAGCCTCAGTATAAGGACATGGCTTTCTCTGACTTGAGAGCCATGTGTGTTGAAAGACACCTGAGACTAGGACAGAGTCCCTCAACCCTACACCTGATAGGTCTGCTGACAGCAGATGATCATAGATTGGCTCTAGGAGCTAATGGGTCTGAAACAGTGGGTGGGTCAATTACAGTATCTGGGTCAGACGATGAAAATCCGAATGACCAGGACTCTGTGATTGAAGGGCCAGGCCTCAAGGGGCCTGAAAAGGACAGAGGAATTCTCCCTAAGAGAACTGACAGGGTGGATGAGAGGCATAGGTCCCCTTCAAGGAAATCTGAGCACTCTTATCACTCTGGCAGAGAATTTGTCCACTAGAGGAACTCATACTTTCCCATAAGAGAGACCTCCTCTGAAAGAATGTGCAAACTGCTGCAGTATGAGGAAGCAAGAGTTGCCCTCAGAACCAAGCAGTTGGCACTTGATAGAGAAGCCCTGGAGATCCAGAGAGCTTCTAGACGAGAGGGGTTAGAACCCCTTGGTGGCAGCAACAGTGTCCCTAGAGGCAGAGAATCTATTCCAGACCATAGGAACCTGAGCAAGGTTGTTCCTCCCTACCAGAGTGGGGATGATATCCACAAGTGGATAACTGCTATGGAGAGGGCCTGTAGAGTACAGCAGGTCCCCCAGAAGCAGTGGGCAGCAATCTTGTGGCTCTCCTTTTCAGATAAAGGTAGAGACAAGCTCCTCACTGTTAGAGAAGAGGATGCTGATGATTATGAAGTCCTGAAGAGTGCACTAATAGATGGGTTTGGCTTAACCACTGAACAGTACAGGTTAAAGTTCAGAGACACCCAGAAGGCACAGACTCAGGACTGGACTGACTTTGTTGATTGTGCAACCAAGGCTCTGGAGGGTTGGCTGATTGGCAGTAGGGTTACTGATTTCAAGGGATTGTATAATCTGATGATGAGAGAACAGATCCTTAATAATTGCCAGAACCAGTTGTTGCATCAGTACCTGGTGGACTCGAATCTGACCTCTCCCCAAGAATTGGGAAAGAAGGCAGACAAGTGGGTCAGAACCAGGGTGAGGCAGAAACCCTAGAACCAAGGGGGTGACACCAAGAAGCAAGATCCTAAGGGCTCTGAGAAAGGTGGGGATAAGTCAAAAGACCAGAAGTCTTCACAAGGGCCCCAAAAATCTGCATCTGGTGGGGAGTCACAACCCAACAAGGGAAAAGGCCAAAAGAAGCCCTAGTGCAAATTCTGTAAACAGAAAGGGCACTGGACTTCTGACTGTAACAAGTCCAAAGACCAAACCACCACCACTCCTGCCCCTAAGGCAACTGTTCCCCCTAGTTCAGCTACTGGTGGAGGTGGTACTCAGAATAAGGGTGCAGTAGGGTTGACCCTGGGTTCTGAAGTGGACTCTGACCTAGTCAGAGTACCCACTCAGGCAATGCTGATTTGTGAGGGAGACCTTAATATGTCCTTCCTAGTGAGTCCCAGTAATCTGGGCAACTACAAACAGCAGCCTGTAATAAATGGCAAACAGGCTTTGGCATTTAGGGACACAGGTGCTAGTGTCACCATGATGGCAGAGGATCTTGTGGACCCTGGACAGATCATCCTGGGTGAAATGTACCAGGTGACCAATGCAAGCAACGTCAAGACCAACCATAGTCTGGCAGTTGTGAATTTCTCCTGGGGAGGGGTAACTGGCCTCAAGAAGGTTGTAGTCAGTGCAGACCTCCCTGTCGAATGTCTATTGGGCAATGATCTAGAGACTTCAGCCTGGTCTGAAGTAGAGTTATAGACTCATGCTGAGATGTTGGGCATTCCTGCAGAGGTATTTGCTGTGACCAGGTCATAAGCAAGAATGCATGACACTGAACCAGCTCTGGATCCTGGAACAATGGACCAGATGCTTTCCAAGAGGATGAGCAGTAGGGTAAAGGCAGTGCCTTGCCCTCTGTCTCAGATCACAGATTCACCCCCAGAGGGAGGTGAAGCAGATCCTGAAGAAGGAACTGCCCCAGAGGAACTTGAGCCTGATCAGGTTGAGTTCTTGGGGGCAGGGGGCCCTTCTAGGGAAGATCTGAGTAAGGAGCAACAGTGCTGCCCCTCTCTTGAACCCCTCAGACAGCAGGCTGCTGCTGAGGGTGCTGGGAGTGCTAGTGGGTCCCATAAAGTTTATTGGGATGAGGGACTCTTATATTCTGAGTAGAGACCCAGCCCCTGGAGCCACCAGGAGGATGGTAATACCTCAGAAGTTTAGGGGGTTCCTCTTGACCCTAGCACATGACATCCCTTTAGCAGGACACTTGGGCCAAAACAAGACCTGGGACAGGCTTGTTCCACATTTTCATTGGCCACATATGTCAGAGGACACAAAGGAGTTTTGTCGCTCCTGTGTCACATGCCAAGCCAGTGGTAAGGCAGGTGGCACAACAAAGGCCCCCTGATACCACTACCGGTGGTGGGGGTACCCTTTGAAAGGGTAGGGATTGACATTGTTGGTCCCCTTGACCCTCAAACTGCATCTGGGCACAGGTTTATTCTGGTGGTAGTGGATCATGCCACCAGGTACCCAGAAGCAATTCCCTGAGGACCACCACAGCCCCTGTGGTGGCAAGAGCCCTCATTGGAGTCTTCTCCAGAGTGGGTTTTCCAAAGGAGGTCATTTCTGACAGAGGTACCAACTTCATGTCAGGATATCTAAAAGCAATGTGGAAGGAGTGTGGTGTAACTTACAAGTTCACCACCCCCTATCACCCACAATGCAATGGGCTAGTTGAACGCTTCAACAAAACCCTGAAGGGAATGATTAAAGGACTTCCAGAGAAGCTTAGGCGGAAATGGGACCTTCTTCTTCCCTGCCTGTTGTTTGCATACAGAGAGGTTCCACAGAAGGGGGTTGGTTACAGCCCATTTGAGCTTCTGTTTGGGCATCCTGTGAGAGGTCCATTGTGTTTAGTAAAAGAGGGCTGGGAGTTACCTCTCAAGCCCCCAAACAAGATGTGATGGACTATGTACTTGGTCTCCGCTCCCGGATGGCTGAGTACATGAAAAAGGCAACCAAAACCTGGAGGCCAGCCAAGAATTACAAAAAGCTTGGCATGACCAAAAGGCTGTACAGACTGTATACCAGCCAGGACAGAAAGTGTGGGTGTTGGAGCCTGTGGCCCCAGCAGCCCTCCAGGACAAGTGGAGTGGCCCCCATACAATAGTTGAACAGAAGGGAGAAGTCACCTACCTGGTGAATCTTGGAACTCCCAGGAGCCCCCTGGGGGTGCTCCATGTCAACAGATTAAAGCCATATGTTGACAGGGCTGACATGGGCTTGCTCATGGCAACTGATGAGGACCAGGAGGAGGAGAGTGACCCTCTCCCTGACCTGCTCTCTCAGAACCCTGATGATGGGTCAGTAGATGGTCTTGCTTTGGCAAGCAGCCTCACTGACCATCAGCAAACTGAGTGCAGACAAGTTCTGCAACAGTATAGACATATGTTTAGCCTGACCCCTAGTCAGACTACCTGGTGCACCCATGATGTGGACACTGGGGACAGTCTGCCTGTCAAGAGTAAAATCTACAGGCAACCTGACCATGTCAGGGACTGTATCAGGACTGAAGTCCAGAAAATGTTGGAGCTAGGTGTAATTGAGCCTTCAGATAGCCCTTGGGCTAGTCCAGTAGTCCTGGTACCCAAGCCTCATACCCAGGGTGGTAAGAAAGAAATGAGGTTTTGTGTAGACTACAGAGGCCTCAGTGCAGTCACTAGGACTGATGCCTATCCCATACCAAGGGCAGATGAGCTGATTGATACTTTGGCCTCAGCCAAGTATCTAAGTACATTTGACCTAACAGCGGGCTACTGGCAGATCAGGTTAGCTGATGATGCAAAAGCCAAAACAGCATTTTCGACCCCTAGTGGGCACTACCACTTTGTGGTGATGCCCTTTGGATTGAAAAATGCACCTGCCACTTTTCAGAGGTTGGTGAATAAAGTTCTGGCAGGGATGGAAACTTATTGCTCAGCTTATCTAGATGATATTGCTGTCTTTAGTTCCTCCTGGCAGGATCACCTGGTCCACCTCAGAAATGTTTTGGAGGCTCTGCAGAAAGCAGGCCTCACTATCAAGGCCACTAAGTGCCAGATAGGGCAGAGTCAGGTTGTGTACCTGGGCCACCTTGTAGGTGGAGGCCAGGTTCAGCCTTTACAGAGCAAAATCCAAACCATAATGGAATGGGTTGCTCCAACCACCCAGACACAGGTGAGAGCCTTCTTATTCCTGACTGGGTACTATAGGAGGTTTGTCAAGGGATATGGATCTATAGTGACCCCCTTGAATGATCTGACCTCGAAGAAAATGCCAAAAAAGGTTCAGTGGACAGCTAGCTGTCAGAAGGCATTTGAAGACCTAAAGCAGGCCATGTGCACTGCCCCCATCTTACAGAGTCCAGACTACACCAAAAAGTTCATTGTCCAAACAGATGCTTCTGAGCTGGGTGTGGGAGCTGTACTGTCTCAACTGAATGATGAAGGTCAAGACCAGCCAGTAGCTTTTATTAGCAAAAGGCTGACCCCTAGAGAGAAACGTTGGTCAGCTATAGAGAGGGAGGCCTTTGCTGTGGTGTGGGCCCTGAAGAAGCTGAGGCCATACTTGTTTGGCACTCACTTCATAGTTCAGACTGACCACAAGCCCCTCCTATGGCTTAAACAGATGAAAGGTGAAAACCCAAAACTTTTGAGGTGGTCCATTTCCCTACAGGTGATGGACTATACAGTGAAACATAGACCTGGGACCCAACATGCCAATGCAGATGGACTCTCAAGGTATTTCCACTTAGAACACGAAGACTCAACTGGTCAAGGTTAGTTTAGTGTCCCTGCGTTTGGGGGGTTGTGTAGGAGAGTAGGATCTGCCTCTTATGTTGCCCCCACTTTTTTTCTGATGTTTACACTGGTTTCTGGCTATAGTCTGGCTGGGTCCCTGCTAATCAGGGCCCCAGCCTCTCTGTTCTCTCTAAATGACTTGGAGTGCACTCTAGGTGCACTAGTGATTGGATACTGTGGTACCTTATGAGTCACTAGTATATGGTACCTTAGGTACCAAGGGCATAAGTACTTCACAGGCCTACCAGGGGCTGAAGCATGTATTATGCCACCCCTGGGAAGCAGACTAAATCTGACACCACAGGCCTGCTACTGCAGCCTGGGTGAGGTGGTGCTAGCACTCCTCACTGAGATATAGGTTCCCTATATCTCTCCTGCACACACATTTAAACCTATCAGTCACCCCTAAGGCAGGCCCTATCAATCCTGAGGGCAGGGTGCTTGGTTCCTATGTGAGAGGGTGCCTCTGCCTGAGCAGGGCCCCTCTGCAGCTCTCAGAGTCCATTCTCTGGGGCTGTTAATGGATGCAGTTAAACCATATACTCTTAAGTGCATTATATCCTCGCGGTAGAATGCTAACTTTGGAATGGCTGCATCAAAACATGTCGTGTTTGGTGTCAAACATCTTGGAATACTACCCCCCCGCCAGTTCTGGCGGCGGGGGTAGCATTCCACCCTTCTAGAGGGATAGACATGTACCTACTGTGGAAACGCGGTAGAATCCTGCAGAGCCCTGGCATCACAAAATGGATGCCACCAGTCACAGACACTGGGCTGCCCTCCTGCTGATGACCGAAACTCGCAGTGGAGGAAGCCCAACAATAGGCATCCTGTCACAGGGAGGTGTAACCACTTCCCAGACAGGGTTTAGTGTATTGGGGCTGGGTGGGTGCACTCTTAGAGTGCTTTGAAGTCCTGCACTGGGGGAGCAGAAGGCTCCTCTGTGCATATGCCAGTTCAAACCAGCTCAGGGGCTACCTGCCCCTGCTCTGGCGCGAAACTGGACAAAGGGAAGTGGGTGTAGCCACCCACTCCCCTGACCCTCCCAAAGGTAGGGTCATAGAGCTAGTCCCTCCCTTTCTATTAGTATAAGAGGGGGAACCTGTGCATTGCAAACTAGATATCCCTGGACGACGCTCTATAAGAAGAATCCCGGACCTTCGACGTTCCACTACCTTTGGAACTGAAGAATCTCCCTTGGAGTTAAGGAGTGACTCCCCTGCTTGGCAGACACCAAAAACTACAAACGGCGGTTGCAAACTACGCTGCTCCCGCCGGAGTCCGAAGTCCCTGCAGCCCAAGAAGTAGATTTCCTGACTTCTCAAAGGCCATCGTGAGTCCCCAGCGAAGCTGAGGCAAGTGGACCCCAAGAGTGACGAGGAACCATGACCCCTGGGTACCGTGCACTATTGTCAAGTGCAACCCCTTCACAACGTTCTACGAACTTGTGCTTTGGAACACGTGTGGTCCTAGCCTCCAGGAGGAATCCCTCCGAAGATCAGAGGCCTACCACATCCCGAGTGACCGTGGGCCCCTGTTGAGAAAATCCTCCTGAGGCATCTTTGCGATCCCTTGCCAGCTGGCTTGTGGGTCCCCTGAAGGCTTTCCTACAAAACCAAAGGGCTCCCCTGGTTGCTCCAGGCCTGCCCTGGCCTACCCTCGCTGGGTGAGTCCCTCAGACCTTGCTGGTCTGCACCATTGACTTTTTACACTTTCCCCGAGACTTGCTGTTACCAAGGCTTGTCCAATCGAGTCGCCGACACCGCAGTAAGCTGCAGACATCATGGGAAACGCCGAATCCAGCTCGTGGTCGTCATCAACACCTCCTGGACCTCGTGGCTGAAGAGTCAAGGCACCCATGAACGACCTGAATCTTGCGACGACGGTGGGCATCCATCTTCCTTGCCCTGAGTCACTGCCAAGTGACTTTGAACACTGTCCCCTCTGCTTTCAGGTCTTCCATCTTCTGAATCCAGGCTTGGATTCCTCCAGACACTTCTCCTGTCGCCGCAAGCAGCAAGTCTTCACTGGCTCCCATTGAAAACGACGCCGCGACCCGACACCAAAGTACACCTATGCACCCGGCTCCCCTGGGTGAGGTAACTTCAGCACTACGGTGCTCCTGTGTGTGTGGGCCCTAGAACTACTTACCCTGTAAGTGACTTGCTTGTAGCTACCCTAGAAGTGCCCTAAAACTCTTACTTTCCAAGTGCGACTATCGCGCTGACTCGTACATGGTTCGCGTCTGTGTTAGACACACCGCGTCCAACTCCCTTGCAACTCCATCAGTAACCGCGTCCTTCGACTCGTACAAGGACCGATCGGTGTGTTCGCCTCGAACACGCAAGGGACCTTTAACATTGAAATCTCAATCGCGTCTGTTCGCATAGACTCGTACAGGACTCGCACCGGTGCCAGGACACCGCGTCCGTCCCCTGTGGGTCTCCTACAACTACCTGGGGTGGTTCTTGGGGTCCCTCGATTCTAGACGCCCTAGACCTAGGTCTAGCCAAACTCAGATTGTGATATTCGATTGTGCTAAACTTATTTTGATAACATTTTGATTTGTACATATGTTCCTGACTTCTAATCTCATAAAGAGATTAGTAGAGAGTTGTTTATTAATAAATACATATATATTTGATATATATACCTGTGTGGTGTCTTTTCATTTGGTGATTCAAGAGATTGTGTGGTAAAACAAGCTGCTTTACATTCCTTCAAGACTTACCCTGAAGGCTGCTCTCCACAGCTACCACTAGGATAGCTTTCTATAAAGGTTGTCTTAAACCTATCTACCATAAGAGTCGAATTGTTCTGGTGCAAGGTGTCCACTTTAATTAGTGAACAGCATATACCAAGCCAACTTCTCACACTGTCCATGACGGTGCTTTTTCATTGTTATTGATACTAAGGTCAGGTACAAAAAAAGAGCTTCGGATTGCAGTGTTGTGTAAAATCAGCGACTACTTTGAGATCTGATTCTTAGTACATTGATCTCATACTTGTTATACATACCAGAAAAGTATAATAAATGCATACAGGGATAGAAAATGTAACTGAAAAAAAAATCATACAGCCCAAAGGGCTGAGGTTTTATGTACTTTTCTCTGAGATGACAGAGCTGCATGGATTTTCTGGGGATAATGTGGAATCCAGTAATGTTCTGGATGCAGTAGGTAGTTGCATTCGCTCATGCCAGGAACTTAAAAAGTCTGTGGCTGGCCAATATCCGTTTCTGACTGATCCCAACTTCACAAAACACAGAATTGCAATACCTGAATTTAGCTGTTCTAGTGAGATCATTATTAACCAACTGGAGAACACCTAGACAATGAAAGTTAATATCCAGGAAAAAGAATGTTCCAGAAAAAAAGAAAGAATTGTCTCCTGACTTTGATTAGCAGAAGTTACCTTTGGTGCCCTAGCCTGAAAACCACCTGGTCTGGAAAAACCCTTAACTAAAGTGGGATGCAAACCAAGGAACCTAGGTTGCACCAAAAGTGATTGTTACAAGGAGGAGAGCTTTCAGTGAAAGGCACATGAGCAAACCGATTCCAAAAGTTTAATGGAGGGATCCTTGCAGAGCTTGAAATTTAAATAGAAGTTCCTATCAAAGAACATCTCTCCTAATAATTTGCCTGGATTTAGCCCTTACCCTGAGAAAACAGAGGGCATACTGTTTCTCTGATACCAGTTCTCTAAGTGCTGAAAAGCCATCCACTGTGCAGTAACTGTTGAGACCGCCAAGCCCTTATCAAATCCTTCCTCTAAGAATTGAAGAATCAGGATTCTTTGGCTCAAATGGCCCTGCATCTGATAAATCTAACCATTGAAGACCTAACGTTTCAAGAACCAAGTGCCTGATGCAATAGACTTAGAGGAAATTCTTGAAGAGCTGTTCTTCGTACTCAGTAAGTGAACCCCAGGACTGCTGCCAGTTCCAGCGAGTTGGAGGTTCTTGCCCCCTTTTCTTCCTTATCAACCATGGCCAACTATGCATCCACAAATTGTACCTTAGCCACTGGCATCCTTTTATACTATGGCAAGTGGGAGCAAAGCAGAGGTCTTTCCCAACTTCTGGTCAAATTGGGATCAATTCATTGTGGTGCGTAGAGAGAGGAGATCAGAATTGTAAGGAAAATCTGATCAGGAGACAGAGGAGTAGTTTTTTTCAAGGTACCGATGGAAGTGCTGGTCATGTGGAGTTTGAGCCATTTCCAATTTTAGCCCCCTTTATGACTCAGAGATGATAATAAGAGAGGAGGTAATGTAGCTCTGTACTCTAATAAAAAGACACTCCTATAGAAGGACGTATCAGGATTTTCAAGCTCAAGATTTTAATTGCGCTTTAGGTAAAATGCCAATACAGCATAAAAAGACATCAACAATACGTTTGTACACCAAATCATTTCAGTGCGAGAAATCATGTTAAATATTGGGCCCTTACTTTACAAAAACTAAAAACAGTGGCAAGTCACCAATACCCAGCTTTATACTAAATAACTAATAGGAGACATTAAAACATTATATAAATTTAAGTGAGCAAAAAGAATGAACAGGTCCTCATTGATGTTAATTTTCCTTGTGTGTATACAATCTTTTGAGGGCTCAACCTAGATAGTGGCACATTCATGCACATATTTTGTTGGCAAGTCCAGCATCATACAAATCTATAGCATCATTTATTTGTCTCACCCATATTTAAGTATATGAGATCTTAAACACTTCCTTCTTAAATAGGGTAAATACATGTTGTATGCACAAAACATTATATTCCCAAAGTAGCCAGCCCACAAAAAGCATCAACTATGTTTTTCCCCTTTCATTTGTGTCTGATCTCAATCAATCAGTAAATACTTTATTCGATTGCCATTGGCAATCATAAAAGGGCAATAAAAGCAATCATAAAGGTATATTATGAACATCAGTTGATATTATTTCGTGTCTGATGTCTCTTAAATGTAAGTGCCTCACTTTAAACCTTAAAACAGCTTTACATAGCTTTGACTGTAATAGGTCAGTGGCAAACCACTTGATTTTTAATTCACTGAAATAAGAATCCAATTTTCTGCACATAGTTAGCTGGGTTAATAAAATGTATCACGATTAAAGCTATCAGCTTCTAAACTATCAGAAATAAATATTTGTATTTGCTGTTGTAGCATGGCTGTCTCTCTAATTATCTCCCAAATTTTGGGTAGATAATAGATTTAACAGATACCACTCTAAACCAAAAGTGGAACCCACCCCCTAAAGCAGCTCTTCGTTTAGATGGTAAGCTAGTGTGAGCAAAACATTTTCTTTCATCCAAAAATGTATAGATTTGTTCACAGTATACAGCTGCGCAATGAAGCATTGGTGCCTCAACTTTGCTAATAAAATCTTTAAGTAATCACACAGGGGACAATCTTCAATATTAAGACTTCAACATCTTAAGTTCTGGGCACACAACATTTATGTTTGCTTAATAATTGTAGCATGTGTTTGGAAGTTTTTAGTTTGGAGAGGGTTACCTCAGATAACAGAATTCATTGTCCATCTCAGTTTTTGAGAGAATAATGTACTATTTGAACATAGTTTTCATCTAAATTTCAAGATTTTAAGTTTATTATGGTTCAAATGGAGGTGGTTAATTTTGTTATATATGCACAAAGCGTGTCAAGCAAATATTGCAGGTTAACTGAAGTCTGATCTAACAAACTGAGGGGCATATTTATCATTGAGTTGTGTCACCCTTGCCAGATTCATCCAGCCATGCAAGGCCACCTTGTGTGGCCATGCATGGCTTGATAAATCCAGAGTACTGCAATGAAGCACAAATGGCCCCCAGGGAAGCGTACATGGGTGGGGCATGGGTGTTCCCATGCACCCACCCATGGATTTTGGTGCATTACCAGATTTACCATTACTGGTAGACCTGCAGAATATAGAGAAAGAGGAAAATGTCTCTGAGGATTGTTTTTTTGCAGGAAGCTGTCCCTTCCTGCACAAAAACAATCTTGCCTACAATGCAGACACCCTTGTGCAAGGATGTCAGCATTGGTGCCAGGCACCCAATTGTGTGTCAATGCAAGGAAAGGACATGAATACACCGTACAATGTCAAATGCAGTGCATTCCATATAGAAAATGTGAAAACGAACTTAACACATTAACTTCTGTGGATGCACCCTTCTTGTAAGCCCAAATGTTTGGTGGGGTAATTGTTTGCTGTTTTCATCTAATCTGTTAATTCTTCAAATTTAGTTTTGTGTACATCTTCGCTTTGCTGGGGGGGGGGCGCAAATGGCTGACTTTCCATGGTTTTAGCTTCTGTTTACTTTGCTTGCTGTAACTTCATTGTACAGAGCATGTAAATTCACAACCCAAAGTAAGGGGATAGCCTTAATAAAGCAATTGAAATGCCATTTGTGCCTGGTTTCCTTGATTTGCTTGCATTTCTAATTAAGTTGGCAACAATGACTTCTGAAATTTGGAACCCAGCCAGTCACTGTGATTGGCTGAATTTAAAAGGCTGAAAACCATTTATGTACAGTTCCTTTAAACTGTGATCCTCCCAATATACACTCTTTGTATGCTTCACTTACATAAACTGAAGGATATAACAGTCTACATCTGTTTTTACTTTCTGTGACCCTTTGGCAATTAATGATCAATATTGTGTAGTATTTTATGTGGAAGGAGCCAAGTTTATTTTGATCCATTGTTTTAGGGCACACATTCTCTTTGCTTTTCTTTCAGTTTTTGTATAGTCCAAAATCGTATCTTCTACATCTCCTTGCTATTTTACCATCACCTTTGCAAAGTTCACCCAAGTGTAAGAACATGTTTATGCATTGCTTTGCACTCATTTGTAAAGCAGGTCATCCCCGGATGTGCATAATTATTGCAAGGAATTCTTCATGGACAGTCATTAGTCTCCAAATGATCCCAAAGTGATCCAACTATCCTAACTCACTGAGCAAAAGGATATTCGGGTCAACAATGACTTACAAATAGAGGGTTGTTTGCCTTTGTGTTAACAGTGTGCTGTAATTACAGATTTACATTTAAATCTGCTAATCATTTAATCCTGTGCATGTTTCCAATTTCCACCTATTCACCAATTGTTTGCCATGACAGTTCTTTATAAGTTGCTAATTGTAGTACTATATTTTGCTTTGGTGATCACTATCAATAGTGGATGCCACATAAACATCCCTTACCCAATTAAAATTAGCAAAATCAAGAGAAGTATAATTAAGGATATTGTTTGTTCTAGTATTAAAAGGAGGTATTTTGGGCTAGTTTGTCATTTGGAAGCCTCAAACACCATTGGATCATCAAACCTTGTCAGTCAAAAACATTTAACATGCTACACTTGGTACTTCTATCCTGACTGTTTGCTAAAGCTACCTGGCTCTAATCCTCTTAAGTGTTATGAGTGGGTTTCAATTGCTTGCCTGGAACTGGAAGTGTTAAATTTCCTTTCAGAGAAAAGTCCCTAAATTAAAGTTCAATAACTATATTTCTGTTATTCCGACCCATCTTGAAACTCTGACAAAGTGTGGGTTAATAAATGTGTCTCATAACGTTACCCTACCCTGAATGAACTATTTATATAGCGCGTACAAATACCCTAAGGCGTCTAGGCCTTTTGTTGTTTGCATTTTCCATATTAAGGTTTGGCCTCAATATCTTCCTTAAAGCTCCAGGGTAGATAGGTGAATATATTAGTACTACAACTATCCTTAATTGCTCTGCTCATGATTACTTAAGAAAGTTGTGATTGTCCCATATGTCTTGGTGTGAACTGGAAAATGTTGTGAATTCCAAACAGTTGGAAACTTGCAGCCATTCAAGGTCAGACACCTGCTGGAACAAAATTCGGACTGGTTTTAGGAATTTGACCAAATGAGTTGTGGAGTGCTCTGTGTTTAGCAGAACAATTGTTGGTGGTTTGGTGTTGAAAAGAGTGTGCTTGGCAGTGGTGATTTTGTCAAAGGGAGAATAGCAGTTCCAAAGGCTGGCAAGAATGCTGTGGCATAGCTTTCTGTGCAAATAGAGTTACTCACACAGCTCTCATGATGCCCAGAGCCCTGCCTGAGTAGCTCATCCAATGTGTTTCTTAGCACTCTGGAACTTTTAGTCCCCACTGTTAATTAAAACATTGGAATGTTGCGAGCGCCATTAAAGACAAAGGAGTAGCTCTGACTCATAATGGCTGTTAAAAGCTTGTAGCTCCAACATTCCAATGTTTGTCCTGATGTTTCTCTCTTTTTAATTTAGAACATTCTACCCTTAGAGGGGCACTGGAAATATGTGGCAGGGGAGGGCCAAATCATGCAGCAGGGTTGAGCAAATTATGCAGCAATGTTAGAAATTGAGTTTCTGGTTGGCAGAGGTATGCACCCTGTCCAAGCAGGAACCACAATCTTAGTCAGGCTAAGTCCCAAACATACCCTAAATTATCCTACGCTCACCCCCTGGTAGCTTGGCACAGAGCAGGCAGGCTTAAAATAAGAGGCAATGTGTAACGTTATTTGTGCCTCACTTCAAACAGCAAAACAGTGAAAACACCACACAAAAAGATGCCACACTTTGTTAGAAAAATTTAGCTTAATTTAATGAACAAAACAAAAAAAAAATGACAAAAATTCAATAAGTAGAACCAGAGTTTTGATTTTTTTTAAGAATAAACTGAAATGTAGTGCTTAAAAGAACAAAGCACCAACCAGGGCTTCATTTTTTGCTATTTTTACATTTGTTGATCACTGTCTGGGAATTGGTTGCACCTCATTAGTACCAATTTAATATCCAAATACAGCAATAGGCAACAGAAAGCAGGAGCGGCCCGTGCAGGTAAGAGCAGTGGCGTGGGGTGGGGATGGAATTGACAGACGACGACGAGGGAAAACAACATTTAAGAAAAAGAAAAACACTTGGTTTTCTTTTTCTTAAATGTAATTTTCCATCGTCGTCTATCGACTCCCTCTCTACCCCACACCACCCCACTGCCCCACAGCTCTTACATGCATGGGCCACTCTTGACAGAAAGGTGACCATTCAACTTTTGCAAAGGGCCTTCCACTGTGCAACTACAGGTCTCACTGGGTTTTTAGTAACTTTTGAACCGTTTGAGCTATAAACCATATTTTTTCAAATTAACATCTGCAGATTATGCGGCAGATGATGGATTATGTGGCAAATGTGGCAAAAACATTAGCGCCACATAATCGCATAGTTCCAGTGGCTATAATCAAGGCTTTGTCATGTATCCCAGTTATGCCTAGTAGGACCCGTTGTCATTTTTACATGTACACAGTTTTTTCCCAAGACCCTAACATGTGTTGTGCAAATGTGTTTGTTATTTAACAGAAAAAGAACAAGATGGCAGTGGTAAACACAAACTGCTTGCACATCCCAGTACAGTCCAGGTTAGTATATTGAAAACATAGAGTCCTGTGTGCTCAAATGGATCCACACTATGCCACCTAAGTAGTGTATTCAAATATATATAGAAACAACGTTTCCATATAGGACCAAAACTACATAATCTCGGCCGAGACATTTGTAGAGTGGTTACGGGTTCCCCGTCTCCGAGACCGGGCTGATCCTAGCCCGTGATGCTATACTGTCCCCAATTAAATGTTTGGGGCATCTAGATGCTTTTTATAAGGTCTGTTAAAACTTCAGACCTTTCCAGAAATATATAAGTCCTTGGGGATCCAAGGACGTTTTTAGATTGTTTTGATAAATTTACACACGTAACCTACCCTCTGCATCGACTGCTAGAGCTCAGGAGCCTTGAAAAAGTCGTCACCACGACGAAACACATGTCGACTATACCATTTCTTCCTTGACCTGCGTGTCAACATATTTCTTGGATTGGATTAATTTGTGAATAAAAGTTGGTCTGTGAAATAGACAGATCGGATTGACTGTACTTTGTGTAGTGCTCTCGATTATGTAAATTTGTTATTTACGTACATATTGCGACACAGCTATCTGTGGAATACAAATAATGGCAGCCTGATCACAATCTCAACTGAAGGCAAGCATGCCGTTTTCTATATATAATCTTTTGTTTCTGAGTATAATCCGAGGAGATGCTTCGGCTGACTTCAAGGGGTCCTTGTATGCTGAAACATTACCTCAGCAGCTGACTGACATCTCCTTGAGTGGTATTTAGTTTGTGAACAAGATGGGTTTTTACGTTCTTACCCACCAGAAAATGGGGTTTGAGCATCCAGTAGGGGGTTACTTGGCAGAATATGCATTTACACCCTAGACACTTAGGTTAGGCTTTGCATCCTTGGAGTTTGCTAGATTGTTATACTGTTACATGTGCTTGCATATATACATTGTCTCAACAAGGTGGTGGAACTCTTCGTCCTGTTCACTGTCCTGACCCTTATTGTAACTTTCATCTGTTTCTGTTTATTGATCATTGCAGCACATTTTTTTATACAAGAATCACTTCAGTTCAATAAATATTTAAAACATCCCTTTGTGTATTCTTTGTATATTTCTCTGAGCGAAAGAGAACACAAGTGTCTGAGTGAAAGGGTCTAGGTCTGTCACCACGGTTCCTGAAGAAACAGGGTTGTCATGTTCAGTGGTTGCCAGAACTGTTCGCTTCCTGTCTAGGTTAGGAGGGCTTATGGTGGCACTGATAACTAGCTGGTCAAAGGGACAACATATCCTGTGGAGGTGCACGGAATCGGTCCAGCACCATCTCAAAGTTTGCAGTAGTGGTCCGTGGTAGGAGTGCCGGCCGGGCGGTGACGTGGGGTGGGGGGGCAGGGTGGGGGGTAGTAAACCACGGATTACTGCCGAATACAGGTAAGTAAACATTTAAATAAATAAAACGAATTTCGTTGCGCGCACTGCACATCCGTAATCCGTGGTTTACTACCCCCCACCCTGGCCCTCCCCCACCCCATGTCACCGCCCGGCCGGCACTCCTACCACGGACCGCTACTGAAAGTTTGTCATCCACGAACACACAGTTCCTACTGACTAGCGGAAACTACACAACAGCTTCCGGACCCAAAATGGAAACAAAAAATCCATGATTGAATGACCTGTGAAACTGGATAGCTTTAGCATCATATTTGATAAGGCGTTTTTTGTCTGTGGCTAAAACGGTCAGTTTGTTTAAATAATGCGTTCCACTATAACTTCACATTTCTATTATCTGCAGAATCTCGGGAATTATCTATGAGAAGTTAAAAGAAAATGTATTTGAATCACTAAGGGAATCTTTCAAAAAGTGAACAGAGGCTACACAATAGTGTGAAGACAGTAATTATTTGTATTTAAGCAGAAGAAAAAAGAGGGTTGCACTCAGGAGGTAACAGAACATTTTCAGTTTTTTCAGTTAATTTGCTAAACATCGTTTTCCAAAAAGACCTTCGTTTCTATGACATTGCCTTGTTCATTCTAGTCGACAAGTTAGCACCGCTTCTGTGGTTGTCGGATATCGGTCTATGAAACATTATACCGTTTAAATATGTAGCAGATGTGTTTTTTTTTAATAGAGCAGTTCAAAAACGATGTGTTTTAAATGGTAAATGACAAAATATACATGGTAATATTCTTCCATTCTTGTGCTTAAGAGTATCTCTTGAGTAAAGCTATGATTGTAGAAATAGATATGCCGTTTACTGTAAAAACGTGAGAGTGCTGGTCGTGGGTTCACGGAATGTCGTATGGTTGTTGATTGTACGAGCTGAAGTGAGAGAGGGTGAAGACTGACAATGAAAAATGAGGTTCCACATGAAGGGTGAATGAAAGAGTTGACAACTTCTGTAGGAAGATTATTTGGTTTAGAAAACTGGAGGGAAAGTTTGCAGAATTTATGTGATACTATAATTTGAGATCAGGTCGGCGCAGGCTGGTTCTTGCCTGAAAATGCCATGTGCTTTGCCAAAAAGATTTTATTATAAGCAAATATGTTTTCAATGAAACTTTGTGGTGCAATTTTAAAAATGTATATAAACAACTAAATATATGTATATGTGTTCTTTTATTATATCTATATATCAATAGTTTTCCAGAGTTTATTTAAGTTACATGTAGTATACGATTCAAACTTAATTACTTCAAAGCGTGTTTCTTGCCCCCTGGGTGCAAACTGGTGGTATATTTTGTGACTGCTAACATCACATCGCACCTCATGTTTGCAGTGACATATGAGAGGCCCACCTTTTGGTTGTGCAGCGCTGTTCTTGAGTCTTTTCCATAACATTTATTATGTTGACAAATCTTAGGTATATGTCTTAATTTCCCTGGGACTTATTTATGAGAGTCCTGCATTACTTTTGCACAATATAAGGTGGTACATGCATGATGCAGGGCTCTCAATCCGATTTATGAAGCCACGCAAAGCCACCCTGCATGGCTCTGAGTGGCCTCATAAATCTTGAGTAAGGCAACATAGCGCAAATTGCTGTATCGCTTTACTCTGCACCCGGGAAGCGTTGAATGGATGTTGCAGTGGGTTTTCCCACGCAACACCCATGGATTTTGACGCTGCATCAGATTTACAAAATCATGTAAACCTGGGGAAGCATCAAATCTATACCCCTCCTGAAGTGAGCTGCAACGAGGAGAAATATGTTTATTTCTCCTCATTTTTTCTCTTTCTATGTGTGCTACAGAATGCACCACACATAGAAAGAGGAAAACGCCTGATAGGATTCTTTCCTGCACGAAAACAAATCCTGCATGCAATGGAGGCACCCTTGCAATGGGGTGGAAGGATGCCTATGTTGGCATTAGGCTGCCAAAACAGCGGTAGTGCAGAGAGAAAGGACAGGAATGCATCGTATTGCATAAATAAGGTGTATTTGCGCCCTTTCACTTTGGCGTAGGGTAGAACAGGAAGCTGCCTTGCTGCGCTGCCCTACGCCAAAATCCCATAAATGAGGGCCCCAGTTCTTAACAGTCAGAAGGGAATGGGCTTAGGGGTGGAGGTTATTTTCACCTGGCTTCTTAAAGAGGAAGGTGAATGGCACCTTTTAGGTCTGGCTTGATAGCGAAGCTGTCGATACCTTATGAGATCAACATAAAAGGAGTTTTCAGAGCCTTATGCTCTGCCCACATGTTGGTTTATTTGACTACAAAAAGGCAATTTATGTGAATGTTTGAATCATTGACCCATTGCTTTGCTAGAACCATCCAGGAATTTTTTTGTGAAAGTCCTCTCGTCTCAATTGGAAAGCTGGATAAAGGATAAAAAGTTGCTGACTTTTGAGTAAGTGGGTTTCACCTTCCTTGCTCAATTACTTGGAACATAAAATGTTTGCAAAATGAGTGAAAAATATGTGAGAAATAGAAAAAAAAAAATTAAAGGTGGCATTTCTAGATTTTAACTGCACTTTTGGTAGTTTGGATCAACCAAAACTGACATAAATTAAAAGTTCAAAATATCTCAGACCACATATTACAAACATTAATCAACTTAGATAAGTTGCTGCAGGTATTATTGAGGTTAAAATCAAAATATGCAATGTGTATCTTGGTTGTAAATGGCTTAAAATAGGTATGACTGTCTGAGTTTAGTATCTTACCTGGGAGGCGGCCCAGCTCCGGATCAAATACTGCTGCTATAACTTTTCATTGCGATAACTAGATGTCTCCATGTTGCTGGTTTAGGGCCAACCATGTCATGGACAATAGACCTAGCGCCACAAGTGGGGTAAGGCTTTTACTGGAAAAAGTGTGGGAACAATGGGTGGTAGGATTTTGGGGATCCTCGCAGATTCCAAAGCTTTCCCTCAGAAAAAGGTGAGGGAAATGCATGATTTTAGCCAAAGTTTGAGGGTTGGAAGTTTAAAATACAGTGATCTCTGCCCTGACTGTGAAGTCCCCCTATGGTAAAGGTAAGTTAAACTAAGACAGTTTATATAATAAGAAAAACATAGTAAAAATATTTTTATGTGAAATATCTTATATCTTAATTTGATATATTTATTTTAAATGGAGTGCAATGAGAATTTTTTTAAAATTAAATATCTAACTAATTTAAATATAATAAATACAATTCAGATTATTATTATTAGGAAGTTTAATTTGAAAAAATAAACTCCTGCCTAAAATAAAAAATTTTTTTTTTTATTAAGCAGTAATAATTATCAGAAGTGATGTATTGGGTTCATTAAAAGTAACTTAATATATTTTACTAAAATGGAATCATGCATTAGTTTTTAAATTAAAAAAGATTGTTGAAATATTTTATAATTAAATATGTTTTATGTTTATATATTGTTAACATTAAATTGTAATGATTTATATTTTAATTTATTTTGAATAATTAAATTTAATTTAACATTATTTCTTTAGAGTTTTATATGAAGTCCCTATTGCCAGTATTTTCTATGGGAGGGTGTTGTTGTACCAGTGGTCGGCCATGTATGGTGTTGGACTTACTTCCGCTCTGAGCAGTAACTTTAAAAGTGCAGTTGGTGAATTGCAACAGGCTTACTATTTTGAGGGTGGATGCCCATCCCTCCATAAACCCCCCAACCCTTCCCAAACCACGTCTTACTCCTCCACAATCCCCTCCTGTTCAGTCATAAATATTCACCATTTTCCAGCCACTCTCCTCTATCCTGACCACATTTACTATTAAAACATATATTTAGGTGTGTGGAGTCTCCACAGTTTCGGCGGAGATCTCCGCACAGAAGAAGATAGGAGAGATGGAGGTAGAATCTCCAAAAGTAAGTTTATGAAAAGCATTTTCTGTTAGATTTATGATGTAATTGCATTTTGTAGTACTACAAAAGTCCCCTGTATCTCCAGAAAGAAGGTACATCTGCAGGCAGTGCCTATGACCAAAACCTGGGGAATCATTTCTGCACAAATTTGAGATTCTGAAAATCCTCATTTCTACCAACTCACCTTCCAAAAACATTAGTCTATGGTAGAGATACATCTATGAACTATTTTTTTTATTTATTTATTTTTTTTAAAACTTAATTTACCATTTTCATAATAATACATTGTGCCCATGTTACTCACTGTAATTTTGCAAATTGAAACAGCAAAACGGTGACATGCAAAATAATATACATGCATAACAATCCCTGTCCTCCATCCGACCCAGCCCAATCTTCTTACTGTACACATCGCTGGAATTTATCATTGCATACATCAAGAACTACCCAAGTTAAACATTCTAACAATGGAGAACGTCTCTACACCCCAGTACGGCAGCATTTATTTGAGAACATGTAATTCTGGGTTTTTGTTTTCCTTTTATTTATTTTACCCCACTCCAGTGGGGGCAATTCCATCAAGTGTGTTGCGATATGGGGGGGAGCGTTCATCTCAAGCAAATAACTTTTGAGGGGACCCTAGATATCTTTTGGGAAAGACGCCTGAGGCTGGGTGACAGTGTAAAGCTCACTGTTCGTATTGCAATATGTTAGACTGTGGAGCCATGCCTTTACTGTAGGCGAGGATCTACAGCCCCATTTAAGAGCTATCTCCCTCTTCGCGAGTAAAAAAGCTATGGCAGTGAATTTGCGTACCCCCTTGGGGAAACCAAGCACATAACCCAAAAGTGCGGTCTCAGGGATAGGTTTTACCTCCAAATTTATCATCTTAGCTATTTCATTGCACACCGATCGCCAATAGGCCCCAATCTTAATGCAGTTCCAGACAAGTTGCGTGAAGTCAGCATGCGGAGCCCCACACTTACAGCAAGTATGCGGTCTGTCGGGGTCAATGGTGTGCATTTTCTATGGGGACATATAAATTCTCCACAGAAATTTGAAGTGTAGTAATTTGTGTCGAGTGTTTAAGGAGACCTCCTTGAATTGTGTGCAGCAGAAAGCCCAGTGTGAGTCCTGAATTGGATACCCTAAATCGCGCCCCCATGCCTCCCGGAATCTGTCGTCTCTGCTAGGGACTAGAGCCATGCACGCACTATACATTTTAGAAATGAGGTGTTCACCCCCGGGGTTCGTAATCACCGTGGTTAACGGGATAAAATATGCGGGCTCCAGGGGGAACTCAGCAATCTCCGCTCATAAAGCACAGCGGACCCGGTTCAGGATGAAATGATCCATAAATGTTGCCTCACTGAATCTACCCTCTTCTGCGCTAGAAAAGACATGCCCTCCAGTGTAAAGGTCTCCGATTTTGCTTATTGAGTATTTAATGAGCGTGCGCTGTACTAGCTTCTCCTGCATATTGGGGATCCACAGGTTATTTAATATCGGGATCTCGGGAGAGTATAACGCAGGTGCACAAATAACTTGCACCAGTTTTTGTCATGCCCAACTGGTAGTTGACACTGTTTGAATATCCCGGGGGTCACTTGGGAATCCCCGCGGTAGCACTGTATTCAGGGAAGCGGGCAAAACTAAATCGGCTTCAGGTCTGGTGTAGGGGATCCGAGCATCAGGATGGTACCAGGAGTGTGCAAAGCTGCACTGCGCTACCAGGTAATATACCTGAAGATTAGGTACACCGAAACCCCCTCTGTCATAGGGCAGGGTCATGGTATCCCAACTGACCCTGGGTCTTTTACCTCCCCATATCAGTCTGATCAGGTGAGAGCGCAGTGTAAGGAAAAAACTGTTTGGAAGCGGGATGGGAATGTTGTTAACTAGGTACAAAAACCTCGGGAGCACAATCATTTTTATCAACGCCACTCGACCCATGAGCGAGAGGGGGAGTCTCAGCCATCTTTCCACCTGAAGCTCTAATTTATGCATCGCAGGGCCATAGTTCAATCGAATAATTTGTACTGTGTCTTTGTGAATTTGGATTCCCAAATATTTCGCCGAGTCAACACACCACTCAAGAGTGAATTCACAATTCAGATCTAACAGCGCTCGGCGCGCACAAGGTTTTGTGTCTGGCGAGGTGGAAGAGCTATCAAGAGCGGGATCCATTAAAAGGTTAAAGTCGCCTCCCATGCACATGTACTCGGCTTCCAGCTGCAATATATGTGCATGCAAGTCATGAAAATACTCTGGACAATCGACATTGGGGGCATATATGTTCACAAAAGCAATGCGATGACCAATTAACTGACCTACTACCATTTTGTAGTGCCCTTCCTTGTCGTTATATGTTTTGTGTAGCTGAAAAGGGAGACGTTTGTGTATTAATATTGCGGTACCTCTTGCGTATGTGCTATAGTTTGCAAAATACTGATGAGAGCCCCAACTACTCACAAAAGTGGTGACATCAGTTCTGGGAAGATGGGTCTCTTGAAGAAATGCAATGTCGATCCTGTGTCGTTGTAGGTAATGTAGGATGTGTTTCCCTTTTCTAACATTATTAAGCCCCCTGATGTTCCAAGTGATGAGCGACAGGTCGGAAAAAGTGGACAGGTTATCTAAGACTGACATCTATACTATAAAACAGTGACTGCTGTTGCGTGTCAGAGCTAGCCCTGATCAGTGTACAGTGAGTAATCTGTAGTGTCAACGAATGAAACCATAGGTTGTGAACTTCCCCTCCCACCACCCCCACCCATCCCTGCACCACCCTACGCAGGGAACAACCCCGTAGAATATAGTCACATGCATCATGCAAACATTTCAACAACATAAGTAGGTGATAAGCAAGATACAATACGGTCATATGACACATTTAACGTGCTCAACACACGGGGTGGCAACGCCACGTCGGAGACCCAACTTTGCAATTAACTATAATGATTAATAAACATCCCATGTCAACTCAAGAAGAAGCTATACTGCAATTGGCCAAATCAACCCGAAGCAAAACACGCGCGTCATTCAGTAGAAAAAAGATCCACACTGGCCACTTAGCCGCTGTGAGGGGGAGAAGACCTGACTGTGTCTTTTCTCTTCTGGCTTCCACTTCCTTTATAGTCCCTGCAGAACTTCTGAACCGCTGTGGGAGAATCAAAGATCCGGGATCTGCCCTCGAAGTCCACCCGAAGTCGCGCTGGGTATAGCATACCATATCTGAGTCCCAGATTCCGAAGTGTCGCCTTGACACCATTATATTTGCACCTCGCCTCCTGCACCATGGCTGTAAAGTCCGGGTACAGGGTCAACGCCGATCCCTGCCAGGTGATAGCGCCCTGTTCTCTTGCTAGACGCAGCGCCGGGTCCCTGTCGCGAACGTTTAGGGGGCGCGCAATTATAGGCCTGGGTGGACAGCCTGTGTTAGGGCGAGGGCCCAAGGACCGATGTGCATATTCAATGATAAATCCAGGACTGAAGGCGTCTCTTCCGAATATGTCGGCCAACAGAGTTTCCACAAATAGGTCCATACGACCAGTATTGGCTGATTCAAGGTCTCCTGCGAAGGTTGTTGCGCCTAGTGCGCGCTTCTAAATCTTCATTTTTTTATTGCTACCTCCTGAAGGAGCTTTTCAACTCGGTCCAATCGTTTTACAGACTGGTCAGATCCGTCTTCAAGGTCAGACACCCTCCCTTCCACTGTGTCAAGGCGTTTGTCATGCACTTCTATTTGAGCACCCAGAATGTCCAAGCGCTTTTTCAGGGTGTCAAATCGGCCATCCAAAGCCCTGAATCCAGCTCTCAATTCCTGCAGTAGCAAATTCGAGCCTGTAGGTGGCTCCCCAGCGGGGGCTGCATCTGAGCCCCTCTCCGCCATGTTAGTGCTCGTCTCTGACGTTTTCTCTGTAGTTTTACTGAACTGCAGTAGCCGTTGTTTATGGTCCTTACGCCCCATACCTCCCTGCCATCACCCATTAAATGGCAACATCTGATGCAGACTGGGTAATGCCAAGGGGGGCCAGGGGGTGCTGTAATCTGTTCAATACAATACACCTTCAGAGACCGATGCTAGCGGGGCAAGAGGATCCTTTCGCCAGGCATTAAAAATAATCAGCCTCTGTTGAGTCCACCCTGAGCACTGGGTTACGATCTTTGCTGTAGCCACAGCCATCAGTAGGAGCTCGCTGTGTTGGCCACTGTAAAACTTTTGTGACCCTCATGGGGCTGTCCTTAAAATCACTTGTCATGTCCCTTGATATGTGATGACTAAAAATGCTGGTCTCAAGATGTCGGGGCTCGTGCAATGTGTCCTCTCTGTATGAGCCTATCTTCGGCCTCGCTGTGCTTCTGTGCCGGCCATTCGCTGCTGGTACAAAGGCGGGGGGGTCTAAGGCCCTAGCATCCCCCCCTCGGCCAGTCCGGACAGCCGGATGGCTGTTTCCCAGGCTCGCCCATGGCCCCTATCGCCGCGGGGCCTCCGGGAACAAAGTGGGCTGGCCCCGGTCTCACCGGCAGTGAGAGCCTGTTGTGGCAGGCAGCGAAGGAGAGGGGGGAGAAAGATGGCTGGGAATCCATCACGCTCACCTCGCCCGCTGTGCACCAACAGTACACCGCACCAGCCGCGACGCCGCGGCATAATCCTCGGACTAGAGGTCCCAGTCTGTGCGGCCCTCTTCCGGGCCTCGCCGCGTCTCAGCAATCGGCTATGCCAATGAGCGTTCACAGGCCCCGGAGAGGGCGAGGTGTTAATTTTTGGCCGCACAATGAGGCACTGCTATATCGCCGCTTCTTCCGTTACGTGGGCCGCAACTCCCACGATGCTTTCAGGTGCCATGAGTCCGGGTAGGATGCGTTTGTCGGGAATCTCCGGCGGAGCTTCAGCACTGCACAGCCATCTTGGTCGGCAGCCTGGCCACGCCCCCTACATCTATGAAATATTAGTAATTTTTTCAGGTGCTGAAAAGCATGATTTAGTTTATGTAATGAAACTATACACTTACCCGTCACACTCACTTTATTGTACCTTCAGCAAATCAGGCCTAGCTTTTCTAGATCTTTTGATTGTCCCTGAAAACGGCTGCTTAACCACTGAAGTTTATGACAACCCAAAAGATAGAAATTCCTTACTTTTTTGTGACAGTCATTTCTCAAGAGAAAATCCCCCCTTTGGGCAATCCTTGAGACTTAGATAGAACTGCTCTTCTCTCCAAAAATTCAAGAATAAGCTAATAAATTAACTGAAAAATATGAAAAAAGGCATACCCCCATGTTAATCCAAAGGCCAAGAAAAAGGGCTGGGATTATATTAGATTAGCTTTTCTTGATTATACCAAAACGAAAATGAGTAATATGAGTACTTCTGTTACCAGCTATTTGGGATATTCTAATTGATTGAATAATGCCATTGATAGGGACTGACACATACTAAATATTGGTGAGCAGGAGCTGGAGCTGGACAAATCACTTCTTGCCATTAAGAGGAGTAGAAATTCAGAATATAGGATCCCTTCCCAGAGACAACATAAACAATCAACAGACCCTTTGGGCTCAATCACCCAAAATAGAACATGTTACTTCTGTGACTTGTGGGATTTGCCAATTCACTAAAAGAACAATGCAGCATTTAGGACTGTGCATACCATGGGAACTTAGAAAACACAACAACTGTACATGTGAGTGAGAGGGTGAGGTACATGACATATTGTACTTAAGTACTGAATTACATTTGCATAACCACTAGGACAATGAAATCATGACTGATAAAACATCAAAACAAAATGTTTTGCAAGCGTGCAACTAATAAACTAACAACATATTTCCTAGAACAAGGACATTGCGGGGACAATATTAAATAGACCACTTATAGAAACTATACCAAACTGTCATGTTTTTGCTAGTGGAGCATCCATTGAATCCCTCGGCAGATACCTTTGACCGAGGGCATGACTGATATTGGGCCATCAGTTAAAGTACTGCAGGCAATCTAGTGGATGTTCCGGCATAGTTTTTGCCCTTGCAGTTCCTGAACAGGAAATAAAAAAAATGGGTGAAATCTCCCATCAAGACAGGAAAATGTACCTCAGAAAAATGTCACTATGACTTTATTTTATTTTTAAAAGAACATAATTTGTTCCATAAGCAAAAAACCTATATGGAAGGCTCAAATTATGAAAAACAATGGATGACTCTGGGCACCCGATAACTGATTATCTCACCTACCTTTTTAGGATGGTAATTGATGGCTATGGACCATCCTTCTTAGGTTTGTTCATTGTATTTCATGACATTACATAATAATAACACATTATTTAGAGTGCTCAGTGGTGTCTGAAGTGCACTGTGAAGCACTATGTAAAAACAAGTTATCATAAATCCACATTTTATGACATAGGCCCTCATTACAATGTTGGCAGACGCAAGGAACTGCCCGACCATAGGTCATTGGTTCCGACACCCTAATTTGGATGCGACTGCACTATGTGCGGTTGGAAACATCAATTTTCCAATGAGAGCTTGTGCGGCAGGCTGAAAATGCCCGCAGCACAAGCTCCTATTGAAAATGCACTGTGATGTGCCTGCCACACGGTGCAAGGAAGTTGAGGGGGGCACCATATGCGAAGGGCCTCTGGGGAAGTGGGCTCTGCTTGGTGCCACTAAAGTCAGTTTCCTACAGCCAATCCATGTCAGAGACCGACATCGTAATCCCTCTCAGAGCCCGTTGGAAGAGGAGTAAAATCCCCTTGCAGTATTCCCTCTGACTGGCGTAATCAAAATACGGCAGTCAGAGGGAAACCTCAGGATGTCGTACAGAGAGTCTCCGACCAAAATCCAAATCAGGCCCACAGTGTTTTCCTCATTTGCAGCTAAAATACTTTCTGAGGTACATTTTCCTGTCTTGATGGGAGTTTTCTCCCATAATGTGTGAGTATAAGGGAATATAATGGAACGCAGTCAACCAACCGCAGAAGGGTGAAAGACTGACTCAGCTGCCCTTGATTGAAACTTGTGACCTGTAGATAATTAACTGCACAATGTAAAGAATGTTAGTTGGTCATGAAACTTTGCAATACTGTACAATGATAACAACATGAGGGAGCAGGACCCAACTTTGTTATAGGCTCTATCATGGATTGTTGTTGTAGAGCGATAAGGCACTTATGTGTGTATCAGGCCATAAAGTTTTGTAATATCTCATGAGTTCCTATTTAGTCACCTATAACTTTTACCTATTTAATAGGCAAACCGTGCTATAAAAAGGTTTACATTGTTGAACATTTCCTTGGGTGCATGGAGATAAATATCACTTTCTTATCTCTAGAGAGCTTTGAGGTTGACTGTTCCTGTGTTGGGCTGATACAAAAAATGGTCTTGATTCGGTATTGACTCCTAGACAAACATTAGTCCCTCAAATGGTGATTGTGCCAGGTTTTGTTTGTGTGATCAGCACTTTCCTGGTAATTCCAATAATAATCCTTTCACATTTAAAACAGGCCTGGGTGTAGTTCGCAGAGTTTTGCTACGCGGAACTCCGCGAAGTTACAAGAAAACTCCGCAAAGTTCCGCGAGTGGCAGAGTGCAGTGCGAACTGCAGTTTGTGCTGGTATTCCTGCCGCTCGGGTAGAAATTCTACCCGAGCGGAAAAAAACTCTGCTGCACATCGCGAAGCGGAGTTTTCTGCACTCTGCGAGCTCCGCGGAGTGCAGAAAACTCCGCAAACTCCGCGCACGGAGCGAAGTTCACCGCTCAGGCCTAATTTAAAATGTGATTAAAATTGTTGGAAATTCAAACACAGCCGAATTCCAGTTTGTCTCTTTGGGAATAATATTTCATTACTGGAAAGCAGCTAGAATAAGTCAGAGTCACAATTCAATGACATCATCAGCGGTGCCATCTAAATCTGGCTGTTTTGCATTATAGAGAACCTTGTGCTGAGGCAAAACGGTGCTCCTTCACTGTCTAACTTAGGCTTTGAACCATCAGTATACCGCCTAGAACAAATCCCTACATGTAGACACCAGCACAGGGGCCAGACATGTAAAATGAGTGCTTGAGGGAAAAACACATGTTAGGTACCATGTACTATACCATTTAGCCTCTTTCTTGCATCCGCTTTTCTTTAGTTTTAGAATTTGGGGCAAAACATGATGACTCTATTTTAGTAAATCAAGCTTGGTGGGCATAGTAATCCGGTTTTCCCATTTTTGAAGAATTTTCCATCTTATAATTGACAATTTCTTATGATTGGGTGATATGAACAATTCAACCTTACAGGGACTTGTGATCCTGTGAATACTAAGGGTCTCATCGGGAGTTTGGTGGTCAGTGGTTTGCTCTGCTGTCCATGTGGAAGACTGACTGCCATACTTAGAATTCTCTGCCAGGCAGGTGGAGATCTCTACGGCTTTTTCAGTGCAGGAGATCCACAATTGCGGTGGATGAACAGCAAAGTTTGTGGTTCTTCAAAACACACTCACAAAATGTGAGTTTGCGTTTAAAAAATAAATAAATAATAATTCATGTCATGTGGGTTCTAATTTGCCAATGTGTGTTCCCTTAGGGTAAGGAACTGATGCAACAATAAAGAGATAATCTATTCAAAAGGGTTGGAGTTAGTTGAATGAACTTACATTGTCTACCATTGGTTGAACACCTTTTAAGCACAGGATGTCTTTGATGTTCACATAATGATGTCAGACTTAAATGCAGACATAAAGGACCCAATTCACAAACTGCATTTTGGAACCTTTGGTTAGGTTACACGACGATAATTTCGCACGCGTGAGGTGGGGAAGTCAGGGGCAACTTACCGACCCGATTAAGATCCGGCGGGGCGTACGCCAAGGGTGTGTTTTGGCCCCTACCTTTTTTTCCCTTTATATAAATCAAATTGCCGACCTTTTGGGCTCCATTCCGGCTGATGCCCCCTCGCTGGCAAACCAGAAAATAGCAACATTGCTGTTTGCCGATGATACCCTTTTGGTATCCAAAACTCCTATGGGCCTTCAAAAGCTTTTGAACCACTTTAAAGGCTTTTGTGACTTGAGGGGCCTGGTCATCAATACTACTAAAACTAAACTGATGACGATGAATTCTTGCAAATCTTGAGGGTCAGCTCTTTCGAGTATTTGGGCATTAAACTGTCCGATAGAATGATCTGGAAGAATCACTTAGATAAGGCGTCACTGAAATTTTCACAGTTAACAAGGGCCTTGCGGCGGGAGCTTTGTCTCTCATATACCAAGCCTGTTGCCCCAGCTCTTAAACTATATAGTTCCAAAGTAGTGAGTAGTGTGCTCTATGGGACAGAATTGTGGGGCGCAGTAGATGTAAGCATGCTATCAGTAGTGGAAAACAAGTTCCTTAGGAGCTTGGTATCACTCCCCCAAAGCACCCCCCTTCTCCCCTTGAAATTGGACTTGGGAATTAGGTCAATTAATGACCAAGCGAGCCTGCGCCCATTGCTCTTTTGGTATAGACTGATCACTACCCCCGACCTGGCTCTTTATGCCGCTGCTTTTAACGAAGTTTCTGCCCTGGATAAAAATAACAAAATCAGGTGGGTCAAACATGTGAACACCATCCGGGAGGTATTGGTCTCTCAAATGAGCTTGCTGGTCCCCCGCTCTCACACTCTAAGGATCATATTAAATCACAATATTGGGCATGGGTTGAGCAGAATAATTACCTGAAAATCCGTCAAGGTAGTTTAACCAACGCTTTTTTAGCCATTAAATCTGGCAAACGCCTTAAGTGTTTTTTTGATATCATTAAGGACCCGGTAGACAGGAAACTGTACACTCAGTTTAGATACGGTTGTCTACCTTTTAATGCTCATACTAACTCTTGGGTGGCTAACAACATCCAGCCTAAGGGTTGTCCTTCCTGCTCAAACCCACACGAAACCATAGGTCATGTCCTTTTTGCATGTCCGGCGTATGCCAGACCAAGAGGGAATTGGCTGGCATCAGTATGTAGACAGTTGGGGACCCATAGCTTTATTGAAGCTCTACGTATTTTAAAATCAGATACGAGACCACTATTTGTATGTGCAGTCGCGAAATTCCTTGGCCAGTTCTGGGCTATCAGGCGGAGGTTTTTGACTGCTCCCCTGATTGGCATGGTCTAAACAAATTAAAGTTTCATGAATTGAGAGTGTCCTAATTTTAAAGATAGTATTGCTAAATTTGGTTTTAATGTATTTTTAATGTGTCTTATTATTTTTATTTCAATGTATATTGTGGTAAAGGTTTTTTTTAGACTAGAAGGGACGCACACTGCAACAATTGTGACAATCGTTAGCTACTAACGCACTTGCACTTTAGTATTATTTTATTAATCTTTGATAGAGATAGTAAACAAGTGAGATCTGTCTCCTGATATTTTTGTTTCGTGTTTGTATACTGTAATACGAATTATTTGATCTCTTAGGACTTGATGTATGGAACCTTTCGATTATCTTCATCTTGAGCATTATCGAGAAGGATGTATGTGTCTCTATCTTTTATGGTTTCATAAACCGAAATAAAGATTTTATGATGATGATGATGAAACTGCATTTTGTAGTACGTAAAGTAGTTCTACAGAAGTACTACTCACTTTCTACAAAATACAATTCACAAACCTATGGGTGGAGAATTCCACCTCTGTTTCTCCTCTCTTTTCTATGGGGATTTCTCGAAAGGTGTAATTTCACTACTTAGGGCCTGATTACAATGTAAATCAGAAAGCCTCCAACCACAGGTAAGAGGCTTTCCGACTTACATCGTTGGTTTCAAATCTGACAGCCTTATTACGATGAAGGTTGTCGGATTTGAAACCGGACCGGCTGGCTTCCGACGGGCTCAAGGAGCTCATCGGCAAATTGGAGGCTGCTCATAATCCCCTATGTACAGCGTTTACGCCGTGGGGATTATGTGATGTCGGTTTCCAACAGGCTTTTCATGCCGGACTTTCTGACAGCGACTATGAGGGCCCCTAGCAGTGCCCCCTTGCCACAGCGGCCTCCAGTTGGAGGCCTATGGGGCACTTATGGTGCCCCCCCTATTAATCCCTGCCCCGCTGTGCAGGGATTAAAAAAAACCACCCATTTCTCTATGGGAGCTTGTGCTACGACCGGTTTACGGCTGAAGCACAAGCTCCCATAGAGAAATGGGAGTGTGCAACCACACCATGTGTGGTTGCATCCTAATAATGCAGCCACGACCGGAGGTCAGCCGGGCCCGATTCCACAATTGTGTCAGGTGGACACAAGTTCGCCCAACATTGTAATGAGACCTTAGTAGTAAATGTGGGTGGGACCAGTGGTAGTGGCAGAAAAATGGGGTATATTATTACAACTAAATGGGAGGGATTTGGGAAGGCAATAAGAAGAGGTTTAGGCAGGGGTTTGCAGGAGTTTAATGAGTGGCATGCAAACACGAACAACCACCCTCAAAGGGTAAGCCCATTCCTGTTCACAATCTACACTTCTAAAGTTACTACAGCCCAAAAAAGTCACAAAACAGTTTACATTTTCTTCATTCTTGACCTGGAGTAAGTCTAGCATTACACATAGCCACTCACAGATATTGTAACACACTCCCCTAAAAAATAAAGGCGGCAGAGAATTAAAAAAACACCTCATAGGAAATAATATTAAATAAATTAAATTAATTTGACTTTTATTTTAATATATCAATATGTTATGTATTTGATTCATTATATTAACTTAGAAATTAAATCTTTTATGATCTTAAATATTAATAATTTACGGACTTAAAAAAATCATGAAATAAACATTTAGGGCCTAATTATGATGTCGGGCGGATCACAGGCCGTCAGTGGCGGTCCGTCCAACATCTAAGGCTATGGTCTGACCACTGGATTAGGATATCGTCAGTCAGAGCACATCGGGCTGAGGGAAAGACCACCACCTCCAACAGGCTCAAAAGGCCGTCGGACACCAATATACTAGAACGGGGGCACCGCCGCAGGGATTAGGATGTCCCTTTTCCCTCTGCCTTTACATGGCGGTCTGACCGCCATGTAAAGGCAGACGGAAAGGGACTTTGGGGGCCCCTAGCAGTCCCTATAGGCCTCTGCCAATGGGCAATGTGGTGCCTCCCAAAACATCCATGCACCGTGTGGCAGGCACCACATGGTGCCTGGCATCCAGTGCATGGATGTTTGAAAAATACATCCCGTTTTCTATTCCGGCTTGTGCTGCGGCCCTTTTCCGGCCCAGCACAAGACACATTAGAAATAGGAGCGTTTACGACTGCCTGCATGGTGGTCGTATTGTAATTGGGCTGTCGGGACTGCCAACTCCTTGTCGGACGGTCTTGTGCCTGAAACAATGGCGGTTGAACGCTCATCCGACCGCCATCATAATGATGTCCTTAATCTTTTAATAAAAATAATTTGAAATAATAATTACCAATTCTAAATGTATTTAGTAAATAATTAAATATTAAAATGGTAGTGAGGGTGGGGCTTTTTAAAAAGGTATCTAAAAATAATGCTTGCAAATTAAATTAATGCATTTTAATTGTTTAAATTGTTATCAAATAATTAACTTGATCCGACAATGTTCTGCAACATTTTGCTTGATCAGTTCTAGGTTGATAATAATAATCATTTTAAATGTATTTGCTTTTCAATTTTATATTTAAATATTTAAAAAAATTCAAAAACCAATAATAAACTGTTGCATTTTTCACTTTAATTTACCTTAGGGAGATCTATGTTGAAACTGCAAATCCTTGGGCAGAACCAAAGAATGAGATGTGGCCTTGTATGGCCCCTGCTCTCTGATCTTGAATCAAGAGCTAATTAGAATGTCACCAACACATGCTTCAAAATGTGATTTCTGCCTTACTCCAGAGAGATTTTAAAATCTCACAAGGATGGTGGCCTTCTTTGTTGTGCTACCTATTTAAGCCACATCCAAGCATGTGCAACCCGCTTGATAGGTACACTACATCCCTGACAGGAGCACCTGGCACTTCCTGAAACCCCTGGTGGACTTCAGCACTTTCATCTCCACTGTTTATGGTCACATCGTTTAGGAGCTAAGTACTAAAGGGCTTATTTATGAGAGGCTGGAACCACCAGAATGTCACTTTTTTGATGCTCCGGTGGCGCAACCCTCTCAATCATATTTATGAGGCAACAAAAAGCCGCTCTGCATGGCTGTGCAAGGCCTCATAGATATGGATCAAGACAAAGCAGCGCAAGTCACTGTCTTGCCTTTCTCTGCATCAAAGAGCCTTTCCTGGGGCATTGTGGTGGGTTTTCCCATGCAACATACATGGATTTGACGCTGCCCCTGATTTACTTAATCATGTAAACCTTATGCCTCTGCAGATCAGGCATAATGAATATTTTTATTTCTCCTAATTTTTCCTCTTTCCTTGTGTGCTACATTCTGCAGCGCACATAGAAAGAGGAAAACACCTCTTGGGATTGTTTTTGTGCAGGAAGGTGCCCTGTCCTGCACAAAAACAAACCCGCCTGCAATGGAGGCACCTTTGTACCATGGTGCAAGGGTGCCTACTTGGTGCTAGGCAGCAAACTATACCCCAGCACAGGGGGAAAGGACAGGAATGGACATTATTTCATAAATACGGTGCATTCTTGCCCTTTCACATTGGCGAAGGGCAGTGCAGCAAGAATACTTGTGGTGCTGCCCTATACCAATTCCTCATAAGTTAGGCCCTAACTGCATCAAATATGACAGAAAAAGAAAACAAAAGAAATTAGAATTTCCCATTGTATGGTAATATGAGTGCAAGTGTAGCACAAGGACAGAGTTAGTTACTTTTGGATGTGCAAGGATAGACAAAAGCCTTTGGGAAAACATTTTGGGGCATATTAACAAAGCGGCGATAAAACATTATCGCCGCTTTTGCTGCCGTTCGCAGAAAAGCGGCGATAATTATATCGCCTTATCAGCAAAGACACGCTATCGCGTGTTTTGCTGATTTTGCTCTCGTTTCAGCACGCCCTAACTTCGCATCGCTAATGAGATGCAAAGTAGGCGTGTCTGTGGAAACAACATGGGTAAATATCGCGAAGGCAGCTTCGCGATATTTACAATGCGGGAAGCGATTCTTTTAATCGCGTTAAGTATGCTTTAATGCAGGAATTTAACGTCTGTTAAATTCCTGACTAAGGCATACTTAACATGGGGGGTGGATTCTGTGGCTAAGACCACAGGCCCTATCATCTAGGATATCGCCGTTTTCCACCATGGAAAACAGCGATATCCACGCTATCTCTGAAATTTTTATCGCCTCGGCGATGCGCGTTGTTAATAACACACTAACCGGGCGATAAATTACAGAGATAGCCGGCGATAAATATGCAAGCGCTAAGCGTGCTTTGCGATATTTATCGCCGTCCCTTGATAATATGCCCCATAATCTAATCGAGAAAGAACATTTGTTAATGAATATACTGAAAAGTTTTGAGAACAATAGCTTGAAAATCTGCAACAGGACTTTAAACTAGTGCAAACAATAACTGTTACAGCCGTGATTGTAATTTAGATTGAAAGCACTTGCCAACATATTGGTGTCTGATTTATAATCTTTGGAGAAAACAAAAAAGATCCTGACACATGATTAATACAAGTACCAATGGTTTACGTATGCAAAGTATAAAAATAAGAGTGAATTCATATTTTAGATATAATCTAACTTGGAGTTTGTTTTTAAAAGAGAATTCATTCATAGTTGCCAGGCATGAAGAAGAAGAGTGCAGAATAGTGGGAAACAGGAAATTTAAAGGCGATTATGCTTAGTAGTTCTTTTTTTTTTTTTAAAGTCCTCATATAACATCAATAGGCGTATATAGACATGGTTAGGCAGATTAAGCAGGCAGTTGCAAGGACTTTTTCCCCTAAAAGGGGGAAAGTCCATATTGCACTCTAAACCAGCCCCACAGCCATGTTGCTAAATCTTTCAGAATGAGTTTCTCATTCCTGAGAATTAGCTATTGATATTTTAATCATAGGACCGATTTGTCATTTAACTCTTTTTCTCTCCTTTCTTGATTCTTACTGTTCTTCCCATTTTTCCCAAATCTCCCAAAACTTGGCTTTTTGCTCTAAAGAACGATCCAAAAGTTTATTCTCCGAATTGATGATACCCACTCTAAATTAGTTGCAAGAGTAGGCAGTACCCATTTTATACAAATCTCTCTCCTTGCCAGCAACATTAACATAAACAATAAAGATTTTTGTTTCTTGGATAACTTATTCCTGCCCTCTTCTACCCCGAATATTACCATTGATAGGCTTACCTCAATGTCTCGATTTATAATCTCTTTAACCGTCTTACCCACTTCCAGCCAGAAGGACTCTGTCAGAGGGCACCGCCAAAACGTGTGGACATCATCAGCCCTTTCCTCACCACACTTAGGACACTTCTTCGGCTCTTGTCTCCCAGCTTAGACAGCTTCCTTGGTGTCCAGTACGCCCTGTGCACTGTGAAGAGAAGATTTTTCTTGAGGGGTTCAGACTTTACAGTAGACCAAAATATAGTCATCGATACTTGCCATAAATCTTCCAACTTCGGACTAGGCACGTTCCTCTTCCAGATCTCTCCAAGCATGAAGTAGGGTTCTTCTCCGGCCCCGAACAATACCCAATACCATTTTGCAACTTCCTTCTTCTGAGGGGATCTTAGTTGGTACTCCCTTTCAAAGTCCTTACTACTCTCTCCAGTTTTCCTCAAAACCTTTGCCCAGCTCAAGAGCTGGTAGTATTTAAATTTGGAAAGACGTCCATCTGTTGCTCTTTCTAATGTTTCCTAAGTGACTAATCTATTATCTTGCAAGAATTGACCCCATTTGTTTATCCCCGCTAGCCCTAATGGAGCTGCAAGTTTGTTTGCAAGACACGTAGGAGTCCTCGGGGAGTCCCAGATTGGAGTGGAAGTGCAGTAATAAGGTATCTCCAGGGACCGACTAATCTGATACCATAAGCTACATGCAGCCTTCAGGACCTTTAGTCTCACCCTTTTGTAATATTTAGGGTGACCACATTTATATAGAAAAAAAATCATCATTTCTTTTTCCTCCATTGTTAGGGCTTGGTTAGTAGTTCTTGAACACAGTGATCATAAGATTACAAGACACGTGTGAACAGTTTTCCATTAGCTTCTTTGTTTAAATAGCTGAGAGGTAAAGTGCACAAGGCCAAAGACTTAACAGAATATGTATTGATGAAGACTGCAAGAAGACACAATAACAACTATTCTGAACCGCGGTAGCAACTGAAGGGTCCTTCTCTCTTTCTCACATCCCATGGCAAGGTATTATAACCACAATGAAAACCCTGTAGAGGAAGTTACTTTAAAAAGGATTTGGGAGACAGCAACTTTCTGGATATAGCTCCTTCTCCCAGGACCACGAATCACAAGGTTAGTGATTCATTCACATGACAATCTCCACCACAGTGGTGGATATTTCTACCCTAATGGAGGAGAAGTCGGTCTTGGTGCTAAAAACTCTTTTCTAGTGTTGGAGACCTCTGCTAACCTGTGAAAAGTTATAGAGCTAATTTTGCATTTGTTACTTCAGTCTTTGATGTCTCTACCTCCTTGTTTACACTTAGGTGTACATTTACACAAAGAAATGGCGAATAACCAAAAGAGTACATTAACACCTACATGCAAGAGTAAATTTACACATGAGTACATTTTCATGTGTAAATTTACCATTGTGAATAGGGCCCAATGATTAATATGTGTCCTTGTGTGCTCTGTTTCTTATCATTGTATGATAGTTTCTTAGATTACATTTGGAATGTTTTTTATGTTCTCTACAAAATAGTAAGAATTATTACAATAATACTGCTACTACTAATACTACTACTAATAATAATAGTAACAATAAGTTTGATACGATATGTTTCTCTAGATCATCACCTAGACTCAAGATGTTGATAAAGAAGTTGTACCTCTATTTCTTGATAGTGCTTTCCCTCTCTGGGTTTGATAAAGCACCAGCTCTTGAATCAAGATTAACTCAGTGTGATTAATATGTGTTTTAATAGATGGTTGAGTATATGATTTATCTATCTATCTACCTATCTACCTATCTATCTATCTATCTATCTATCTATCTATCTATCTATCTATCTATTTATCTATCTATCTATCTATCTATCTATAGATATAGACATATATATATCTATATATATATATCTATATCTATATATATTCATATATATATATAGCTATATCTATATATATACATATATATATATATGCAATCCAAGGTACTCCTTCTGGAGTTCGTAGCCCATCGAGGGGTGGCGCGATGCCGGTGGAGAAAACCGGTAATTGCTATCAACTTCAGAATGGAGTTCCATTCGCGCACTCAGACCATCAAATCACCAGGAATCCACAAGAGTTTTGACAACAAAAAGGGGGTTTATTCAAGTCATAAACCCGCTGTGACGCGTTTCACCCCCAAAAGGGCTTGTTCACACAGCGATGTTACAAGTTACAAAGCAATTCATACTCTTCCTGGTATGGCAATAAACATGGTGAAAGGACTATGTACATCTGTCAATGCTTGGTACCAGTTACAATGGGCGCCATGTTGCCGTGATTCAGTGCTAGTGATATTTTTCTCATATCAAAGTGTATCCACAGTATTTATGAGTACCTCATGGTAAAGATTCAATCTAATCGTCAATTACATTTACGCAATTCATTAAAAGCACATGACAACCCAAAATTTCAAGTTATTTGTCTTGTATTTTTTATCGTGTCTTACGTTAGTTATGGCAAAGTGTTGTGGGACTTGCAGTTTCGAGCCTGACCTGTCAATCAATGTTGGTTCTTTTGTCCGTATGTACTATAGGGTTCCACAAAACCCTGTTTGTATAATTCTTAATAGTGTGATGACATTGTATGCTACAATCAAAAACCCAAATAGTGGGAATGTGGAACATGAGTGCAATGTGTGAGAGTTATGCCTCATACGCCTCTCTTGTAAAGTGGCTGGATGAGTGGCCAACCCTACCGGTATGCTATGTACGGATTACCCTTATTAGTGGGAAGAAGGAAGTTGCGATGAATAGACAAAAGATACTCAATGGCGACTTCTAGTGTTACGGCAACGTGTGCCATAGGTAGATACCCTGATAGTGGGGATATATCAGATCTGGAGTACACCATGGGTATCATATGGATCAGGCTGTATCTAACGCCCAGCCGGTTTAATGTACTTGTTCTACCCTTGTTAAAGGGAATAGACAAGAAAAAACATCGGAGAAAATACACGAAATACTACAATTAGTCTAATCACTGCGTTGTGTATTGTGCATAATTCATTTGAATTGCTTTACTTGTTCACCCCCTGTGTACTCCCCCTAGTGCAACCAATATACAATGAACTCAAATTAAAAGGTCTTATCTGCATCTTGGAGTATGGCTGGATGATGATACGAAGAAAAGGGTAGGGATCCCGTTGCCACTGGCTTGAGACTTAATCCCTTCCTTTCCTCCTATGAAAGAGAGATGCAGGTTATCAGACACATGTTATCATGATTCTCCTCACTATATAAAAGGGTATCAATGATAAAACAATTTCATTTACATTCTTCAATAAAATACACAATCACAGAAATGAGAATTAGGGCCACTAATCCCCTTGCAGGTGGATTGCCATTTCGTCATCCAGATTGTGCCCATTAGGATAACGGGTACACATGCCCACAATATACCTAGATTCTCGTTGTCTTAATCTCAGAGTGTGGTTACCTCCTCTTTTGTTAGGCAGAACCTGTTCTATGGCATAATATGAAAGCTTGGTGTAGTCTGGGAAATGTTGACTTTCAAAGTGACGGGCAATTGGATATTGTTTGTCTCTGTTCGTAATTGCCCTCATGTGTTCAAGGATGCGCTTTTTCGCCATATGTGTTGTGCTGCCCACGTATCTTAATTTGCATGGGCATTCCAACACATATATGACGAACGTGCTGTTGCATGTCAGGAACTGATTTATACTAATCATGGTGTTGGTACTTGTGTTCCAGAATTCCTTGACCATCCGGCTATTCCCACAGGCCTTGCAATGGCTGCATGGGAAGAAACCTTGAAGGTCTATTCCCCTGCTGCTCACACTTTCTGCCAGGTCACTATGTACAATTAGATCTTTTAGATTGCGCCCCCTTCTATAGGTTATACTTGGTCTTTCCGGAATACTGTTTCCTATTATAGGATCACTTTTCAGTATATTCCAGTTTCGTTTGATAGCTTTGCGTATCTGGTTTGAGTTACCACTGTATGTGAGAATCATGCGTGTTTCATTCTTCTCATCATCATTGGTAAACATTTGAATGGTGTCCCCAAGCATGCTAGTTCTGTCTATTTCCTTCACTCTTTCCATTGCCCTTTTATATATATATATATATATATATATATATATATTCACTAAAAAAAACGCAGGTTACAGGAACGTTATAGTTAGGCTGACATTTCACTCATACAAAACCATAGAAATTCAGCCGTTGTAGTTAGCTGAGCTTCTATAACTCGCACACCCGCAATGCACTGCTGATGACGTCACATATTACAACACTCATGACATGGTCAGTGACATCACTGAAGACATCACTGATGACATCTCAAATGACATCACTGATGACATCGCTGATGATATCATCTATTGACTAGGTGTTTCTAAAAAGTTTAGGAATGTTATAAATATGTATACGCCAAGGTGTATTCGAAGGATGAGTGGGTGCATGAGTGTCTGTATGGATGATTTAGTGGATAAGTGACTGACTGTATAAGTGAGTGATAAAACGTGTCTTAGTGAATGCATGAGTGTGTGACTAATCTGTGTGAAGGTGTGCATCAGTCTGTCAGTTGGTGTGTAAGTGGCTGCATGGGTTGGTGAGTGGGTTCATGAGTGTCTATACAGAACCTTCTTTAAATTTCCATCTATCAGCCTTTTTGTTCCCTCACATGCCCTTGGCCTGATACTGACTATATTACAGAACATTTCTGTGAGAAGTTGGCCTGGCATATGCTGTCCACTGATTATAGTGGGCACCTTGCACCAGTCCAAACAACCCCTTATTGGAGATAGGTTAAAGACAACCTTATTGAAAGCTATCCTAGTGGTAGCTATGGAGAGCAGCCTTCAGGCTAAGTCTTGAAGGAATGTAAAGCAGCTTGTTTTACCAGTCTATAATCTCTTGAGTGACCAAATGAAAGAGCACCACACCAGGTATATATTCAAAATATATGTATTTATTGCTAAACACACCCCTCTAGTCTCTTTATGAGGCTAGAGTTCGAAGTACATAAGTTAGAAGTTATTTAAACACAGTAATAGCACAAATACACGTTTGGGCCCCAGGGGCGTACTCAAACCATATACCAATAAAGTGGTATGCGAACCACGACTGAACTAGACACTAGGCCTAGAGCCTCTAGAAGTGCTTGGACCACAAGGAACCACCCAAGGTAGTGACACAGGGGACCTACGGGAGACGCGTGCAGTGTAAATACACAACCGCGATACGCCGTTGACTTCTATGGAGAAAGTCGGGATCGGGAAATTATAGAAAAGGGACACTTAAAAGAGGACTAGGACAAAACCCTTTGAGATCTAGGACTTTGAAGAGTCTCTACCCACGGGAGCACCGGAGTACTCGTGTTACCTCACCCAGGGAAGCCGGGTGCATAGGTGCCTTTCGGGGTCGGGTTTCGTCGTCGATTCGAATGGCGATCTGCTGCAAAGTGCTGCTGGCGGCCAAGAGAAAAGTGTCCGGGTGGATCCAAGAGTGGATCGGAGTTCTGAAGAACCTGAAAGCAGAGTGGACAGAGTCTGGGTCACTAGCCAGTGACCAGGAAGGCGATGGACAGATGCCCACCGATGTCGAGTGCTTCAGGTGCGTTGACAGTCGTCTTGACTCTTCAGCCACGAGGTCCAGGAGGCGTTGTCGGTGACCAGGAGCAGGATTCGGGCTGGTACACTATGTCTGTCGAGTGCTGAGGTGTCAGCGGCCGGATTGGACCCAACAAGCCTTGGCAACGGCAAGTCTCGAGGAAGATGTAGATCGTCGATGGTGCAGACCAGCAAGGTCTGTGGAACTCACCCAGTGAGGGTAAGTGAGGGCAGGCCTGGAGCAACCAGGATGCCAAGTAAGAAAAGTATTGGCCTTCGTTAAGGGCTACTAGCCAACGGGCTAGCGACCGTGAAGGAGCCTCGTGACGCCGCACGTGGAGCTGGCTTACAGGACACTCGTGGAGTGGGGGCCAGTGATCTTCGGTGCAGGTGGTGCTGGAGGCTAGGGCTACTCGGAGCCCAAAGCACGACTTCTTGGGAGACCCAGAAGATGGTGCACTTGCAAATATGCTCGGTGTCCAGGGGTCACGGTCTCAAGTCACCCACGATAGCCACGGGCCTCAGCTTTGCTGGGGACTCAGGGTAGCCTCGGGAAAGTCTGAGAATCCACCTCTGGTGATGCGATGACTTCGGCGTCCAACGGGAGCTTCAGAAATGCGAACCGGACAGATGCTTCTTTGGTGCCTGCCAAGCAGGGGAGTCACTCCTTGACCCCAAGGGAGATTCTTCAGTCCTCTAATCTTGTCGTAGAGCGTCGAAGGTCCAGGATTCAGTTTCAGAGTTTCGTCCAGGTATAATCTAAAGTCCTAAGGACTGGGTTCCTACCTTTATTCTAAAAATAGGGGTTGGACTACTCTGTGGCCCCACCTATGGGTGGGTCAGGGCAGAGGGGTGGCTACACCCTTTCCCTTTGTCCAGTTCACGCCAAAGCAGGGGCTGCAAGCCCCTGATCCGGTTTGAACTGGGGTATGCACAGGGACACCAAATGTGCCCCCAGTGCAGGACTTCAAAGCACACAGATGGTGCTCCCGCCCAGCCCCAATACACATTATCCTGTCTGGGGAGGTGGTCACACCTCCCTGCAACAGGAAACCTATTGTCCAGGCCTCCCCTGCCGGAGTTTCGTCCAGCAGCAGGAGGCCAGACTCGTGTCTGTGGCAGCAGCATCCATTTTGTGATGCCAGGGCTCTGGAGAGAAGTTACCGGGTTAGTCAGAGTTAACATGTCTTTCCCTCTAAAAGGGTGGAATGCTACCCCCGCCGCCAGAATTGGCGGGGGGGTAGTATTCCAAGATGTTTGACACCAAACACGACATGTTTAGGTGCAGCCATTCCAAAGTTAGCATTTTACCGCGAGGATATAATGCGCTTAAGAGTATATGGTCAGGCTGCACTACAAACAGCATCAGAGATGGTCTCCGAATGCTGCAGAGGGGCCCTGCTCATGCAGGGGCACCCTCTCACATAGGAACCACGCACTCTGCCTTCAGGATTGATAAGGCCTGCCTTAGGAGTGACTTATAGGTGTATATGTGTGTATGTATTTGGTGATATAGGTAACCTATATCACAGTAAGGGGTGCATGCACCACCTTACCCAGGCTGCAGTAGCAGACCGGTGGTGTCAGTTTGGATGGCCTTCCAGGGTGGCATAATACATGCTGCAGCCCCTGGTAGGCCTCTGAGGTACCTATGCCCTTGGTACATAGTATACCATATACTAGGGACTTATAAGGGCACTCCAGATTCCAATCAGAGATGTGCCTAAGGCACATGGAAACCTTTTACAGAGAAAGCAGATAGACTGGGGCCCTGAATAGCAGGATCCCAGTGCAACTAAGTCATAAACCAGCAAAACACCATAAAAAAAGTGGGGGCAACCATATAGTCAGATTCCACCTTCCTACAATTTCCCCCCCTTTTTCTTACAGGTGTCCTTACAATTTTTGGTCCTGAGGAGACCCTTTATCCAATTAAGGGTCGAAACGCCGTCGACAGTAGATTAATGCGAACCATGACACAACACACACAACGATGACCAGTGTTGGAATATTGATTTTAAATGTTTAAATGGTCGCATGAACTTTATAGTGAAACCTTGTGAATATTTTTGTTGCACTTTTTGCATTTTGTTTAAAGAAGGTTCTGTTTTTCACTGGGACACCTTACACTGAATGTTGTATTGTTTTAAGATTTTGAATTGTATTGTTTGTTCTAAAATAGTAAGATTTTGAATCTGTATATACTTTCGACATTTCCTTATAAACATATAATTGATAACTGCATCATTTGTGTAAGAGCTGAGTTTTTCTTTCTGACATCATTCCTGATAAGAATTGCCATTGTGCATTGATTACTACATACAGGTATATATCATTCCACAGGAGCCTTTGTTCTTTTCTGAGTGAATGATTATGGCAGTGGCTGTATGGGTGAGTGTGTGCTTGTGTCAGCGACTGTAAGGAGAATAAGTATTTGTTAGTATCTGTATGAGTAGTGAGTGTGTGTGTGTGTGTTTCTGTATGGGTGAGTAAGTGGCTGTGTGATTGAGTGTTTGGGTGAGTGAGTAGGTGTGTGAGTAGCTCTATGTGTGACTGACAGTGTATGAGTGGCTGTATGGGTATATGAGTGGATATATCAGCGGCTGTATTGGTGAGTGACTGACTGCATGAGTGCCTGTATGGGTGAGTGAGTGGATGTGTATGCAGACCTATGAATCAGTGAGTGGGTATGTACATATTGGTATTGGTGTGTCAATGGTTTCAAGAATGGTAGTCTGAAATTTGGAGTGGGTGTATGAAAGGTTATATTGGAGTGTAAGTAGGTGCAACAGAGATTATGTGGATGATGTCATCAGTGATGTCATTTGAGAAGTCATCAGTGATGTCATCAGTGATGTCACTGACAATATCATGAGTGATGTAATATGTGACATCATCAGCAGTGCATTGCGGGGGCGCGAGTTATAGTTACCTCAGCTAACTATAACAGCTGAATTTCTATGTTTTTGGACGAGTGAAATGTCAGCCTAACTATAACGTTCCTGTAACTTGTGGTTTTTGTCAGTGAATATCTAAGGTTTTTTAAATGCTAATTTCTATCTATAACATCCCTGAAACCTGTGGTTTTTTCAGTGAATTTCTAAGATTGTTTAAATGCTAATTCCCAACTATAAAGTCCCTGAAACCTGTGTTATTTTCATTGAATTTCTAAGGTTTCTTAAATGCTAATTGCTAGCCATAACATTCTTGAAACCTGTTTTTTAGTGAATATATATATATATATATATTATCTACTGGCGGTCGCCAGTAGATAGTTATAGTTAGGACCTATTTTCCATAGGAAATCCGCGACATTCTATTTGAAATAACTCTCTTGCCGGTTGACGAATCTTCGCGAAATTTTCAAACTTTATGGCCCGCTACGGTCCGCTCCTACCCTGAAAGTCTCGGGTGATTCGTCAAGCGGGGCCGAGAAATAAGGGGGTCCCAAAACGTGTTTTCCCCATTCATTTTCCCATAGGAAACTTTAGACACGGCTACAGCCCGAACTGCTGAACGGAATTACACAAAATTTGGCAAAGAGGTAGTTCTTGGTTCAGAAAGAACCCTTTTGTTAAATGGTGTAAATCCGTTTAGTAGTTGCGGAGAAATTAAAAAATAAGAGTCAAAAATCAATTTCCCATAGGAAACTTTATGCAAGGCTACAGCCCGAACTGCTGAACGGAATTACACCAAATTTGGCAAAGAGGTAGTTCTTGGTTCAGAAAGAACCGTTTTTGTTAAATGGTGTAAATCCGTTCAGTAGTTTCTGAGAAAATCAAAAGTAAAAACACATATATATCTGGGCGGAGCCTAACCACACATGTCATCGTGAGATCTGATTGGCTGTCAGCACTTCATCCTGGAATTGCTGGCAGCCATCTTGGGACCAATATACATGATAGTACCCCATTGAAATGCATTGTAGTGAATCGAAGATTTTGAGGGTTACCAAAAGGAGAACTATAAAGGGTGATAACAGACTTTAGTTACATTAGAATTCATTTGTTGATGGTACCATACTAATTTCAGGAATTGTGGTGTGTTCTAAGGTGATTTTACCCTGTGAAAAACCTTCTGCTGGGATATCATGAATCATGTTTGAGAGAAAACTATATTCACATGCTTGTCCCATAGAGTTTTGGAAGGTGCTCCAGAAGCAAAAATGAGAGCATATTTTCTGTAAATTCACATTATCTTTCTCAGTCATGTGAGAATGAAGTCTGACATTCTCAGTAAAACATGTACATCCAACAAGGGCAGAGACTGTCAGTTGATTCCTTTGTGTTCTACTGCAGCTTCCCAGAGTGTTCTAAAGAACAACTAGAGTGCTAACAGCCTTACTTATGACAAAAGTATGGCACACCTGAAGCCATCTTGATTGGAATAAACTGGTAACACTTAAAACATTTAATTTAAAAAGGAACAAAATGATGGGGTTCATCTTGTCATAGAAATTATGGTTAGTGCTCTGGAAAGAAAAATTAGGACATGTTTCAAGTGTGATCTCAAATATCTTCCTGTTATATTTCAACAGGAGCAGACTGCCAGTTGATGCCTTTGTGTTCTACTGCAGCTTCCCAGAGTGTTCTAAAGAACAACTAGAGCGCTAACAGTCTTACTTATGACAAAAGTATGGCACACCTGAAGCCATCTTGATTGGAATAAACTGGTAACACTTAAAACATTTAATTTAAAAAGGAACAAAATGATGGGGTTCATTTTGTCATAGAAATTATGGTTAGTGCTGTAGAAAGAAAAATTAGGACATGTTTCAAGTGAGATCTCAAATATCTTCCTGTTATATTTCAACAGGAGCAGCCTGTCAGTTGATGCCTTTGTGTTCTACTGCAGCTTCCCAGAGTGTTCTAAAGAACAACTAGAGCGCTAACAGTCTTACTTATGACAAAAGTATGGCACACCTGAAGCCATCTTGATTGGAATAAACTGGTAACACTTAAAACATTTAATTTAAAAAGGAACAAAATGAGGGGGTTCATTTTGCCATAGAAATTATGGTTAGTGCTGTAGAAAGAAAAATTAGGACATGTTTTAAGTGAGATCTAAAATATCTTCCTGTTATATTTCAACAGGAGCAGCCTGTCAGTTGATGCCTTTGTGTTCTACTGCAGCTTCCCAGAGTGTTCTAAAGAACAACTAGAGTGCTAACAGCCTTACTTATGACAAAAGTATGGCACACCTGAAGCCATCTTGATTGGAATAAACTGGTAACACTTAAAACATTTAATTTAACCCGTTGACCGCGATCGGAATTCCGCTCGTGTGCTGGACATTCCGATCGCGGGTGTGGTCGTGACGAGCTCAACTCGTCATGCGCACAGCGCGACCGCGCAGCATGACGAGCTGAGCTCGTCACGAGCATCGAAGGGGTTAAAAAGGAACAAAATGAGGGGGATCATTTTGCCATACAAATTATGGTTAGTGCTGCAAAAAGAAAATTTAGTGCATGTTTTAAGTGAGATCTCAAATCCTCTTCTATTTCATTAGAAAATTCTGACATGCAGACTGAAACAATCACTTTCAATACCAGCAGTAGACTTCCAGTTAACTCCTTGGTGAGCAGTAGCTTTACTACAGTGATCTAATGAACAACTAGAGTGCTAACATTCTGAATTTATGGCAAATGTGTGACACATCTGAATGCCTTCTTGATGGAATCAAAGTAAAAAACTGAAAGCATTTCCTACTGAGGAGACTGCAGTAAATGAGGAAATTAGGAAACTTCATAACAAAGACGTCTTCCAAGATGGCCACCAGTGAAAAAAGAGCCCAAATGTAGCACAAATATTACCCAGATGTAGCCCACATATAGCCCAATGACAAAAGTGTGCAAAACACTTTTTATTTTTAGTTTTTTTGCAGTTTTATGTAGTGCAGACTGGTCAGGTATTGGAGCATTGCATCTTAAAACATGACCCCCTACACTACAAAAACACCACTGCACTATCCTAAACCCTAAAACACTACCCCCAGCACGACCCCCTACACTACACAAGCACCACTGCACTATCCTAAACAATAAAACACTACCCCCAGCATGACCCCTACACTACACAAACAACACTGCACTACCCTAAACCCTAAAACACTACCCCAACACCACTGCACTAACCTAAATCCTAAAACACTACCCCCAGCACGACCCCTACACTACCCAAACACCACTGCACTACCCTAAAACATGACCCCTTACACTACACAAACACCACTGCACTACCCTAAACCCTAAAACACTACCCCCAGCACGACCCCCTACACTACACAAGCACCACTGCACCACCCTAAACCCTAAAACACTCCCCCAGCATGACCCCCTACACTACACAAACACCACTGCACTACCTTAAACCCTAAAACACTACCCCCAGCACGACCCCTACACTACCCAAACACCACTGCACTAACCTAAATCCTAAAACACTACCCCCAGCATGACCCCCTACACTACCCAAACACCACTGCACTACCCTAAAATATGACCCCTACACTACACAAACACCACTGCACTACCCTAAACCCTAAAACACTACCCCCAGCACGACCCCCTACACTACACAAGCACCACTGCACTACCCTAAACCCTAAAACACTACACCCAGCACGACCCCTACACTGCCCGAACACCACTGCACTGCCCTAAAACCTGAAACACCAGCCCCTGCATGACCCCCTACACTGCCCGAACACCACTGCACTGCCCTAAACCCTGAAACACCAACCCTAGCACGACCCCCTACACTGCCCGAACACCACTGCACTAAACCCTGAAACAACACCCCCTTTACGACCCCCTACACTGCCCGAACACCACTGCACTAAACCCTGAAACACCACCTCCTTTACGACCCCCTACACTGCCCGAACACCACTGCACTGCCCTAAACTCTGAAACACCACCCCCAGCACACCCCCTACACTGCCCGAACACCACTGCACTGCCCTACACCCTGAAACACCATCCCCAGCACGACCCCTACACTGCATGAACACCACTGCACTGCCCTAAACCCTGAAACACTACCCCCAGCAAGACCCCTACACTGCGCGAACACCACTGCACTGCCCTAAACCCTGAAACATCACCCCCAACAAGACCCCCTACACTGCCCGAACACCACTGCCCTAAACCCTGAAACACCACCCCCAGCAAGACCCCTACACTGCCCGAACACAACTGCACTGCCCTAAACCCTTAAATACCAGCCCCAGCACGACCCCTACACTGCCCGAACACCACTGCACTGCCCTAAACCCTGAAACACTACCCCTGCACGACCCCCTACACTGCCCAAACACCACTGCACTGCCCTAAACCCTGAAACACCACCCCCAGCATGACCCCTACACTGCCCGAACACCACTGCACTGCCCTAAACCCTGAAACACCACCCCTGCACGATCCCCTACACTGCCCGAACACTACTGCCCTGCCCTAAACCCTGAAACACCACCCACAGCATTACCCCCTACACTGCACGAACACCACTGCACTGCCCTAAACCCCGAAACACTACCCCCAGCAAGACCCCCTACACTGCCCGAACACCACTGCACTGCCCTAAACCCTGAAACACCACCCCCAGCAAGACCCCCTACACTGCCCGAACACCACTGCCCTAAACCCTGAAACACCACCCCCAGCAAGACCCCTACACTGCCCGAACACCACTGCACTGCCCTAAACCCTGAAACACCACCCCCAGCATGACCCCCTACACTGCCCGAACACCACTGCACTGCCCTAAACCCTGAAACACCACCCCAGCACGACCCCCTACACTGCCCGAACACCACTGCACTGCCCTAAACCATGAAACACCAGCCCCAGCACGACCCCCTACACTGCCCGAACACCACTGCACTGCCCTAAACCCTGAAACACCACCCCCAGCATGACCCCCTACACTGCCCGAACACCACTGCACTGCCCTAAACCCTGAAACACCAGCCCCAGCACAACCCCGTACACTGCCCGAACACCACTGCACTGCCCTAAACCCTGAAACACCAGCCCCAGCACGACCGCCTACACTGACCGAAAACCACTGCACTGCCCTAAACCCTGAAACACCAGCCCCAGCACGACCCCCTACACTGCCCGAACACCACTGCACTGCCCTAAACCCTCAAACACTAGCCCCAGCACGACCCCCAACACTGCCCGAACACCACTGCACTGCCCTAAACCCTGAAACACCAGCCCCAGCAAGACCCCCTACACTGCCCGAACACCACTGCACTGCCCTAAACCCTGAAACACCACCCCCAGCAAGACCCCCTACACTGCCCGAACACCACTGCACTAAAGCCTGAAACACCACCCCCAGCAAGACCACCTACACTGGCCGAACACCACTGCACTGCCCTAAACCCTGAAACACCACCCCTGACCGACCCCCTACACTGCCCAAACACCACTGCACTGCCCTAAACCCTGAAACACCACCCCCTGCACGACCCCCTACACTGCCAGAACACCACTGCACTGCCCTAAACCCTGAAACACCACCCCTCAGCACGACACCCTACACTGCCCGAACACCACTGCACTGCCCTAAACCCTGAAACACCACCCCCAGCACGACCCCCTACACTGCCCGAACACCACTGCACTGCCCTAAACCCTGAAACACCACCCCCTGCACGACCTCCTACACTGCCGGAACACCACTGCACTGCCCTAAACCCTGAAACACCACCCCCAGCACGACCCCCTACACTGCCCGAACACCACTGCACTGCCCTAAACCCTGAAACACCACCCCCAGCAAGACCCCCTACACTGCCTGAACACCACTGCCCTAAACCCTGAAACACCACCCCCTACACTGCACGAACACCGCTGCACTGCCCTAAACCATGAAACACCAGCCCCAGCATGACCCCCTACACTGCCCGAACACCACTGCACTGCCCTAAACCCTGAAACACCACCCCCAGCATGACCCCCTACACTGCCCGAACACCACTGCACTGCCCTAAACCCTGAAACACCAGCCCCAGCACAACCCCGTACACTGCCCGAACACCACTGCACTGCCCTAAACCCTGAAACACCAGCCCCAGCACGACCGCCTACACTGCCCGAAAACCACTGCCCTGCCCTAAACCCTGAAACACCAGCCCCAGCACGACCCCCTACACTGCCCGAACACCACTACACTACCCTAAACCCTCAAACACCAGCCCCAGCTCGACCCCCAACACTGTCCGAACACCACTGCACTGCCCTAAACCCTGAAACACCACCCCCAGCACGACCTCCTACACTGCCCGAACACCACTGCACTGCCCTAAACCCTGAAACACCACCCCTGCACGACCTCCTACACTGCCGGAACACCACTGCACTGCCCTAAACCCTGAAACACCACCCCCAGCACGACCCCCTACACTGCCCGAACACCACTGCACTGCCCTAAACCCTGAAACATCAACCCCAGCAAGACCCCCTACACTGCCTGAACACCACTGCCCTAAACCCTGAAACACCACCCCCTACACTGCACGAACACCACTGCACTGCCCTAAACCCTGAAACACCACCTCCAGCAAAACCCCCTAAACTGCCTGAACACCATTGCTCTGCCCTAAATCCTGAAACACCACCCCCAGCACGACCCCCTACACTGCCCGAACACCACTGCACTGCCCTAAACCCTGAAACACCAGCCCCAGCAAGACCCCCTACACTGCCCGAACACCACTGCACTGCCCTAGACTCTGAAACACCAGCCCCAGCAAGACCCCCTACACTGCCCGAACACCACTGCACTGCCTAAACCCTGAAACACCAGCCCCAGCATGACCCCCTACACTGCCCGAACACCACTGCACTGCCCTAAGCCCTGAAACACCAGCCCCAGCACGACCACCTACACTGCCCAAACACCACTGCACTGCCCTAAACCCTGAAACACCAGCCCCAGCACGACCCCCTACACTGCCCGAACACCACTGCACTGCCCTAAACCCTGAAACACCAGCCCCAGCACGAGCCCCTACACTGCCCGAACACCACTGTACTGCCCTAAACCCTGAAACACCAGCCCCAGCACGACCCCCTACACTGCCCGAACACCACTTCACTGCCCTAATCCCTGAAACACCACCCCCTGCATGACCCCCTACACTGCCCGAACACCACTGCACTGCCCTAAACCCTGAAACACCACCCCCTGCACCGCCCCCTACACTGCCCGAACACCACTGCACTGCCCTAAACCCTGAAACACCACCCCCTGCACCGCCCCCTACACTGCCCGAACACCACTGCACTGCCCTAAACCCTGAAACACCACCCCCTACACTGCCCGAACACCACTGCACTGCCCTAAACCCTGAAACACCACCCCAGCACGACCCCCTACACTGCCCGAACACCACTGCACTGCCCTAAACCATGAAACACCAGCCCCAGCACGACCCCCTACACTGCCCGAACACCACTGCACTGCCCTAAACCCTGAAACACCACCCCCAGCATGACCCCCTACACTGCCCGAACACCACTGCACTGCCCTAATCCCTGAAACACCAGCCCCAGCACAACCCCATACACTGCCCGAACACCACTGCACTGCCCTAAACCCTGAAACACCAGCCCCAGCACGACCGCCTACACTGCCCGAAAACCACTGCGCTGCCCTAAACCCTGAAACACCAGCCCCAGCACGACCCCCTACACTGCACGAACACCACTGCACTGCCCTAAACCCTCAAACACCAGCCCCAGCACGACCCCCAACACTGCCCGAACACCACTGCACTGCCCTAAACCCTGAAACACCAGCCCCAGCAAGACCCCCTACACTGCCCAAACACCACTGCACTGCCCTAAACCCTGAAACACCACCCCCAGCAAGACCCCCTACACTGCCCGAACACCACTGCACTAAAGCCTGAAACACCACCCCCAGCAAGACCACCTACACTGGCCGAACACCACTGCACTGCCCTAAACCCTGAAACACCACCCCTGCACAACCCCCTACACTGCCCGAACACCACTGCACTGCCCTAAACCCTGAAACACCACCCCCTGCACGACCCCCTACACTGCCCGAACACAACTGCACTGCCCTAAACCCTGAAACACCACCCCCTGCACGACCCCCTACACTGCCCGAACACCACTGCAGTGCCCTAAACCCTGAAACACCACCCCCAGCACGACCCCCTACACTGCCCGAACACCACTGCACTGCCCTAAACCCTGAAACACCACCCCCTGCACGACCTCCTACACTGCCGGAACACCACTGCACTGCCCTAAACCCTGAAACACCACCCCCAGCACGACCCCCTACACTGCCCGAACACCACTGCACTGCCCTAAACCCTGAAACATCAACCCCAGCAAGACCCCCTACACTGCCTGAACACCACTGCCCTAAACCCTGAAACACCACCCCCTACACTGCACGAACACCGCTGCACTGCCCTAAACCATGAAACACCAGCCCCAGCACGACCCCCTACACTGCCCGAACACCACTGCACTGCCCTAAACCCTGAAACACCACCCCCAGCATGACCCCCTACACTGCCCGAACACCACTGCACTGCCCTAAACCCTGAAACACCAGCCCCAGCACAACCCCGTACACTGCCCGAACACCACTGCACTGCCCTCAACCCTGAAACACCAGCCCCAGCACGACCGCCTACACTGCCCGAAAACCACTGCACTGCCCTAAACCCTGAAACACCAGCCCCAGCACGACCCCCTACACTGCCCGAACACCACTGCACTACCCTAAACCCTCAAACACCAGCCCCAGCACGACCCCCAACACTGTCCGAACACCACTGCACTGCCCTAAACCCTGAAACACCACCCCCAGCACGACCCCCTACACTGTCCGAACACCACTGCACTGCCCTAAACCCTGAAACACTACCCCCAGCACGACCCCCTTTACTGCTCGAACACCACTGCACTGCCCCAAACCCTGAAACACCACCCCCAGCACGACCCCCTACACTGCCCGAACACCACTGCCCTAAACCCTGAAACACCACCCCTGCACGACCCCCTACACTGCCCGAACACCACTGCACTGCCCTAAACCCTGAAACACCACCCCCTACACTGCCCGAACACCACTGCACTGCCCTAAACCCTGAAACACCACCCCCAGCACGACCCCTACACTGCCCGAACACCA